>VDFB02281492.1:646487697-646680197 GCA_007258455.2 Sequoia sempervirens
GGCATAAAGGGGAGACAATTGGGACACCAGGTCTCTTTTACAGCCCCTTATCCTGTTCCCTGGCATTGGGAAAGAGATATCCATGGACTTCATCCACGGGGCTTCCAAATCTAAAGGTCATAATTTCATCATGGTGGTGGTTGATCGACTCACTAAATATACACATTTCATTGCATTAGCACATCCTTTTACAGCAAGTGTAGTGGCTAAAGCTTTTTTAGAGAATATCCAAAAGCTACATGGTACACCTAAAGTTATTATTAGTGATCGTGATCCTATCTTCACTAGTCACTTTTGGAAAGATTTATTCTCATGTTTGGGTACTCAATTGGCTCTTAGCTCTTCATACCACCCTCAATTAGATGGGAAAACAGAGGTTGTTAATAAGTGTTTGGAAGGATATCTACGTTGTTTCACTTCAGAGAAACAGTCTCAGTGGGTAGATTGGCTACCACTTGTGGAATGGTGGTATAACACTTCTTTTCATAGCTCATCAAAATGTCTCCATTTTTGGCACTTTATGGATATCATCCTTCTTCCATCACATCATCAATTAAGGTGTCCCCCAAGAGTTCAGGCAGTAGAAGACCACTTGCTTCATCAACAACAAGTACTTTCAGAACTCAAGGAGAATTTAGCCATGGCACAAAATCAAATGAAACAACAGGTAGACCAACATCGTAGTGAAAGAAGTTTTGAAGTTGGGGATTGGGTCTTCTTGCGATTGCAGCCTTATAAGAAAATCTCACTAAAGCAGCAAAGAAAGAATAATAAGTTGTCTCCAAAGTATTATGGTCCATACCAAATCATGCAGAAGATCGGTAGTGTTGCTTACAAGCTTGAGTTGCCACCAACAACAAGGATACATCCAGTTTTTCATGTTTCCTGTTTGAAGAAGGTAATTGGGCATAATATTCCCACTCAAACAACACTTCCCGAGTTGGATGAAGAAGGGAGAATCATTTTGGAACCAGAGTGCATTCGTCAAACACGCACAAAGAAGCTGAGGAATAGAACTATCACTAAGTATCTCATCCAATGGAACAATTTACCAGTTGAAGATGCCACATGGGAAGACGAGGAGTTCATTCAAAAGTTTCCAAACTTGATTAGCATTGAGGACAATGCTTCTTTGAAGAAGGGGGGCATGCTACGCCCTTAATATTATTGTACATCAGGTTATGAATAGTGGCTTGTGGCTATCTTAACTCTTTATTAAGTCATATTATCATTATATATTGTTATTTAGTTGTTTAGGTCGGCCTAGGTGATATCCTTGGCATAAATAGGTATATATAGGAGGTTGTGAGTCTTATTTCATCATCAAGTTGTGAAGTGTGTTCTCATTAGAGATATTTGGAGGTTTTCCCCCTCGAAGTGGCTTGCTATTCTCAGTTATTATCAAGTATTTGCAGCATATTTCATATCATATTCTTCTATTGTGCAAGTTATTTCATAACAAAGAGTCTCCTTGAAGACCACTAGGAACCAACCCGTCGGCACATCGGAACAAGTTAAGAATCTCTCACCGAAATCCCATGTCTTTCCAATGACTACTGTCGAAAAGACAAATCCAAAGTCTCAATGATTTTGATCTTTAGAACATAGCTGCTTATTAGCAAGACATTTTGAGGGTCTCACTGATTTTTCTCTTTCAGGAGTTTCATGTCAGTAAGTTTGAGGCACATTTTCCAACAAAAAGGGAATTGATTAATAGGGATGGTGACCTTAATTCCATTATGGGAGAATTTGAGACATTTTTGGTATGAGGAAGGGACATCTTGAATAGCATGTAGCTATGGTTTGGAAAGGAGGAGGTTATAGGGAAGTTCTAGATCAAGGACATGACATGCAGTATATTGCATGGTGGAGCCAACCTAAATGGGAAGACACATGGTGCCTTTTGAATCTCATTCTATGTTTTCATAAGCCTTCATTATGATCACTTGATTATCCAAGTCATTTTGAATATACCCCACTTATTTTATGAATTTCATTGTATACAAGTTGAGGGAAGATCCATTATATTTCGAGACTCATTTGACTTTGTGCTTATTAATGACGACCTCTATGTGGAGAGTATGGTTGTGTGTAGGATCAATGGTTGGCATATCATTTTAGCTAAATCCTAGTTGATATATAAATAACAGGTGTCCTACAAGAGCTTGAAATTGTGTAGGATATATGTCATTGGGTACGTGAGTGTCTTTAAAAGCTTTGGTGAGGATTTCTTGATGCGTCAGGGAAGAATTCAACAAATCTAAGATAGCTAGGTGATCAAGGATGTTATACTATGAGTTCACAAGAGTTGGATGGGATGATGTGGAGGTTCTTGGAACTGATATGTAGGTGCAACGTATGGTGAAAATGCATTGAGGGTCCTTTCTCTTTTCACGAATGATAGACACATGTGGGTCTACTTGTGTCATAAAACCAACTATATTATCATAATTGAAATGAACCTTAGTATAACTAAGATTTTTGGTTTGGTTATTTTGATTATTTTTGTTTGATTTGGTGTTTGTGTTGGTAGATCTAGAACCCTGATTGTACTTTTAAAAAGAATTTTGGAATATTTGTAATTGATCATTAGATGATTGATACTAGTTTCCCTCAACTACAATGTCTCCTCGATCGATGAGATCTTGGATGTAACTCTTGACACTCTGACACTTCTTAGTAGAGTGGCTTGTGAACTTATCATAGTCACAGTATTCATTTTCTTTATACCAATTTTTCTCTGGTTTAGACTCATCAAAAGGTTTGGACACATGGTACACAACTGCATTGGCTTGAACCAACCTTCTAAAGACTACTTCTAAGGGCTTCCCTAAGGGAGTAAATATTCATTTAACATTCCCTTGACCTTACTAATTGGACTAATTAGGAGGAAAAGGTACCCCTTGTGGCACAAATATGACATTAGTCATGGGATATTGGGGAATGTTTTGTGTTGCTTGAGAAGCATTACCTACTTGGACATGTTTGGTGTTAGTGACACCATCACTAATCATGCTTTTATTCTTGTTCTAGTAGTGGGATTTAGCACCATATCGATTGTCTTTGTCTTCCTTGAAGATCTTAATGAGTCCCTTAGAGATTAAAGCCTTCTCAATGGTAAGCCCCTTTTTTATGAATTTAGCAAAGGTAGTTGCACAATGGATGCACAAATTATTAGCCATCTTGAGATGTGATTTTTCAACCAAAAAAGGTAGTTGCACAATGGATTCACAAATTTTTGGTCATCTCAAGATGTGGTTTTTCAACAAATATACCCACTAATTCTTTTTCTAGAAGCCTACATTTAAGATGGTTGGTTAAAGCTTGCCACCTTTGCAGGTAACTACAAAATGTCTCACCATTACATTGCTTGTCCTTCATAAAGTCCTTGGTGTCTATATCCTTATCTAAGATAAAAGAGAAGTGTGTTATGAACTTTTCTAAAAAATTAGAAAATGTAGAAATCGACCCACGTGGGAGATGTAAGAACCATTCTAAGGCTTGTTTGTAAACTCAAGCTATGGAGGACCAACTGAAGGAGGTAAATTTCATTGTATTGGACCTCTTTACAATGCATGTAGAATTCTTGCAAGTAGTCTCATGGGTCTCCCTTTCCCTTATATTTATCGAATTTCAGAATTTTGAAGTGTTTTAGAAAGGGAATGGTGGAAATTGATGGATCAAATGGGTAAGGAAAAATGTCCTCAAAATTGAAGGACGTTTTATATGATGGCATGCCATCTTTTAAGTCTTTCAAGGTATCCTTTATGTCTTCCCATTCTTTGTTGATAGGAATAGTTGTGGAAGGAATTGTTGGATTGAATTGATCAAGGAGAGCATATTGTTGGCATGATGGTGGTGGAAGTGATTGATCAAAGGATGGGTTTTCATAGTGTGATGGTACCTATTGATATTGGTCAATATAAGTTTTTTGTGGGTTAGCATAGATTTGTTGTTGGCATGGAGGTGGTTGGTGGTAGGATGAAATAAATTGTTGTTGGGGCATAACTTGATAGTATGATGGATTAGGTTGGTATTTGTATGTTGTTTATTGTGGAGGGACATATAGAGGTCATTTTGGATTGGAAGGCTATTGGTATGTATTGGGAATTCATTGTTGTGGGTTAATATAGGATGTGTGTTGTTGGTTTTTGATGTTGGGAATATTGGTAATTGGGATTAGATGTGGTGTAATGTTGTCTCAGAGTGTTGGGTGGTGGAGGTGGTTGGTAATAAGTATTTTGAGGAGGAGGCTAATGATAACAAGGTGAGAAGTAATCTAGTGGTTTATTGGTGTACATATGTGGAGGTTGTGGTTGATATTGTTGTTGGCTAACAAGATTACTGGGAGGTTGCAATATTTGTGGCTAAGATGGAGGTTATGTGGAATTTGTGTTGGGGACTAGATTGGGTAGGCTATTGTTGAATAATTTTTTGAGGACCATATTGGGTAGATTGTTATTGAGGAACTTGTTGTGGACCGTATTTAGTGAATTGTTATTGAGGAACTTGTTGAGGACCATATTATGTGGATTATCAATAAGGTGGTGGTTGTGGGATGGAATGAATAGGATTAAATGGTGTTGCTTGTTGTGCCAATGGTTGTGTTTGAATGAGGGGAACATGAGGGGATAAGATGCTAGTTGATTGGATGTTGTGCGCCTAGTATTTCTCGATGAATAATTTGACTGATATTGTGGTAGAGGTGGCATAGATGGAATGGATGCGGGATCCTATGGATTGGTGACTTTATGTGTTGCTCCTCTAATGGAAATATGAATGATAGGAGGTGGAATTATATAATACTCATCAGTCCCAAATCTTTGCTAATACAAGTATCTTATGGGGCAACTTGAGGAACTTGTGGAGCTGATAGGTTTGGATAAGCTTGAGAGCTCTAAGGATCCTGTGACTAGGACTGAGGTAAGGTATTAATGTACTGTGTCATGCCAAACCTAGGTGGTGGTTTAGCACCCCTCATAAGCAATGTGGAAAGGATCTTACCCAATTACTCAAAAAGGATATGGTTAGTCATTCATGCATTCATGGGATTACAAAGATATTACTCAAAAGAGAGACCGGGTTGATTAAGCATTCCCTCCTTGAGAGAAGGACGAGGGTGAATTTTTGTATTAGAATACTGAGATCCATCATTAGTGGGAAGATTGGGAGGATACTATGATTGACCAACCTATGACTATTGTTGTTTCATTACCTTTCTAGCCTATGATCAAGTGGTAATGGGAATGAAATTATGGATTATCAGGAGATGAGGATGATGTGAACCCTAAGGTGATGTTGAATGATGATGATTAGATGACTGATTAAAGGATTATCAATATGATGGATTGATTGGATAATTTTTTAGATGATTGATTGAATTGCATTGGATTGACAATTGGATAGGATTGATGTTTGGATTAGATTGATGGATTAAATTGAATTGACTAGACTTTGAGAGTTTGACTAGATGATGTTTAGATTGTTACTTGAGATAGACTATTGATCCCAAGAAAACTAGATGTTTGAGATGATGATGACGATTGGATTAGATTGGATATGATGATGAAAAAAGATGATTATGGCATAAATTTTCCTCTAGATAGAAGGAAATTGATGAGGCTATGGATAATCAATGACTTAGGATGGATTACACTCTTGAGTGATCAAGGATGGCAATGATATAGGCTGATTAAGTAGCAAAATTAGAGAAAAATCTCTCAAATTGGCATCTAGGGGATTTAGATTGGATGTTTTATGACCAATGTGATGATTAAGGATGACCTAATATGAAGCTATGTGATCGAATGGATGATTTTATAACATTGGAAAATTTGAATGCATGAAAATGGAAATTATGGGAGACTGAAGGATGCTAAAAAATTTATGACCACAAGACTAGGCATGGAACAATGTTGGCTTTCACTATTCAAGAGGATTCACTCTTGGGTTTTTCTATGAGAAGTGGATTCTCCTCTATAGGAAGCAAAATTTCCCATCTAGAACCTTAGAGATTCTCCTCTGTACCAAGCAGAATTTCCTATCCAAGACTAACGAAGGACTATACAAACTACAAGTATGGACAAACAAGCAAAGTCACTACTAAATGACATGGATTTTCCTATCTAAGGATTGATGGGATCACCTATGAAAGATTGAATGTATGGAAAATAAGGCATGATCACCTATCGATGGAGAAAAATAGCCTATCTAGGTTAAGTTGGGCAAGATCAGATGGAATTTCCTATTGATGTTTGATTGTATAGATGGGGAGGATTCACCTTTGTATTGGAAGGAATTTCCTATTGGAGTAGGACTCGATATGAATATGGGACATGACAAACTCGTCTATTCAAGTTGGACTATCTAGAAAAATGGGGTGTACTCAAATCTATGTGAGGTGAGATTTCCTACTAGTGAAACACTTGGTATGGATGAGGGGAGATAGACTCGCTTATTAGTGATACAGGATCACCTATCTAGGGAAAGACAAAATCGCCTATTAGATATGGATTATATGGATGAGGTGGAGTAATTTATCTTCTATAGTAGGCAAAATCACCTATCGGGAAAAGAATTTGTACAAGCTAAGAAAGATAGACTTTAAAGGTGTACAAACGGAGACACAAGATCGCATTTGGATGACATAAATTTCCCAAGAGAGCCTGGAGGCTGTACAAACAATATGAGTAGATTTGCCTCTTTTGGAAGTAGAATTACTTTATGGGGTATGACTGCATGGATGTTCATGGTGGACACACCTGTGAAGAGATTAAGATCACCTAACTAGGTGATAGACATAGGCAAGTAGATATGCCTCTCGGGGAGACAAAATCACCTAACAGGAGAAAACTCACTATAGACGAATGTTCAAGGTGGACTTGTCCCTAAAGAGAGCAATATTTCCTAACTGGGGGATAGATATAGATGAGTATATTCACCTCTCAGGGAGATATAACCACCCAACTAGAGAAAATATATTGAATAGAAAAAACTAATCAAAGACGTGGATTTTCTTGTGAAGGTGGGATTGCCTATCTAGAGTGCAAATTCTCCTTTGTAAGAAGTAGAATTACCTCTAAGGAAGAAAGAATAGTAAATGACTCTAAGAAAGTAGCAAACAATAGACTATAGGTAGGATGGACTCAAGACTAAAACTTGCACTAGTATAACACAAGAAAACACACCAAGGACTTCAACAGTCCCAAATTAGTAGTAAAGAGTTTACAAACATGATGTAGCCAATACTAGGAATCTCCATCAATGTGAGTGACATACAACCTTTTAGGTTGTGTATCAACTCCTGACTATGAGAGTGGATAGATAGGGGCCTCCCTAAATGAAGGATGACCCAAATAACCCTCTCCTTGGAAAGTTAAAACTATAACAAGTAACTTATGCAAAGCCAAGGATTCCCATCTCACTCAAGGGATCCAAATGGTGGGTGTAAGCTCTTCTATGTACAATGTGTAACCCCTACACTACACCAATTCATGGCTAGACACAGGTCTTATCTAAGCTTAATAGGTAATCTAGGGAGGTCCTTGATACACTAGGAGGGTGCACGAGGCATGTCTGTGAACACTAGCTCAACACAAGCGTGGGTCAACAGCCTTAGCAAAGGTTTCTAAAACTCAAACCAACCCTTCACACCTAACTAGGAATCACCCCAGTATCAGTGCTTTGGTAGACATGATGCAACTAAATTGGTGTACAACTTTACTTATCCCACCTTTATATACCCTATCAGTTCATATGGATGAGGTCATCCCTTGGGTGATGAAATCCAAAGTAGGCCTCCTATAGGGAAGGAAATAATAGATGTTTCTAATCCTTAAGCTCACATGTAGCATAAGGGGAGAGAATACACATACTAGCACTCCTAGGTTTACACAAATGGAGTTGAGCTAACTACGATTTTTGATCCCCAAGATCATTGTATGGTGCAAGGGGAGATAATACATCAAAAAATAACTCCAAATAGTCAAACAAGTTAATTGACCCTTTAAATAAGTCTATGTGTGCCTAGCTAGTTAGGTAAATCCACTATTCTAAAGTCTTCAACTACTTGTCATGCAAGATGTTCATTAGAATTTTATAGATACTCTAATCTTCAACAAACAAGAAGCTACACAAACTATTAGAAACTAGCATAGACACAACGAAACAAGTTAGCTAGTCAGTCTTAAAGCCCAAAACTAGGAAAATATTTTATTAGACCAAATATAGTTTCATGTTTTACCATAGTCACTTGTCTAGGGGGTATAATTGCCCCTATGTAATACATAATTGCTTATGTAGTCTAGAGTATAATCATCCATCAAGTTTGTAATATCGGTTATGAAGCGAAATCATCTATGTAGGTCTGGTGATAGAGGGTTGAATGCATATTCACCTCTGTGGTTGTAGAATCACTTGTTAAGGAGGAAAAATCACCCATTGGGTAGATTTTCCACTACATCTGAAAAATTTTTAACCTACAAAATATAAAACAACAAAAAACATAAAATAGACCCCTGAAGTGGGTCCCACTGAGTGTTCCATAAATGTGTGCAGTGTTGTGTTTTTCTACCTAACTATGCAAATAAAAATAAAATGCAAAGGAAAAAAATAACACCTCGAGATTAGCCTAGTTGACTCTTGATAAGAGAAAATAAGAACACAAATAAAAATTATACCTTGTCAAAATTGATATGGTGTTGGCCCTTTGTTGAGTTGATATGTTTTGGGAAGAGGAAAGGCTTTATTTGTCTTATCCTTTCGCAAATGATAGAAGGATGTGACAAGATAAATCCTTCTATTTTTAGGAAGAGCAAGGGAAATTAAAAATTCCCCTTATAAGAAAACTGGGAAGAACAAGGGGAATAAAAAATTCCCCTTTTAAGGACATTGAGATTTGGGGAGAATAAAGTGGGATTTAAAATTCCACATGGGATGTTTAGGAGGAATAAATGGAATTAAAAATTCCAAGTTTGCATGTTGGAGAAATAAAAAAGGAATTAAATACTCCTTCGGGTATGGGGATTGCTTCTCCAAAAGGAGAAAGCATTTAAGAAGGTTGACTTAGGTACTCATGCCATAAATGTCAAGAGACTTAGGTTAGAGGATAATTAATTATGATTAGTGGTTGTGGAACTTATTAGGCAGTCTAATGACAAGATTAGGGGCAAGTGGAAAAATATGGATGATGTGACACTAACCACAATTAGTGGTGTGCATATCCTAATCAAAGGTTAATTAAGTTAACCTAGATTAAGGAAGAATTATGGAGGATATTGACATGTGGAGAGAGAAGGAGAATTAGAAATTTAATTTAACTCATGTGGTTCAAAATGACTAAATTAAATAAGTTTCTATATTTATTTAATTTAGAGAGGAAAGGTGGTAAATTATTTCATTAAATAATTAAACACTTTAGGGAATGTGTAATGCCCCCACCAAGGAACCCCAAAGGAAAACACTAACTATGTCAAATAAACGAAACATTTTTTTTTAAACAAACAACTATAGAATGCATAACATAACATAACATAATGATCTAGTCATCGGTCCTCTAAGGTTCCTTGACTACGCTACTCACAAACTAACAATCAAGATTACTAAAACAATGTCATCCATGATAAAAGATACATGAATGATCTAGCATGCAAGGTTCATCTTAAAGCACCAAATTTATGTTCGTATATTACATTATTTCCATAATGTGACAACTAATAATCTAACATTAAGAATTTTTTTCTAACTATCATATGAAAGATGCATTTCTTTACAAGAAGGAACCATCAATAATTGTTACATCACCCATATTTACAACATTACTTCCTCAAGTACATGCAGGAAGATCACATTAAGAGATCGAATGGATATACAATCCAATACACAAATGATAGAATGCCTTAGCCCCCACCTTAGGTTATCCTGGTAGCCTATCCCAATCCTTGGCCCCAATTGAGAGAAACTCCCCCAAAACCCTACACATCAAGCAAGGAATTGACCATCTTGTACACTTATCATACCCACATGAATCCAAACATAAACAGGAGCAACACCCTTAACGTTTACATTTCACGTAATACACATGACCCACAACATAACCGAATCACTTCAAGGGTAACAATTATACAAATATACTCCCTATAGGCCTCTAGAAACAAACATAATAAATATACCTACCAACATACTTCCCCTAGATGACATCCCTCTTAATAAATACATAACACTTGAGCCAATAATCAAGACACTTTGTTTATTACAAATAATTAATCATAACATTATAACCATAAAAATATTCTGAAATAATACGAAATTATTTCAATCTCTCATTTTCACTTAACCACATAATTCAATTAAAAGATTATTTACCACCAATAACAGTATTTGTAAGCAATTATAATACAATATTCTAAATGTAATTAAATTACCTAGCAATCTTCCTAAGAAAATATTAATTATCTCTTTGCAAAATAATTCAATTCACCCCTTTTTATACACAATTAGATATTCATTTTAATAACAACTCATCCAATTAAAATCCTTTAATTAACTAACTTTTTATTTTTTCCTCATTAACCAGAAGATAATACCATATATATATATATATATATATATATATATATATATATATATATATATATATATATATATATATATATGTATATATATATGTATATATGTATATACATAATTATTAGGGTGTTTGAATGTAAAAGTAACCAACGTATCCTCAACTGATTGACCCAATATGGTCTTTGTTAGAACACAATAATCTACTAAGAGGGGGGTGAATCAGTAGATATTAAAAAATTTAGGTCCAAAAAATATTTTGCAGATTCAACCTTAAACTCAAATGTGTAGATTGAAATACTAATAGATATAATAACCACAAGCACATGAGAGATCAACACATAACATAGTATGTATGTGGAAAACCCAAGATGGGAAAAAACACTATGAGAAATGTTGCTAGGATCTACTATCCTAATTGAGCCTCACATGCATCAAAGTTTAGTTATAGTGTTTAGGGCTACAAACCAAGGAAGCAACAACTCCTTGTTTAGAAGCTACAACTCAATGCAAATGGAGCCTATAACCTCTAATCAATTTTGTAACCAATTATGTATAAAATGGTTCTATACAACCTACAATGCACCAATTCAATACATAAGCTCTCTATCTCTGTTCTCCCTTACTCCACTGTAACTAGCTTCATGAATTTTCATATTTTTCTTTCTATTACAGTTCACCTTCCTCTACATTCAGACACCCTCATTCATTCTTTGTTTCTCTATGATTCCCTCCATTCAGTTCATGCATATTCAAATCACTGTTAAGGTTTTTCCACTTGCAATATACTTCAATAGGTGTCAGAACATCAAGCCACACACATATTGTCCATCTCGTCAAACAACACCATTCCCTACATCAAGCCATAGAGCATTAAATTCTATTTCAAAGAATTTTCCTTTTTTCTCTCTATCAAATCATATAATTTGATTGTGCATTTAATTTTCTCTATTGATCATTCAATCTAATTTGATCTTGAATGATCAAGACACTCTTTACACCACTCATAATATTGGATCACCCTCATTAATGTTCATTGGGGTAGTTGATTTATCTAATTATGTTCATGTCGGTTACCAGATACAAACTCCTATACATATGGAGTTAGTTGTTTCAAATCTCTGTGTTTGAACTCTAGCTGTTGATCTTCTCCCTTTGTGCCCTAATCTTGTGATCCTCATTCACTATCATGTCTTTAAGTCATGACCGTTGGATAAGTGGTCAAGAAAATAATTGTCATTGACCTTGCAGTATTCCCTTAACATCATGTATTTCTTTGTCGAAGAGACATTCACTACAGTCCTACTGATATCCATCGGTCTCATTGATGTGAACTATCTCTGAGTGCATAGGCCCACATACCATTTGTCTTCCATGTCATCTCCATGTCATTCGTAACACCAATGTGAAATGACATATCAAGTAATCACTAGTCACCATCTATCAACAAACACCACCATCCAACACCATCACCTTCTTATCGGATCCCACTTTGTTTTTCACCTTATTGCCCTATCGAAGAGAAATTCTTCAAAGTCCTAGTGAACTATCAATGTTACATTGATGGAAGAGACATCGGGTTGTTGAGGAGACATCCTTCAATGTCCTACCGATATGCCAAGGTCACATTGATGAAGCAACTTTGCACTACCATTATTCGATCAAACTCATGTGATATGCACCATTCATCATTGACCTTGCAGGTTTTCATTGGGTCCCACTAGCATCTCAGTGGGGCTAGTAGGCTACTATTGCTTGTACACCTTTGACATCACCATCCTATCAGGTCCCATTAAGCTTATCTCTCCATTGTTGGGGCATGCATCAAGGTCCAGGTGAAACCATTAACACACATCAATGATATAGCTTTTGGGCCATTAGGGAGACTCAAGTATTTGTACTATCAATATGCCCTTGTCATTTGATGCCATTTTCTGCTATAACAAAGTGGACCTACACTAGTGGGTCACCACACATCACCATCCAATATCACTTTATGCCATGTGTCCTTTTTTTCATTCACTCTATGACTGTACTGGGTATGAATGCACATCAACCTTATTGGGTCTCACAATTAGCATCACCTTCACATCTCCATGTCAGGGAGACATTTGCAAAAGTCTCACTGATGCCATACAGTCTCATTGTCAACAATTCCATACTCCTTATCACCCCATTGAGGAGACTTCTCCCAAACTATTATCGATACATCAATGTCTCGTTTATAAGATAGCTATCGGTCTTTCAAAGATACATGGAGGAAACTCTTCGAGACACTTTATTTTCTCATTGATCAATCTCCATAGTTTCACCATCAGTATGTCAAAGAGACATAGCCCATTCTCTCACTGACCACACATTGTCACACCAAGAAGAACAACATTGACTCATCAAAAAGACATCTCCTAATATCTCGTCGAGTTGGTGGAGATATATAACCTTGAAGCACTAGGTAGAGGGTTGTTCAACTTCATAACTTCATGACATAGGTGATAACTTATGTTACTAGTAACCAGTAACACCAAGTCACCAACAAAATAGAACTTTATTTTGAATTCCATGACTGCATGTATCTTAGGGCTTAACTGATAAACCCTAAAGCACCCGAGTAGAAATAAAACATTTCTAGGTGCATCCTTCACATTCTCAACCTACACAATACCTTTCTAGAAAGCTCTCGAGAAATCCAAATCGAATTTATTGCTTAATTTTCCATCAGTTTCATTGAACTCACATCCATCCTTTGTCATCATTCCAAAAAACTCCTTTTCTTGATTTACCCTTTTGACATCAATTTCAACTATATGCGAACAATCTTCCCCTTTGGAATTGATGGAAAAACTCTAACTACTCAAGAAAATACCACTAAGGCTCCACACCAGTTTTATTATTTACAATATAACAATTCAAGTCCCCCTATGATATACATCTCATCGCTGGGTATGTGCAGGATCATGATGGACCAAAAAGTGGCAATATGATGGGTATTTGTAGGGTATGTGGCTGAAGACTTTTTTTTGCCCAAAATTGATGAAATGAAAAGGGTTTTTAAAGGATATTCTCATATTTCCACCAATATAAATTATGCTTTACTTTGAATTTAATAAATAATTATTATTCATTTTCTATTTGAATTATGACTAAAGTGTTGATTGATAGGTTGATTGAAAACCATCTATAGCTTTCAAATAGTATCACATTTTTTTAATCCAAAACATGCATCACATTCTATGCTTCACATACTATAGGATTAAAAAAATAAAAAATGAATTTCATGAAGTTTTGATTAAGTTAAGGTGGTCAGACATATGAGTTTTTATATTTTTTAAAATTTGTAATAAAAAATTAATAATTAATTATTTACTTAGAAAAAAATTACAAAAAAATATGCATCACATCTGGACATGATTCCTCTACTTATTTCTAAAATTTTATAAAAAAATATTATCATTTTATTGTGGTTAGGGTGGTCAAACAAACACCTAGTTCTTATTTTTTCATTGAAATTTAAGTACTACTTCATTGAAATTTCAAATTTTCACCAAATAGAATTTTTTTTTTTTAATAAATCTAGTAGTTTAGCAACTACATTCAATTTTCTATATATTCTATTCTTACATATTTTTGAAATAGTATAGATAACTTATTCAAATTTTTACTTGAAGTTTCCTAACTCTGATTTTTCTGAATTTTTTGCCACTTAAGGGCTTGTTTTTTCCATGATCTTGCACATACCCCTCTTATCAACAAGATTATGTTTTGTATCACATTTCTCCCCCTTTTATATCAATGAAAAATGGTACACTCCCCCTGAGGGAATACTCCAATTTGAAAAACTCTACAACCATCAAATAGTTAGAAATTGTAAAATAATATTTTACATGATTTGATCACATTATGCTTAAATAGGATTAGAGAAGTGATCAATGAAGCTCCCCCTAGATATATTCTCTATCACTAATGTTCAGTGATGTGTGGTGGGAGAAACTACTCCCAACTTATTCCTAGAGTATTCAAACTATTTTGTAGGAAGAGGCTTTGTAAATACATCAGCCACTTGTTCCTTTGTTCGAACATACTCCTAGCTGACTTCCTTATCTACAACCTTTTCTCTGATGAAGTGATACTTGATGGATATATGCTTTGTTATGGAATGCATCATTGGATTCTTTGAGATATTAATGGCATTTGAGTTGTCACAAAGAATTGAAATAGGCCCATCGTACTCTACGTTGATTTCCTTTAATTTCAGCTTCATCCAAAGAACTTGAGTGCAACATGCAACAACCGCAACATATTCTACTTTTGTTGTAGAAAGAGTGACATAATCTTGCTTTTTACTCATCTAGGAAAGTAATATGTTTCCCAAAAGGAAGGCTCCTCCACTAGTACTCTTTTTATCAACCAAACTTCCTACCCAATCTGTATTTGTGTATGTTGTTAAAGTGAAATATTTACTTTTGGGATACCATAAACCATAGGACTCAATAGTACTTTTGATGTATCTAAAGATTCTCTTTAATGCATTGACATGTGATTCTTTTGGTTTTGTCTAAAACCTAGCTACCATACAAATTGCTTGCATTATATCAGGCTTGGATGTAGTTAAATACACCATACTTCCAATCATTGATCTATACAAAGTATACTTTTCATTAGGTGACTCATCTAATTTTCTCAACTCGCAGCCAGTAACCATGGGAGTACTGATTGGTTTACAATCCTCCATGCCAAAAATTTTAAGCATTTCTTTTGCATACCTAGCTTGTGATATAAAAATACCTTTATCAGTTTGTATAATTTGCAAACCAAACAAAAATTTGAGTTCTCCTAACATGGACATTTCAAACTCATCTTGCATGTGAGTAGCAAATATCTTACACATTTTATCATGGCTACCACCAAATATAATGTCATTAACATATACTACCACAACAATCATGTGCTCACCTTCAGATTTGAAATATAGATTGCTATATGCACATCCTTTCTTGAATCCTTGTTGCAAGTACGGATTCAACCTTGAATACCAATCCCTTGGGGCTTGCTTCAAACCATACAATGATTTTCTCAATTTATAGACATAATCATCATCCTATGAGAACTGAAAACCTTCTGGCTAATCAATGTATACTTCCTCTTCAATATTTTCATTTAGAAATACAAATTTGACATCCATTTGATATACCTTCAAACCTTTATACACATAAAATACAAGAAAAATCCTAATAGCTTCTAATCGTGCAACTAGAGCAAACCTTTCTTCAAAATCAATGCCTTCTACTTGAGCATATCCTTTGCATACTAATCTTGCTTTTTTCTTGACCACGGCTCCATCTTCATTTAGCTTATTTTTGAACACCCATTTAGTGCTAATTACATTCTTGCTTGATGGTCTAGGAACCAATTCCCATGTTTTGTTCTTTTCAATCTGATTGAGTTCCTCTTCCATTTCTTTTATTTGACTTTATTTTTTGTTGGTTTCATCAAAGCTTTTTGGTTTAATCTGCAATAAGAGGAAAAAGTTCATTTGTTCCTTGTTCTTTGTAAGCCTTCTTTTAGTTTGCACACCTTCATTCTTATCACCAGTTATTTGATCTGTAGGATTATCTTTTTGTACATATTTTGTAGAACGTTAAACCACTTCATTCTCTTCCATGTGTTCTTCTTCTACTACTACTGCACCTATATCCTCATCATTTGATTCTCTTTCAAGATTGTTTCTACTTAACTTGTCTTGAATTTCATCAACCCTAACATGTACACTCTCTACAATTTTGTGCAATCTCTTATTATAAAACTTATAAGCTTTGCTTTGGCTGGAATACCACAAAAATATCCCTTCATCACATCTTGACTAGAAAATTCCTATATTTTCATCTTCTCTCTTAATATAGAATTTACTGCCAAATACTTTAAAATACTTGACTGATGCAGGTCTACCAAACCACAATTCATATGGCATTCTGCCACTATTGGATCTTATAAGTGCTCTATTCTGAATATATACAATAGTTTGTATAGTTTCTTTCCAAAATGTATTTTCCAAGTTTGCCTCATTTAACATGGCTTTGGCCATCTCCTTCACAATTTTTTTCTTCTCTCTACCACACCATTTTGATGTGGTGTTCTTGGAGTTGAATATTGACGTTTGATTCCATGATCTTCACAATATTCCATGAATTCACTTGACATAAATTATCCACCTCTATTTGACCCGAGACATTTGATTCTTCTCCCAATCTCATTTTCTACTAGCTTCTCATAACATTTAAATGCTTCAAATGCCTTATCCTTCTTCAAAAATGTGACATATGCAGGTAAAAGCAAGAAGTTGGGTACACAAAGAGGGGAAATTTTAGCCCAAAAAAAATCTCACAAAAAATGCATACGCGTTATTAAAAAAACATGTATGCATTATGCTTCGGGTACCCGAGCCTAAAAAATGTGTATGCACTAAAAAACGCATATGCATTATAATGCATACACATTATATAATGCATACATGTTTTATAACACATACAAATTGATTATTTTAAAAAATAAATACCTTTTAGAAATGGGTACGCATTTTAAAATGTGTACCCATTTCTAAAAAGTTTTTTTTTTTAAATAATCAAGAAAATAAAGAACACATGTGTTTTGTAACGCGTATGCATTTTTAAAAAATTCCTATGCTTTTTTAAAATTTAAAATTCCCAACCCACATGCTACCTTGGTTTTAGGCTCAGGAAAGGCTTGGAAATCCGAGCCTTAGCCTTTGACTTGCAACAAAAAAACTAAGGCAAATTGAAGAAGAATGCCCAACTTTGGAATATGGCTGGTAGACTTTTTTTCTGAATCAATCTATAAAATTAAAACCCATTAGAGAACACGATGTCTAATTTCCAAATATATAATTTATATTAATATTGGATTATGTTTACTTTTTTTAATTAATTTCTAAGTAAACTAGTCCTTAAACTTGAAATATCAAGTTTTTTTTAATTTTTTAATAACTTTTTTTTGGTTAAGTTTCATGTAAAAAAATAATATGGCATCAAACTTCAAAAAATTCTCTACACAATGAAAAAAAGAAGATTCCAAAAATATTTAGTTTAGGTCCAATTATGTTGTCCGTACACATTGATTTTTAAAAACAACAATTAAGGCCAATAAAAATTCAATAAAAAAAAAAATTCAACAAAAAATTACAAAAAAAATCCACATCAATCTTCATGTTGTTAGCTATATTTCCCAAAAGTAATTAGAAAAATACTTTTATTTGGGTCAAAAAGTGATGTCTGTACACGTGCTTGGTATGGTAAAAAAATAGGGACTTTTAAAAAGTGGTTTGTATAGATCCCTATCAAAATTTAATTTCTATAATCTGGGTATTTGAATAATTTACATATTTGAAAACATGATTCAAAAGTAAAACTTTCATATTATTGACTTTTTTTAAGATTCATTGTGTAAGTGCCTCAAATTTTCAATCCAAGTGTGACAAATTCTGAAAAACAACAAAAACACTTCCACTTTTTGAGCTTTTTGTGTACCCAACTTCTTGCATCAGCCCATGCCATTCTGGTATAATCATCAATCAACAACATGAAATATCTTTCTCCTTGAAATGCCATTTTCCCCATTGGACCACATAGATCAGTACGAATTATCTCCAAGGGCTTTGTAGTAGAATAATCTTTTGTGGGAAACTTGAACTTTGTTTGCTTTCCTTGTTGGCATCCTTTTTAGATTATATTTTCAGTCTTTACAATCTTACGCATATTTCTTACTAGACCTTTTGAACTAATCTTTACCAAATTGTCAAATTTTACACATCCCGATCCTTTATGCCACAACCAACTCTCATTTGCTTGGTTGATTAGACATGTTTGGACTTCTACTTCACTTAGATTATAGAGATTAGTATCAGTCCTTATCCCTTGAGCAATTTTTTTGCCATTCATTCTTATTTTGTAGCCTTCAGAATCAAATACAAATTTTTATCCATTATCACACATCTAGTTGGCACTAAGAATATTATGTTTAATACCTTCCACATATAGCTTGTCTTTAGTTCTTTTCTTCCCATCTATGCTCAATATTCCTTTACCATGAATCTTAACAACAGTATTATCACCTAGGCTTACTAAACATCCTTTTCTCATTTCAAGCTTAATAAATTTATTTTTATCTCCAGTCATGTGCTTGGATTAGCCACTATCAATTATCCATAGATCTTGTTCCTTTGCATACAATGTTGTTTGAGCAATCATAGATTGAGCATAATTCTACTTTTTCTCCTTCCATACCTTCTTTGGTTTATTTTCAACCATTTCTTCCTTTTTCTCAAGGACCTCAGTTTTGTTTTTAGCTTTGGGAGGTGAATTTTTATTCTTCTTAGAATGAGCATTAGGTCTTAAAAAAAATCTCTACAATTTCTAGCTATGTGACTGAAATTATTGCAATTGAAACAAACTACATTCATATTAGCTAAAAGACAATATATTTTTTCTTATGAAATTTGTATTTCTCCTTGGAATGACTTTACATTCTCTAGCCCTATGACCAAAATTGTTACACATATAGCAATACCCATTAAAATACGATGAGTACCTGGTCATGGAGTTTCCTTCTCCTGGAAAAGAAATCTTGTTTGTCTAGGTCTCCTTGGATAGTGTACTCTTGTGAAACCATCATTCTCTATTCCCTTAGTGTCCTGCTTCTTTTGTTGATCAGGAATTGACCAGTTAGCTTTCTTGTCGTCAGTTGGTTCCTTATGTTTAACAAACTTCTCAACTATAGTTAACTTCTTTTCATCTTCAGAGGCTTCTCCTTTTTCATATTTTTCACCATTGGGGATTGATTTTTCTTCTGCTCTAAATCTTTCATAGAGCTTTACAGAAGCATCAAAAAATGAATTTTTTTCCCTTTTCAAGTCCTAGACCTCGTTTCTCCTTGTTGGCAGGCTTTTGTGTACTCAACAATTCATCAAGAATATTAGTACCACCTTTTAACTTTAGACCTTTATTGATCTAATCATTAGCTTTCCCCATTTCTTTTCTTGAGGAAACTATTTCTTCCTTAAGTTTAGTGCATCTATCCATCTCTGTTTGAAATTTATATTTCAAAAAATCTTCAACTCTTTTGAATTCTTCTACAAGAACTTTCAGACTGGTTATCACCTTATTAGATTCCTCAAGTTCTTGAGTGGTGTAGGTGCACCCTTGCAAGATCATGACTCCATGAGGAAACTTCAATATTTTGGTGTAAATATGATGTCTTAGTGTTGTAATAAGGTCAATTTGATCATTTAGAGTTTGTTTTAGGTAATAGTTGATTAGTTTTGGGTCATTGGATATATAATGTAAAGGTTGCAAAAACTTGACAAATTGTTGTCATGTCAATATTGCAAAATTGCAACAATTTTCAAAAAGGTGGAAGGTGAATAGTCAAGTAGTTAAGGAGTTACTTCAAGAGGTTGTTTTTAATTTTTAAAGGAATTTTTTAACCTCACATACTTTGAGGAAGGTTGGGGTTAATGTATGAAGAAGAATTTCAATGGATAATACTGTTATTCTATTATTTTCTTGTATTTCCTATTTCAAGCCATTGTATGTCCATTTTTTATGCTTGAATCCAACCCTCCTCTATTGGAAGTCAATTCCCTATGATTATACTTTAATTTGGATTTGGTTTCATAAAAATCCATGGAGATTTGTGTAAGTTACAAGTAAATTCCTCTAGGCGGGTAAAACCATGAACTAGGGTAAGCAACATGTATTAAAAATTATGTTTCTCATAATTTCACTACTAAAATCTCTTGCAAATTGATGTGCAGAGGGTTATGATTGTACTCTATCAAATTTCAAGCTTATAGAGTTTATAGTTGAATTTTTGGGTAGACACAATGGTGCAGGAGCACCCTAGCAAGTACATGCCTCCATGAAGTAATCATAGGTTTTTGGTTTAAATCTAGTGTTTTGATGTTGTAATAAGGCCCAAGAGGCCACATTAATGATGTAATAGGTCCTAGGAGGTTGTTAGGAGTTCATTTTTAAAATATTGCAAAAAATTATAAAAAATTGTCAAAATGATGTAATCCTAGGCTTTCCCTTAGGATTCATATTTATATACCGGTCGGGGGTAGCTCAGCCAAAGAGTTTCGTTGCTGGTCTGAGTCACCTTGGAGTGAGTAATTTTTCCCACCAAGGAAAACCAAAGTTCTAGAGTCAATAACCATTTCTCTTACATCTAGGATCATACAAGTGCGCAAGGGGAGAGGATACTTTTATTATTGAATTGTAAGGGTTACACCAAAAACAAGGTGGGTCTAGTTTTCTGATCACCTAGTTTGAACAAGGTGAGAGCATAGTCACTTACCACCTTCAAGCACAATCAAGAAAAATCAAAGACATGTTCTTTTTAGTGCACCAAATGAAGTGTTTCTAATCTAAAAGTCACACGCACAATGTTTCAACATTAGAGTTCTTGGACAAACAAATCTACAAAACCAAATGTTAGTAGTTTGAAAAAATTATCTTGGACCTTTTAGATTTAAATGCCACATGATGCCAACAAGGTTTAGTAACCAAAAATCACCTATTCTAATCAAATTGCAAAAGATATAACTGATTGAAAAAAAGGAAATATGGAAAAACCCGAATGCAAAAAAAAAAACCAAGAGAATGCGTAACAACAGAGTGAATGCATCACAAGACCTTCCTCTAGAATCTACAATACAAATGTGTTTAGAATTTTAGATGCATCATTTGGGTGATTGAATGCATTGTGGTCTACAAATATGGCTTTTTGCATGGCATATGCAATGCATCAAAGAAAATGCATCATTGTAGACAATGAATGTGTTGTGACACAGAAGATGTGGCTTGACAATAAGCAAATACGATGTTCCATACTTGTACCTGCAAAAAAAAAAAAAACCATACAAAAATCTGTAAGAAAAACGTCAAGTTCACCAATGTAGCTGAGGTAATTTTATGGTTGTTAGAAGATTAATGAATTAATCATAAAAACCAAATCTAACTATGAAGTACAATGAAGGAAAATGCATAAAAAGGAACAATTGTACCAAATCATTTTTGATACCTCCATGAATCACCTTCATAGCCCTTCTAACTTGCTACAAATGTGATGTTGCCCTCAGATTGAATCTGTGAGAAATTTAATCTCAAAGACAATCCCTAAGCAAGATTTGAAGGATTTGAAATGACTGTAATGATATCATGCAAATGATAAGCATTAAACTATGTCTAAACTATGTCAAAGGAAATGTAAATATGTTTATGCCTATGACAAAATGTAAGATTTCCTAAGACTCAAAGACGTGAAATCAAGTATGCAAAAATATGAAAATGCTAAGTGTAAGTCTCTAAAATGTGAGAAAAATTGGCATTTTATAGAAAATTGAATTTTGGATGGACAACTAAGATTAAAAGATGGAGATGCCCTAAAATCAGTGGTCAAGATTGTGAATGACAACCCATAATTAAGGTTGGGGAAAAAATCTAAAATGGGCGGCCAATATGAAATTTGAGAAAATCAAATCGATGGTTGAAAATAAATGTGACAAGAGGATAAAGATTGGACATAAAGAGAAAGATTTGGAAAATCGAAAAGATAAAGATAAGATTTGGAAAATCAATAATTTTAGCAATTACATGATTTATGGAAGAAGATTACCATTTTTGAATTAAAATCAATTCAAAAATATGAAATTATGTGACAGTAAATAATTGATTTTGGATTATTTACTAAAAGAAGTGCGAGTTGGCAATGTGAGGCCATAATTATTTAATTAGAGAAGGTGACCAATAATTAAATAAATTAATAAATCTATTTAATTATAATTATAAGAAGACTTTTAAGAATTAGCGACATATTTAAATTAAAAAAATAGAATATATCTATTTATATAATCAAGAGGAATTATTAGATTGAAATAAATTAAATAATTATGAATTATTTAATTAATAGTTGAAAGTGGGCCAAGGACATATTTAAAATGTCACAATTATGCTAGGAAGAAAAAAGATGGAAAATAGAGCTTGCAGACCTAGGTCATTTTTGTGTCTACATTTTTCCCCTCTTTGTCATAATGTAGCATGTCACATTGTGACAAAGAAAATAAGTTAAAGTCATGCCCCAATGAAGGTAGGGAATATCTATGCACCCTTGGAAAAAATTTCAATATTTGGGACCGATAGAAAAAATTGGGAAGTGTCCCGATAAGTCAATTAGATGACTGGAAAGACAATGGCATAGATGGTTTTGGATTTCAAGGAGTTTAGAGTAGCCAAAAATGTGGTTAAAGTCGGTAAAAAGAGCCTCCAATAATAAAAGGTTTGAAAAATGCCATTTTGACCCTATAAATAGGTTGAAAATGGGGTAAAAGTCAATTCATTTTCACTTTTAACCTTAGTAAATTTTGAGAGCTCAGAGTGAGGAGAGTAGACGCGAGGATGATGATCCCAGTCACAGAGCACCATGGCTACATCATTTAGACATTCAGACAACTAGAGTGTGTGGACCCAATGGTGAGTAGCTCGAACCCACTTTGTCATTTTGTCATTTTGCACATTTTTCTAGGGCTTTTAGGCTAGGGAACGAATGCACCATAATGCATATGCATTCGCATAAGCCGCTTTTTCTATCACGTTTAAGGCATTTGATGCATTGTGATGCAAACGCGAAAGGGTCAATAGGATAGGCCAACAAAGTGCAACGTATCTGTGAAAATTCTTGACACATTTGCAAAATTGTGTCACAATTGAGGGATATAACATCGCATTTGAAAAGTTGTGATGCATTTGTGAACTCAGGTGATGCATTTGAATAAAGTGATGCGTGTGCCAAAAATCACGACGCAAGTGCTATGTTGGGATGAAAACGCGAGTGAGAACGACACAATCAGTATATCGATACGTAATTGATGTATAAAGTGACGCAAATGCTTGATTGTGAAGAAAATGAAAACAATGTGACACATTTTACTTTGACTTTGACCAAGGCTGACTTTGTGTAATTTCAAATTTTGAAATTCTTTTTAGCTACATAAATGATAATGATGATTTTTGATAAGGTGTTGATGTGTGTTTCGATATGTGCAGAGATAGCTAGTGCCAATTTATATGCGTGAGAGTAGGCCATCGACATACAGATTCCAGGATTAGTTGTGGTACAAGGAGCGATGATGACTAATGCAACTGGGGTTCTACTATGTCACCTATGTGCCCATTATCTAGGAAAATAGGAGGCTTCTGACTACACTTTGCAAGTGGTTCCATTTTGAGACCTGCTCCTTCCACTTGCTGACGAGGGAGGCTACTGTCACTCTTGAGGACATGTATTGGATCCTTCACCTGCCAATTCGAGGAGAGTGGATAGTATATGATCCAAAACATGGGAAAAATAATTTTACAACATACTATCATGATCAGGGTGCGGGACTTAGGATTGAGGATATGAGATCCATTGGGAATTCATGGCAGAGCATTATGGTCAATTTGGTGCTCTATTGGTGACATTGATTGGAGGTGTACTAATTCTTGACTGCTGATGACACAAATTTCCTATTGGCTAAGGAGATGTATTTTTCAGGATGAGATGGAAAAGGACTGTGTATGTTTGGGGACCTTGCTTTCTAGGGATGCTATACCATCAGCTGCATGAGGTTTACTATAGGGGTGGGAGTAGTATCAGTTGCGAGACAAAACTACTCATGATCTGAGCTTGGGAGCACATCACTATTTTCCATCTGCCTATCTAGAGACCATGACTAGGGGATGGCATGCCATATGTTCATTACTATGTTAATGCATTACAATAGACTAGGGTCAAAGAGACCAACTTCTGGAGTGATGGGATTGACACTATGATATCATTTATTTAGAGGTCGTATAGGGACTATTGGTAGTGAGATGATGAGGCTGACCACCTACCATTCTATAGAATTTTTTTGATATTTGATTGGTTAGATGGTGCAAAGTCAACTTACCATAGAGATGTATCTACCACAACATGTACTTTAGTAGTTTGGAGAGCAATAGGGTGTGTCGATGAGGACAAAAAAGTATGCATAGACGTCTTGAGAGCCTAGGTGGAGTCCAACCATATTAGTGCCCTTCACAGAGCAATAGATTGATAGCCTGGTAGCACAACCATGGGGTTGGATGGAAGGTGTTGCAAATCTTGAGACAACTGTAGAATTTGACTTGTGATGGAAAACTCATAGGCTAATTTTGTTGATAGATCCAAATGGGACACCATTGGTTGATAGGAGGTCAGTGATACCACTTGTGTTGGCAGGTGGTCAGGGAGGTAGAGATGGAGATAGGGGGAGATGGAGATGACAAATATGATGGGGGAGATGGAAAGAGGAGGAGGAGAGGAGGAAATGGTGGGAGGTAGGCTAGGAGGGTGAGACAACATGTAGACCGAGTGCCCTTGGTACCAATCCTCGAGGTAGCCGAGGAGGAGGAGAGAGAGGAGGAGCCGAGGAAGGAGGAGGAGGAATGTGAGGAGCATGTGATAGAGGAGAGACATGAGGAGCATGTAGTAGAGGAGGAGAGACATGAGGAGTGTTTGGTCAAGGATGAGAGATAGGAGGAGTGTGGGGTAGAGGAGGAGGTCAAATAGGAGATTCAACAGGAGGTGGAGGTGGAGGCTAAGATGTTGAGGGATGATGGAGTTAAAGGAGAGGATGACATGGAAGAGGAGGAGGATGTCAGGGATGATGATGATGATGATATAGATGAGGTGAAGCAGCTACTGAGGTGGACAATGGTGGAGGGGGAGGAGGATGCACCTTTACGACCACCACTACCACATGGTGTGACTACAAATCAATGAGTGGCAGACCTATAGAGGAGGTTGGATGAGAGTGCAGTGTAGGTTAGGGCCTTGCAGGAAGAGCTAAGGGTGGCCAAAGTAGAGCAGGATCAAGTAGTGATCTGCCAACAAGAGTTAGCTCAATGGTACATGGAGTTTGCATGGTTATGCATAGGGCCATCAGGGGATATGGTATGAGAGTTTCACAGGGTTAGCACCTATCTAGGATGATACAGGTTACTATACAAGCAAGTGGTGCCACCTAAGAGGTGAGATCCCACCTTGACACGACCTCAAATGAGGATGGGAAATGGTAGCAGGTTAGGGAGTGGCAAGAGTAATAGGAGCCATAACAGTGCAGAGGGACTCATTTCCTTAGGATAGTCATCAAGGCATAGGTCTATCCACTCCCACAGACATGCCTCAAGTCATAGATCAGGTCATAGCCATAGGTCATCTAGGTTAGAGCATGGGTCATCTCATATCCGACCTGTAGTGACAGATCCATCAGTCACAGTGTCTATGCAGCCCCATGTTACTATAGAGATGATGTCAGTAGCCATTCCATCATTTTCATAGATACATGCCATAGTGACAAATTCTTTAGTTTCCCAGGAACAAGTTATAGTGACAGATCCTTCATCTTCTTAGGCATAGGTTACAGTACCTCTGGTGGCATCCATTCCCTTGGCGGAGCATCAATCCCCTAGATCCTCTCCTCGAGGGGATGAGGAGAGCTCAACATAAACATGTTTATTACTATCTTGTATTAGGACATTTTAGACATTTATGTTATGACATTTATATTTTGACCATCAACATTAAGAGCTCTTATTTTTGGCATATCTCATGATTCTATCCTATGACATTATTTTTGAGATGATATATATATGAAGCAATTTTGATGCGGCCTATATGTGTTATGTGATGTGATGTATGCATTATGTTGTATGTCTATGTGATGATTATTATGATGATGTAGTTAGGATTATCATGTGACGCCTATGTGGATTATACTTTTATGATTCCTATGATAATGATGTTATTTATATGGCATGTCATGTATGCATTTATGATGTGATGTTTATTTATATGCCATGATGATGCTATACCATGAATAATGATGATATGCATAATGTATTTATTCAAATGGATGCAATTTTTATGATTATGTTAATGCATGACTACATATGTATGATGCAATATGTGATGCAATGTATATGGTTTTAATGATATAGGTGATATCTGTATGGACCTAATGCAATTCCTATATGATCATGTATACACTTATGTTTTTGTATGTCACAGGATATCATCATGAGATGGATGTGAGAAGATGACAAGATAGAAGGAGACACGTGTTAGTTCCTAGACCAAATCCTTCAACATATTACCATAGGACTTTAATATTTATTATTCTTAATAATCATTGGGAACATTATTGTAATGGCAAAAAAAAACCATGACATGACATAGATCAAGGTGTGCAAGGTTGTACCATCACATGAGACAAACAGTCATAGATAAGGATGATCATGACTCATACTAGGAGTTCCCTTGCCCTAGTCTTTTTGTCATAATCAACCACAAGAAAAAAATAAAAGAAAGACAAGTCATGAAATTTCGTTGCTCCTCTAAATCCTATTGTCAGGACATCCTCGAGGAACTAGCAACATGACTATGAAAAAGACAAGACAAGAAAATCATCATGATACATCATTGGTTCTCTAAATCCTATTGTCAAGACATCACAGAGAAACTAGTAGCACAGCGACAGATCAAAAGATAAAATGTTAAGATAATGTTTACCAAGTGTTTGCCAAGTGTGTTTGAATGTCAAGTGTTTTAAGTGTCAAGATGCTAGGTGTCAAGGTTTTTGACGATGTTGAGATGAAAAATGCTAAAGATTACCAAATTCAGAAAGGACACATCCTAAATGATGTTGATGTCGAGAGAATCGATCCTTAAATGTCAAGAGGATCTCTCAAAATGCCAGATGATAGTGATGATGCCTAGGAATGACACATCCTAAGCCATAAATGACAGAGGTTGTTCTTCAGAAGGGCACATCTGAATAATAACTAAGAGTTGATAGTTTGACTGGTAATGACAAGTTGACTCATTTTGACCAAAGTTGACCAAAGTTTGGTTGAGTTTGACTTTTGTTGACTACATGTCAATTTTGACATGCTAATGTGATTGATATATTGAATAAATGATTACTGTAATTTTTTTTGGAAGTTTTCCTATTTGGAAATGATTTTTCTTTACTTGAAGACTTTTGACATGTGTGCCAATGTAGTGCCATGAACCCTAATGGACTAACCTAGTATAGCCTCAGGGGCTCATCGATAGATGGCCTTGCTTATGCCATGCACTCAAAGACCTCATAGTTCGACACAACCAATGACTTTGTCTTGATGACCAAAGATTGAATCATGATTTTAATGTTGACCAACCTAAAAGGACTAACCTAATGTCTTAGGGACTCATAGATGAGTCTTCCCTATGTAGCAAATGCGTAGAGACAACGTAGTTCAGATAGATGACAAAGACTTGACTAATATGATTGACATGTAGAAATGTGACTCTGTTTTGGGGATTTTGAAGCGTTATTTGGCTTTTTTTGTGTTTCTTGCCATGTTTTGATTTTTTTTTGGATTTATTCAAGATGTTTTTTGATGTTTAGGTCTTTCTTCAAGACATTTTTCAATTTTTTTAATGTCTTTTTTCAGGACATTTTATGATGTCTTTCTCTTTTTTCAGGACTTTTTATGATTTTTAAGATTTTCTTAGGACTTTTTATGCTGTTTTTCTCTTTTTTTCAGTATATTTTATGATGTTTTTGTCTTTTTTTTAGGGCTTTTAGGATGTTTTTGTCTTTTTTTAGGAATTTTTATGTTGTTTTTGTCTTTTTTCAGGATATTTTACAATTTCCAAGACCGTGTGTGATACCCACTATAGTCAGGTGATAAGAATTTCCCCTTGTTAGGTCTAAGACTTAGCCAAATTTGAGAGACATGAAAAGGATGTGCATGAGATGACAGATGGATGACATGCAGACTTGATGTCAACCATTTTTCAACCATGAAAAGAAGGGTGTAGTGTCATGGCAAGTGTCGTAGTAGTGATGGAAAAAAATATGTTTCATTATGGACCAAGACAGATAAAGTCATAGTAGATGGCAGAGCAATGATTGACTACACATGGTGCCTATGTGCCAGGATTTCACCATGATATTTATCCAAAATGCCTATTTGCCAAGTTTTCACTATTGGATGAATTATTTCTCTTTACTATTTTTGTCATTTTTTCATTTTTTTTTTGGTGTCACTAAACACTTGTTTGCCAAGTTTTCATTAGGGTGACAACTTTTTAAAAAAATTTATGGTTTTTAGCCTGACTTTCTAATGCTATAAATAGAACTTGTGAAGATGAAGACTGTTGATAGGATTTTTTAGTTGTTCCCTATCTGGAGTAGCCAGCTAATAAGCTCCATAACCAAAAGAGGATATGATGATGTAAGCACCCAACCAATTTGGTTCGAACTTGTTAGGTCTTTCTCTATCAGCCTGATTTTTAGAATTTTTCATGAGGACTAAATCACCAATGTCAAACTTCCTGACCATGACCCTCTTGTTGTAACTACAATAGAGATGGTTCTAATATGCCTATATATGGTTTAGGGAATTATGTCTTCTTTCCTCTAACATTTTCAGCTCATGTAGGCGCTAATATCTATACTCCTCATCATTATTCAGACCCTTCAGGGAGACTTATAAGGAAGTAATTTCAACCTCAATGGGAAATATGGCTTCAACTCCAAAGACTAGGGTGAATGGAGTGGCTCTTGTGGGCATTGGAATGTTGGTGCAGTAAGCCCACAGAGTAGGGTTAAGTTGGATGTGCTAGTCATGACCAACATCATTGACAATCATTTTTAGGATTTTAAGGATGTTTTAGTGGACGCCTTAACTTTCCCATTTCCTTGTGGGTAATATGGCATTGAAAAATGATGTTAGATATGGAATTGCTCACATAACTCACAAACGTCTTTATTTTTGAATATATTTCTATTGTCTATGATGATGGACTACAAAATACCATATCGACAAATGATGTAGTTGAGAATGAATTTGGAATTTTTTTTGTTAGTTATGTACGTAAGAGGGATGGCTTTGATCTACTTCATAAGGTTCTTAGTGGCAGTGATGATGAATTTGTGGCCATTGGATGAGGTAGGGTGGATTTTTCCCACGAGGTCGAGTCCCTATTGTGTAAAGGGCCAAGGAGAAGTAATCAACTGAAGTTCTTGTGTTGGAGCATGAATTAGATCATTATGTATCTAACATTGGCAACAAGTCCTAACATATTCAAGTGCATCTTTCTCAATGGTCAGTTAATATTACCCAAGTCTTTTTATCTTCTTTGACAGAGTAGAACCACTCGAATGAGACCCGCATATACCCTCATGTACCTCATTTAAGGTTGTGTGTGCTTTTTTGTTGTTGAGACATCAAAGGAGGGTGTCATCAAAGCTTCAGCAGTAGAAGGTGTCACTGACAATGGAGTATTTGGAAACTTTTTAGATAAAGGATATTCTTTAGTTATTAGACAGGTTGTGGGGAAGGGTTTGGGACTTGAGGAAGTCATAAATATCTTGATATTGGGGAGAATTGAGACCAGCAAGCTCATAGACCATCTTTGATTCGGTAATATCATAGGCAGAGACCAAAAGTTGTTCTACCAAGACCTCCAATTGAGGCATATTGCTTGGAATGTCTAGGAGAGAGCCAATCATAGCCATTACATCTATTACCTTGTTTTGTGTTCTCAAAACTTGCTCAAAAGTCACCATTTGAAAATATGTTTGAAAGTTGTTAATCATTCATTTGTAGGGCATTAGTTTCTTTTCCTTAGTGTCATAGTCATTGTTAACTTGATTAATGACTAACTGAGAATCTCCATAGACATGAAGTGTTCTGATTTTCTATTTTATTTCCATTCTAAGTCTTGTGATAAATGCCTCATATTCTACCAAATTATTTGTACATGGGAAAGTTATGCAGAAAGACTTAGGGATGGAGTCTCCTTGAGGGGTGATAAACAATATTCTTGCCCCCGAGCCATGACTAGTATGAGACCCATCAAAATATAGCCTCCAAGGTGACTTAGGTTTTGTATGAGATATTGAATCATCTAGGAAATCTGCCACTAAGGGATGATCACTTTGCATAGGTGCATCTACCAGTTGGTCTGCTATCACTTGTCCCTTTATTTCCTTTCACTCTACATACTGGATGTCATATTCACTCATAATCATGACCCATTTTTCCAAACATCCTGTCAATGTTGCATGACTCAATAGATATTTCAGGGGGTCAATCTTTACTACCAATTGTTTTTGATGATTCAACATATAGTGTCTTATGTTCTGAGCTGCAAAGAAAACTGCTAGGAAAGCACATTCAATTGATGTGTAATTTAACTCATATCTGACCAGTGTTTGACTAATATAATGTATGGACCTTTCCTTCTCATCATGGTCATTCTATGCCAGTAATGCCCCCAGTGTTGAAGTTGTTGTAGAGATGTATAAGATCAAAGGTTTTCCTTGAATGGTAGGCATAAGGAATGGTGGTGACAATAGGTATTCTTTTATTAGTTGATTGGCCTCTTGAAATTTATCCATCCACATAAAAGGGATAGTTTTATGCAGAAGATACTGAAATGGTTGACACTTGTCAACCAATTGTGCTATGAAGTGTTAGATAGATCGTAACCTGCCTTGTAATGTGTTCAGTTCACTTAATCCTTTGGGAAGAGGCATGTCTAATATGGCTTTCACTTTAGATGGATCAACCTCAATGCCTCTTCAAGAAACTATGTATCCCAAAATTTTGCTAGATGTCATGCCAAAGACACATTTCTTAGGATTCAGTTAGACTTTATATTCTTCTAGTCTCTTAAAAATTGTGTCTGACACATTCAAATGATCTTTTCTTGTCAATGATTTAGCCAAAAGGTCATCCACATAATCCTTTATTATCTTGTCCATTATGTAATGAAATATTGTGGTCATACATCTCTGATACATGGTGACTACATTCTTAAGACCAAAAGGCATGACATTCCAGTAGTATGTACCCTAAGGACAAGTGAATGTTGTTTTATGTTGGCCTTCCGGGACAATACGAATCTGGTTATAACCTAAGAAACCATCCATGAGGGATAGCATCTCATATCTGGCCGTGAGATCTACTATGATGTCTATGTTTGGCAAGGGAAAGTCATCTTTTGGACATGCATTATTCAGGTCCTAAAAAATTTGTGCAAATGGTCTACAATTTTCTCCTTAGTAGACAGATACTCCAATCTAACTTCCTTTTCACTTACATTCTCTCTAAAAAAGTGAAACTTGATAGATATATTCTTGATCTTGGAATGCAACATTGGATTCTTAGAAATGTTAATAGAACTTGATTTATCACATAATATAATAATAGGCTCATCATACACAACTCTGATATCCTTCAACATCTGCTTCATCCATAGTACTTGAGTACAATGATCAGCAACAACAATGTATTCTGCCTCTATGGTAGATAAAGAAATAACATTCTACTTTTTGCTTAACCATGAAATCAGCTTCTTTCCCAAGAAAAATTCTCCACAACTAGTACTTTTCCTGTCATTCACATCTCCTGCCCAATCAGCATTAGTAAAGGCACTCAAAGTAAGATCATCATCTTTAGGATACCATAAACCAAAATCAACTTTCCCCTTCAAGTATTTGAAAATCCTCTTCATATTAGTCACATGAGATTCTTTAGGATCAACTTGAAATCTTCCAACAATACATACAAAATTCATGATATCAAGCCTAGTTTGAGTCAAATACAAAAATCCATAAATAATTGATTTATATCTAATTTGATTTTCCTTTGGGAAATCATCATCAATTGTCAACTTACATCTGGTCACCATGGGTGTACCAACTGGCTTTGAATCTTCCATACCAAATTTCTTTGTAATCAAAGGAAAAATTAGTTTGTTAGATGATTAGATCAGTAACACCAAAATCCAATGAAATAACGAAGCACAAAGGAAATAAAACGAAAATAAAAGGAACAATGTTACCAGAAATATTCATCTTCCATGGTTGACCTTCGTTACACCTCCTAGCTTGCAGTAAATAAAGATGCCCTCAGATTCGTGAGCAATTATGACAAATGACAAGACTAAAGTAAGTTTTGAAGGATTTACTCAAAATCTAAATGCCTATGTCTAAAAACCTATGATTGACAATGCCTATGCCTAAACAAATGCCAAAATTGATTAAATGACTATAATAACAAATAATGAAATTGCCTATGGAGATTTAAGTGTGAAATCAAATGCCTATAATAACTATGCAAAAATGTCAAAATGTGCGTGTTCAAAAAATGAGAAGAAGATGGCATTTTATAGAAAATGCCATTTCGAATGGACGGACGAGATAAATCAATGAAATGAATGATCCAGATTACACCTGAGAATCCCTAATTAGGGTTAGGGAAAAATCTTTAATCGAACGGTCAAAATAAAATCGGATCGACGGTGGAGAATAAATGAGACAAATTAATTAGAAAATAAAGATTTTTGAAAAATCAAGAAGATAAGATTGCTTGATTTGCTTGATTCGAAAAATCAAAGAGATAAGATATGAACTGAAGATAAGATTTAGAAAATCAAGAATCTGCCCGATTGCTTGATTTTTAGAAGATTAATTACTAATTTGAATTAAAATAATTCAAATTATGGATTTTGAGAGATAATAAATAATTTTTTTTAGATTATTTACCAAAAAGGACTGACAGTTAAGATTGACATGACATTTTAAATAATTTAATTTATTTAAAATGAGAAGAATATTAATTAGTAATTAAATAATTAAATTTAATTATTTAATTTAGGAGATGAATTAATTAAATAAATTAATGAATTTATTTAATTAAGACAATTAGTGACATATTAAATAAATAAATGTAATTCATTTATTTAATAATCAGGAAGAATTAATGAATAAGGGGAATTAAATAAATTAAGAAATTTATTTAATTAAGGGAAGACTTAGACAATTAATGACGTATTCAATAAATAAATAAAATTTGTTTATTTAATAATCATGAAGAATAAATGAGATGAATTAATTAAATAATTATGAATTATTTAATCAATAGTCGAATGTGGACCAAGGACATAATTAAATGTCACAATTATGCTATGACGAAAGTGGTAAAAATGAAGCTTGCAAGCCTAGGTCATTTTTAGGTGTCTACATTTTGCCCCTCTTTGTCATAATGTCGCTTGTCGCATTGTGACAAAGAAAAATAAGCCAAGAATATGCCCCAATGCAAAATAAGATGAGGAAGAATGAGGAGGAGGGTTGCGGTATGCCCCCTCGAGAGGACAGACAGGTTCAAAGAAAATGGGTGTGCTCTCAAAATTGGTTAGGAGATTAGAATATGAAGAGATGAAGAAATGTTAGTGCAAAAGATATGGATGATGATATGGATGCAATGCTTATATGAGATGGGCAAGAGAAGATGACATGACTAAAGAAGATGCATGTAAGTTCCTAGACCAAATCCTTCAAAAATTAACATAGGACTTTTAATATTTATTGCTCTTAATCATCATTGGGTATATTGTTGTGATGGCCAACAAACACCATGGTATGACATAGATCAAGGTGTGCAAGGCCGAACCATCACATAAGACAAGCAGTCATAGATAAGGAAGATCATGAATCATACCAAGAGCGTTATTGCCCCAGTCTTTGTCATAATCAACCACAAGCAGAAAAAGACAAAAAGGACAAGTCATGAAATGTCATTGCTCCTCTAAATCCTATTGTCAGGACATCCTTGAGGAACTAGCAACATGACTGCCAGAAAGAAATAAGATAAAGCCATTATCATGATACGTTGCTGCTTTTCTAAATCCTTTTGTCAGGATCTTGCTGAGAAACTAGTAACATGAGTGTCAAAAGATAAGACAAATGGCATGATACATCGCTGCTTCTCTAAATCCCGGTGTCAGGATCTCATTGAAAAACTAGCAACATGATAAAAAGCCAAAAATGAATGCCAAGTATTTGCCAAGTGTGTCTAGATGTCAAGTTTTAATGATGTCGAGATGATGAATGCCGAAGGTTGCCATATTCAGGAAGGACACATCCTGAATAATGTCGATGTCTAGGAAGGACACATCCTAAGACACCAATGTCAAAGTTTTTTTCTTCAGTGGACACATCTAAAAGAATAGTGATGCCAAGAGGAATGATCCTTAAGTGTTAGAAAGGATCCCTCGAAAATGTCAAATGATAGGGACAATGCCTAGGAAGGACACATCCTAAGGCATAAATGACTGAGGTTATTCTTCAGAAGGACGCATCTGAAAGGTAACCAAGAGTTAATAGTTTGACTGGTTGCGATAATTTGACTTGTTTTGACTGAGTTTGACTTGTGTTGGCCATATGTCGATATTGTCATGATGATATGTGCCGATGAGATTGTCTTGCTGTGATAATGATTGTCATGATGAGTTTTGTTCATTTGGGAAAGATTCCTTTGTCTTGAAGACTTTTTGACATGTGTGCCAGTGTGATGCCATGAACCCTAATGGACTGACCTAGTACGGCCTCGGGAGCTCATCGACAGATGGCCTTGCCTACGTCATACACACAGAGACCTCATAGTTCGACATGACCAATGACTTTTTCTTGATGAGAAAAGATTGCATCATGATTTTATTTTGACAAACCTAAAAGGATTGACCTAATGTCTCAGGGACTCAAGCATGAGTCTTGCCTACGTAGCAAATGTGCAGAGACAACCTAGTTCAGACAGATGACGAAGACTAATCGACCTGATTGATTTTGACAAGAGATAACACTGTGCTTGCGTGCTTTGAGCAGTTTGATGCTTTGTTTGGTTTTCTTCAGGACATTTTATGATTTTTAGGTCTCTTTTCAAGACATTTTGCGATGTTTTTGTCTTTTTTTAGGACATTTTGTGATGTTTTTGTCTTCTTTTTTTTCAAGAATTTTTATGATTTTTACGTCTTTTTTCAGGACATTTTGCCAATGTTTTTGTGATCATATGTGACATCCACTACAGTTGCATGATAAACATTTTTCCCCTAGTTAGGTCTAAGACTTAGCCATTTGCAAGGAATATGGATGGGATACTATTGACTTGCTAGACGGATAGTCGTCAGGACTTGATGTCAATCATTTATCCACTATGACAGGTTGGGTAGGATGTGATAGCGATTTGTAGAATAATGATAGAAAATACCTTTCATCCTAGGCCAAGTTAGACAAAATGACAGTAGATGGCAGAGCAATGATTGATTATGCATGGCACCTATTTGCCAGGTTTTCACCATGGTACTTGTCCAAAGTACCTGTTTGCCAGGTTTTTACTATTGAACGAATCATTTTTCTCTTTACTATTTTCTTGGTCTTTTTAATTTTTTTGGTGTCACCAAGATGCCTATTTGCCAGGTTTTCATCAAGGTGACGTTTTTTTTATCATTTTTCAATTTTTTTGTATTTTATGGTTTTTAGCTCCATCTTCTGATGCTATGCATAGAAATTTCAGAGATGTAAACTGTTGATGGGCTCAGTCAACTGTTCCCCATCTAGAGTGGCCAATTGATATGCCCCAGAACCAAAGGAAGATATGATAATATAGGGACCCAACCAGTTTGGTTCAAATTTTCTTGGCTTTTCTCTGTCTGCTTGGTTCTTGGGGTTCTGCATGAGAACTAGGTTGCCAATGTCAAACTTTTTGACCATAACCTTTTTATTGTAGCTATGAAAAAGGCGGTTCTGATATGCTTGGAGATGATTCAGTGAGTTTTTCCATCTTTCATCCAGCATTTCCAGCTCGTGCAAGCGTGATTGTCGGTACTCCTCTTCATTAGTTAGACCCTTCAAGGAAACTTGTAGTGAAGGAATTTCGACCTCAATGGGTAAGATGGCTTCAGCACCAAAGACTAGGGAAAATAGGGTAGCTCTTGTAGGCATACGAATGCTAGTTCGATAAGCCCACAAAGTAGGGTTAAGTTGTATGTGCCAGTCACGGCCAGCATCATTGACAGTCTTTTTTAAGATCTTGACAATGGTTTTATTGGATGCCTCAGCTTGGCCATTTCCTTGGGGGTAGTATGGAGATGAAAAGTGGTGTTGGATATGAAATTGTTCACATAACTCACATATGTCTTGGTTTTTGAACGAACGTCTGTTGTTAGTGATGATTGACTGCGGAAGGCCATACCGGAAAATGATGTAGTTGAGGATGAACTTTGATATTTGCTTGCCGGTAATGTATGTCAATGGGATGGCTTCAATCCACTTTGTGAAATACTCAGTGGCAGTAATAATGAATTTATGGCCGTTGGATGAGGTTGGATGAATCTTACCCATGAGGTCGAGTCCCCATTGAGCGAAGGGCCAATGAGAGGTGATCGGCCGGAGTTCCTATGCTAGAGCATGGACCAAGTCACTATGTATTTGACATTTGTGACAAGTCCTGACATAGTCAATTGCATCCTTTTCCATGGTCGGCCAATAATATCCAAGTCTCGTTAGTTTCTTAGCCAAAGTAGGACCACTCGAATGAGATCCGCATATACCATCATGCACTTCTCGTAAGGTTGTACATGCTTTGTCAATGTCAAGACATCTAAGAAGGGTATCGTCGAAACTACGGTGGTAGAGGGTGTCACTGACAATGGCATACCTTGCAGATTTTCTAATGAAGGACTTCCTTTGGTTATTTGACAGGTTCTGTGGAAGGGTTTGAGACTTTAGGTAATCGTAAATGTCTTGATACCAAGGAGAGTTGGGACCAACAAGTTCACAAACCATTTCTGATTCTGGGATATCATATGCCAGTATCAAAAGCTACTCTACTAAGAACTCAAATTGTGACACATTTTTAGGGATGTCCAAGAGACAACTAATAGTAGCCATTGCGTCAGCTGCCTTATTCTGTACCCTAGGGATTTGTTCAAAAGAAACTGATTGGAAGTATGTTAGGAAACTATCCACCATCCTCTTGTAGGGAAGCAACTTCTCATCCTTTGTTTCATAGTCATCATTTACTTGGTTGATTACTAGCTGGGAATCCTAGAATACAAGCAATGTCTGAATTTTCCATTTAATTGCCAACTTGAGACCTGTGACTAGTGCTTCATATTTAGAAATATTATTTGTACAAGGGAAAGTGATCCTAAATGAATTAGGAATTGAATCTCTATGTGGTTTGATGAACAAGATTCCAGTGCCTGAGCCATGACCAGTATGAGACCCATCAAAATATAGCTTCCATGGTGTTGCCGGTTCTGCATGAAAAATGGACTCATCAGGAAAATCTGTTACTAATGGATGAGTGACTTGAATTAGTGCATCTGCTAGTTGATCTGCTATTACCTTCCCTTTTATTGCCTTACATTCAAGATATTGTATGTCATACTCGCTTAGTATCATGACCCATTTTGCCAACCGGCCTCTTAATGCTGCTCGACTTAGTAGATAATTCAATGGATCAATCTTGGAAACTAGTTGTGTCTGATGATTGAGCATATAGTGTCTTAGTTTTTGGGATGAAAAGAGAACAGCGAGGCATGCACATTCAATGTATGTGTAGTTCAACTCATAGCCTATCAGTGTGCGGTTGATGTAATAGATTGCTCTTTCTTTTCCTTCATGATCATTTTAAGCCAACAATGCCCCCAATGCTGAACTAGTAGTCGAGATGTATAGAATCAATGGCTTTCCATGAATGGGTGGCATGAGAACTGGTGTTGATAGCAGGTAATCTTTTATTTGCTGGAAGGCCTCTTGACATTTATCCGTCCATACAAAGGGAACACTTTTGCGCAATAGGTACTAGAACGGATGGCACTTATCTACCAATTGGGCTATGAAACGATGAATAGATTGTACTCTGCCCTGCAGAGTTATGAGTTCACTAATCCCTCTGGGCGGAGGCATGTCTATGATTGCTTTGACCTTTTCTAGATCAACCTCTATGCCTTTTCAGGAAACTATGTACCCTAATAGTTTACCTGACGTAACCCCAAAAACATACTTCTTAGGGTTTAGCCGAACTTTATACTCTTCAAGTCTCTTGAAAATTATGTCGAGTACCTTCAAATGATCTTTCCTAGTTGCTGATTTGGCCAATAGGTCGTCTACATAATCCTCCATTATATTGTGCATCATGTCATGGAAGATCGTGGCCATAGCCCTTTGGTACGTGGCACCTACATTTTTGAGACCGAAGGGCATGACGTTCCAACAGTATGTACCCCACGGGCAAGTAAATGCCATTTTGTGTTGATCCTTAGGAGCAATGCAGATTTGATTATAACCAGAAAAACCATCCATGAGGGATAGCATCTCATGTCCTGCAGTTAGGTCAACTATGATGTCAATGTTGGGCAAAGGAAATTCATCCTTTGGACATGCTTTGTTTAGGTCTCAAAAATCTGTACATACCCGAATCATCCCATTTGGCTTTGTCACCGGCACTAAATTGGAAATCCATTTAGCACAATCTATAGACCTTATGAATCCGACATCCAATAATTTCTTTAACTCGGGCTTGACCAATAGGGCAACTTGAGGGTGCATTTTGTGCAACTTCTGCTTGACTGGTTTAGTGTTGGGTAATAGTGGCAAATGATGTAGAACCAGTTTGAGGTCCAATCCTGGCATGTCAGCATAAGACCATGCAAAGTTGATTTTTCATTCTGCAAAGAATTTATGAAATTCTAGTTTCTCTTCATCAGTCAATGATGCGGCAAATAGGACCATCTTGGGGTCTTCTGTAGTTGAAATATTATCCTCTATTGTGTCCTCAATAAGCATGGCTGATTTCTCCTGTTGCATGGGGAGAAAGTCTAGTCCTCCATCTTTGGGCACCTTAGAGAGGTTTTCACCCGCAGATTCATCCTTTATTTTTACTATTTTATCGTCAAGAGGTGCCTTTCGGTTTTCACCTAGAGACGTTTCATTTTTTGCTTTATTTTTACCTTTGCGACTAGAGGACTGAACAGTCTCGCCGAAGTATGTAGTGTAGTCTAAATCAATGGCGAATCCAGATTTGTGGTCCCCACTGGGTATGCCTTCTCGTAATCCCATGAATTTAGCTATTGCCTCGTCATTCTGAAATGTGTCCAGAACTGGCAGTCCTTGTTGGTCCCAATCGACTAGCTCAGGGTAAACTAAAGAAATGCCATCGTCAAGGCTAGTGAATTGGGGCGAGGATGTGGATAACATGTAGATGGATTCAGTAATGTTGTAAATAAGGTTATCATCATCCAACTCGACATCGGACTCTATCCAGCATTCTCCTTCACTAGTGTCATATTCGTTGTCATAATAAGGAGTGAAGGTTTTAGAGCCCTGGCTATCAATATCATCTGACACTTTAGATAGATTAGACTGAGGAGGTTCAGATGATGGTTGTTGTGTGTCATGGGAAGTGGTAGTAGGATTTTCACTGTTTGGTACCTGTTCAATTTTGAATGTTTGCCAAAATCATTGTTCAGAGGTCAATTCCCCTGGTTCGACAAACAAATCATTATGATAGCAGTCACCTAGGGATCGTTCGGAGCCAAATTACCACTCGTGGGAGTCTATTTCGGTTAGGGTTTCCCTAGTAGTCTCGACACTTTTCAAAGCATGTACTCGCCCATTTGAAAGTATAGAGGTACGTCGATCATCATTGTTGCGTGATCTAAACCCTAAACCAAGATACTTCGGAATTTGAAAAGCTTCTATGGGTTCCCTTCGACTAGTTTTATTTTTTCCAAGGCCACTAGTACCATCATAGCCTTTAGCCTTCATGAAGTCATAACCTTTTCCATATATTTGAACTGGTAATGGGGGTAATGTGACAGTATCCTTATAGATCCATCCTATGATGTCAGCAAGGTCTTCCTCACTCATATCTCCCCACTTGATAAAAACTATATTCGGTGGAACTTTGAAGGTTTCCTAAGGTTCCATTCTGAAACATGGCCGACCATAGTCCTTGGGAGAACTGGGCATTATTGTTATGTTGTATGCTGTGTGCAGTTTGAATTCTCTCCAGCCAAGGTCCTAGATTGTGGCAGTGGATTCTGTCTTAGAGTTGGTGGAAGGTGGTGGTACAGTGGAAGACGTGGATGGAGCGGATGTGGAAGATGACGTGAGTGTGGAGGGGTTGATGTATTTGGATGACGAGGAGTCTGGTGCTTCTCAGTTAATAGGTACCCGAATTTCAGAGATTCCCTTTAAGTTTGTACAATATTGGAAAGGGTCGGGGTCTCCGTATATGGTTACTTCAGTGCCGTCAAATGGAAAGTTGAGGCATTGATGGTATGTAGACGAAACAACTTTTAAAGCTTGGATCCATGGACAACCAAGTAAAATGTTATATGGTAGTTCCAAATCTAGGACCTGGCAGGTTGTGTCTACAATGACCGGTCCCACTCTGATAGGGAGAGAGATAACACCCTGTGAAGAGTGTTCCTCATCATCGTATGCTTTGATCACTATGATTTTCATTGGGTCTATGCACGCATCAGAGAATCCAAGAGCCTTAACCAATTTGAGGGAGCATATATTCAACCCTACTCTGCCATCTACTAAAACCCGTCTAACTTTGTGCTTGTGGACAAAATTTTCTATGTGTAATGCGTCATTGTGGTTGGTTTTATGTGATGAGTAGTCTTGATCCGAGAAGGTGACGTAGTGTGGCATGGTGAGATATCCCACCATAGTTTCAAACTGATTGACATTGATGTCCTTAGGGACTGATGACTCTAGGAGAGTTTTGTCTAGGATTTCTTTGTGTGCAGGAGAGATACAAAGTAGCTCAAGGATAGATATTTGTGCAGGAGTCTTTCCTAGCTAGTCAATGAGGTTGAACTAACTCTTGGGTTTCCACTGCTATGTGGTTGGGACAGGTTTTGGCTGTTTAGCAGATGGATCGGGTTGTGATTGTTTAGCCGATGGGCCCGGTATTATGATTTTGACTTGTCTAGGGGGAGGTGGACCAGCTATAGTGACCTTGCCACTGCGAGTTGTAGCATTACATTGGGGTGCTCTTCTAACTGTAATGGTATTGATGTATTCATTTTTCAGTTCAGACATTGTTTATAATAGGTCCACCAGAATAGTCGTACTTGACTCAGGCAAAGTTAGCTTGATTCTACGGACCTGAAGTGGACGCATTATGAGAACCATGATCCTGTAGTGGATTCTTGTGGATAGTATGATCTGCATTGGAGGTGAATTCTGATCCACCTACTTCAATGGTGCAATTTTTGATAAGGTCTTGTATGATGTTTTTCAATTGTCGACAGTTAGAGGTTATATGTCCTTTTGCTCGATGGTATTCACAAAGTGCATTTTCATTCCACCATGCTGGTTTGAATTGTCCTAGGTCATACGGTTTTATTTCTGGAAGTGTGATGACCCCATGCTGAATGCATTTCTTAAGGACTTCTTCAATGGGTTCACCCAAATGGGTGTAGGTGCGACCCCTAGGAAATTGTCTCATTTGACGATATTGTCCCTGACTGGTTTGACCACTTTGGTTGTTTGAAAAAGCATTGGGGGGAGGTGTCAATGTCGTTGTTGGTCTGTTTTGTTGTTGAACCCCCTTCAAGGCCAAGACATGACCTACAGTATTTGCAGTCTTGGCATCAACAATACCATCATTTGTGACATGCTTATTTTTAACCCAATATTTGTTTTTGTCAGCGGGTGGATTGATGTTCATGTTTTTGGAACCATATCTCAGTTCTCCCTTTGCGATAAGGGCTTTCTCAATCTGGACCCCTTTTTCCACTAATTCTGTGAAGTTTGTGCAACAATGTATTTGTAATGTGAATTTTAGGGGCCCTAGAAGTGTTTGGACGAACATGTCAACTTTTTCCCTTTCAGGAATGTCAATGTGACATCGACTAGCAAGGCTTCTCCATTTTTGAAAGAATGGAATAAATGTCTCACCAGAGTCTTCTTGCGTGAGATTGCACAAACTAGTGATAGAGGTATCCATGTCGATGTTGTACGCGTAATTTCTTATGAATTTTCATTTGAGCTCATCCCATGTCTGGATATCTTTTTGTGTTGAAAACCATTCAAGGGCTTGACCTACCAAAGTTTTGGAAAAAAGTCTCATCAAGTATGTTAGTTCGTAGGCAATATCCAAACAATTGGTTGCAAACTCGAAAACATGTTCAATGGGATTTGTCTTGCCTCTATATTTTGTGAAGTTGGGTGACACGTATCCTGGCGGAAATGCTGGCATATATAAGTTCATGTCAAATGGGTATACATCCAAGTCATACGATATCTCTGATTTCTTGCCTGAAATGTACATGTTTTGCATGGTTTTCTCCATATCCCTCATTCTTGCTTTGAGTTCAACTATGGTAGGGTCGTTTACATTTCCGTATGTTGGGTTGCCTGGTACACCATGTGTTCCTATCTGGTGTGCATGAATGTTGGTGTATTGTGGTGGTACGGATTGTTGTGGTACGTATGACGTGTGTTGTTGGTATTGGAAGTTATGATTTGGTACATGTTGATGAGTATGAATGTTGGATGAATATGTTGGTATGTGTTTCCCAGCCATGTGTGTCATTATTTTGGGGTGTTGTGAGCATGACTGTTATGGTGTGTCAATGATGTCATGGGTTGTGTTATTTGGCCACCTTGTGTAAATTGTTGGTTTTGTACAAGGGGGACATTTGTGTTTGTACCTTGGGAGGTAATGACATTTGACTGTGTTGTCATGTTAACATTTTGTTGTTGTCCTTTAATAAAGATACGTCTTGTGGCTCCTCCCAAAGGATTTTGTGAAATACCACTAGATGGATGTGTCGAAGTTGTGTTCATGGCAGTAGATGTAGTTGTCAAGGGGGGATTGTTTTGACTTGATGATGCACCCATGGCATTGACTGTCGTGGTATTTGTTGTGGTCCCAAAGGAAGTATTGCTTGTAGTATTTAGGAGTTGACTACTATGTGACATGTTATGTGCATTGTTGGCATTAGGGTCATGAAGTGTCAAATTTAGCATGTTAACGTCAAATCCTTGTGGTAACTTAGCTCCTTCACTCAAGAGCATAGCTACGAATCTGTCTCTATCCTGACAAGCTATTGTTTCAGTGAGCTGATAGACCTCTGGGTCTTGTGTCAATGCCTCTATGTTTTCCTAAAGTAGTTGACCATTTTCATCTCTTTGCAAGTAGAGTTTGAATGTACTGTTTAGTGGAGGTTGATTGTCTTGATTGGTAAATGGATCGTAAAAGGTCCAATTTGGGTCATGTGGAGGATTGTTGCCAGTAAACAGGGGGTCTTGCCTAAAGTTTTCCATTTGTCTCTTTTTTTTTTGAAGTCTGGTTTCAACCATGAAATGAGATTGCTCAAAAGGGAATGACAACTAAATGCAAGTATGATACTATGCAAAGTCTAATTTCAAAATGATAACTAGAATGACTAATGTTTTTGGATTTTTCGTGAATAGGATATGCAATTTGTATGCAATGTAAGACAAGGTTATCTAAGCACTTCTAAGCTCGAACTTTGTTTTCGATTTTGACTGCTAAAGGACTTTGTTGGAAATGACAAGTTGACAAGGTCTAAACGACTAGTGAGTCTTCCTAACTAGACTTTTGAGTTGGAAGAAATCTCACAAAAGAGGACAATGACTAAAAAGGGTGTTTGATAACTTGGTCCAAGAGGGTCTAATTTTGAAAACAATGACTTTGCAAGGTGTGCTTAAGATTTGCCTAATCCTAAGTATGCAAAATATGAACCTAGGGATAGTCTAATGCCAAGTGTATGTAATGAAAAGGAATGAGGTGTGAAACCTATGGTGACTAATGCAAGCTAATAGACAAGACTTTGAGCAATATCAAGTTTGGTTTCTGACAGAATCTTCTTGATGACAGTGTTTGACAAATGGTGGACAAGTTGAGGACTTCAAGTCTCGGATGCGAAGTTTTAAGTTTTGACAGGAAAATGCATCGTTTGAATTTTCAGTTGCATCTTGGATATGCAAATACAGTTTAGTAAACTCAAATTCGATTGATCAGAGCGATTGCGCTTCAAACATTTAAATGTAGTTTGATAGATGTGAAAGGTTTGTCTTGTCGGTTTTGATAGAAAATTTGGTCTGTTTGATGAAAGTTTTGTTTCGAACTGTGATAAGACCAGAAAACACTTGACAAACACAGCGTTTCTAAAAGTAAAGTAACCAAACACACATCAGATAAGCACGATCCTAGGTTAGGCCATGACAATATTCACTAGATTCCACGTAACCGCATATCTATAGCGTGTGAATTTAGAAGCTTGGCTACACAGGCTCCCCCTTATAGTGCACTCTCTTCTCAGGCCAACCAAGCTTCCAACCCCCATGAAACTCCCATGGTGAGCTGATCACCTCTACTACAAACTGCGAAAGTGTGGATGCCTTCACACCGACCGGTGCTGTGCTAGCAAATAGAAGGATTTTGGCTTACTACACAAGAGTTTTTAGTTTGGGACCCCCGTTCGAGTGGCCATACATGGGGAAAGAGATTAATCACCATTAAGGTGGCACTCCAGCCTGAAGAGGTTAAGCTCAACAGGGTTTAAGGGAGTACAACTCCGTCTGTATGATACATCTGTACTCGCAACCTTAGATTTTCCCTTAAGGTTTACATTTATATACCGGTTGGGGGTAGCTTGGCTTTAGCTCCATTGCCGGTTTGAGTCATGTTGGGGTGATGAAATCCCTATGCAGGCCCAATTTTTAGAGTTGGTAACCATTTCTCTTACACCCAAGATTGCTCGAAAGCGCGAGGGGAGAGGATACTCTGATATACCAAGTCAGGGTAAATAACAAATTAGAATGGGTCTAGTTTTCTGATCACAAGGTTTTCACCAAGTGAGAGCATACTTACCTACCATTACGCAACCACAATCAAGCATAGAAGACATGAGTTCGTTTTATAAGCACCAAAATCAAATATTTGCTAATCTAAGAAAAAAAAGCACAAAGTTTATTTATTCCTTCTTTGACATGCGAATCTACAAACAATGAATTAGTAATCTTTTTAAGCAATGGTCTTCGACACACGAATGAGGATGACCACACGATACAAGAAAAGATTAGTAACAATTATTAGAGAGTTAGCTAGTCTCAACAAATCTAATTTTTAGAAATTTTTTTGATAGAAAAATAAAAAATACAAAAAATAAATCCTGTCTAAAATCTCAAGAGGTTTCCACAAAATTAAATAAATCAGAAAAATTGGCTATTTTGCACCTGAAATTAATTTTTTATGAAAAATCATAAAAAATTTATAAAACATACAAAACAGCTTTAAAAATTCTGATTTTTTTATTGGAGTTGTCAGATGTCATACAAAATCTACAAAAAAAAAATTGTGATCAGATCTACAACTGTGAGTGAGATATAAGCCAATTTTTGTTAAACACCAATTTTAAAAGATCTATTTTTTGTCTAATAATTTTGCATCCAAATTTAAAAACTAAAGATTAGACCCTTATTAAAATTGAAAGAGATTTCTAGAAATGTAAACATATCTAAATTTTTTGATTATTTACTCCCAAAATTCATTTTTTATTAAAAACAAAAAAATAATTATAAAAATTGAAAAACAAATCCAAAAACTCTGATTTTTGGAATGAAAGTGTACAATGTTGTTCCTAAGCTGCAAAAAAAATTTTGTGAGCAAATACACAGCGTTTTGAAAGTTATGGTCGAATCTTCTACTTTGTCCACAATGATGCCAAACCTGCAACAAAAACCAAACAACACCTGCAACAAAAGAATCCAACTCCAAGATTTCTCAAAATGTGTTAAAATATGTCAGGTTCACCAATGTAATCAAAGGAAAAATTAGTTTGTTAGATAATTAGATCAATAACACCAAAATCCAATGAAATAACGAAGCACAAAGGAAATAAAACGAAAATAAAAGGAACAATGTTACTAGAAATCTTCATCTTCCATGGTTGACCTTCGTTACACTTCCTAGCTTGCAGTAAATAAAGATGCCCTCAGATTCATGAGCAATTATGAAAAATGACAAGACTAAAGCAAGTTTTGAAGGATTTACTCAAAATCTAAATGCCTATGTCTAAAAGCCTATGATTGACAATGCCTATGCCTAAACAAATACCAAAATTGATTAAATGACTATAATAATAAATAATGAAATTGCCTATGGAGATTTAAGTGTGAAATCAAATGCCTATAATAACTATGCAAAAATGTCAAAATGTGTGTGTTCGAAAAATGAGAAGAAGATGGCATTTTATAGAAAATGCCATTTCGAATGGACGGACGAGATAAATCAATGAAATGAATGATCCAGATTACACCTGAGAATCCCTAATTAGGGTTAGGGAAAAATCTTTAATCGAACGGTCAAAATAAAATCGGATCGATAGTGGAGAATAAATGAGACAAATTAATTAGAAAATAAAGATTTTCGAAAAATCAAGAAGATAAGATTGCTTGATTTGCTTGATTCAAAAAATCAAAGAGATAAGATGTGGACTGAAGATAAGATTTGGAAAATTAAGAATTTGCCCGATTGCTTGATTTTTGGAAGATTAATTACTAATTTGAATTAAAACAATTCAAATTATAGATTTTGAGAGATAATAAATAATCTTTTTCAGATTATTTATCAAAAAGGACTGATAATTAAGATTGCGATGACATTTTAAATAATTTAATTTATTTAAAATGAGAGGAATATTAATTGGCAATTAAATAATTAAATTTAATTATTTAATTTAGCAGATAAGACCAATTAATTAAATAAATTAATCAATTTATTTAATTAAGAAAGTTAGTGACGTATTTAATAAATAAATGAAATTTATTTATTTAATAATCAAGAAGAATTAAATGACAAAGGGGGATTAAATAAATTAAGAAATTTATTTAATTAAAGAAAGACTTAGACAACTAATAACATATTTAATAAATAAATAAAATTTATTTATTTAATAATCATGAAGAATAAATGACATGAATTAATTAAATAGTTATGAATTATTTAATCAATAGTCGAATGTGGACCAATGACATAATTAAATGTCACAATTATGCTAGGACGAAAGTGGTAAAAATGAAGCTTGCAGGCTTAGGTCATTTTTAGGTGTCTACATGTTTCCCCTATTTGTCATAATGTAGCTTGTCGCATTGTGACAAAGAAAATAAGTCAAAAATATGCCCCAGTGCAAAATAAGATGAGGAAGAATGAAAAGCTTAGTCACAACTATTAGAGAGTTAGATAAGATTAGTCACAACTATTAGAGAGTTAGATAAGATTAGTCACAACTATTAGATAAGATTAGTCATGTGTAAAACAACAAATACCCCATCGCAAATAGAATCTGTCAAAGCATGCAATATCAAGGCAAAGGACTAGGCATACATGAGCAAGGCATTCAAGAACCAGTACAACTTCAGGAAAATTATAGACATCAAGGTCTTGGCTATTCCTCAGTTAGTAAATCAAATGATGTCAATGGCACCTCCTCGATACTGGGGGCAACTTTGTCAGATACAAACGTCAAAATGGAGTCCATGAGAAATCTTTGTCATAAGATTGCTGCCAACGCCCCCTCCACCCACACCATGAACCGTCATTCCATCATAAATAAACCTTCCCTTTGGGACCAACAAAAACAAAATTCTTACAAATCAAAAGATCAAAATCAAATGTCAAAGGCCATTGAATCAAACAAAAGGACAAGTGGACAAATCTTATCTAACTCTACAAGAAAAGATTAGTCACAACTATTAGAGAGTTAGATAGTCACAACAAATCTGATTTTTAGAAAAAAAATTTGATAGTAAAATGAAAAATACAAAGAATAAAGCCTATCTAAAATCTCAAGAGGTTTCCAAAAATATAAATAAATCAGAAAAATTTGTTGTTTTGCACCAGAAATTAATTTTTTATGAAAAATCATAAGAAATTTATAAAAAATACAAAATAGATCTAAAAATTCTGCTTTTTTTAATAGAGTCGTGTAATGTCATCCCAAATCTGTAAAAAAAATTTTGTGAGTAGATCTGCAACCGTGAGTGAGATCTAAGCAAATTTGTTTTAAACCCTAATTTCAAAAAATCTATTTTTTGACTAATAATTGCACATCCAAATTTAAAAACTAAAGAGTAGACCCCTATTAAAATTCAAAGAGCTTTCCAGAAATGTAAAAATATCTAAAAAATTTGATTATTTTCTCCCTAAATTAATTTTTTTTATTAAAAATAGTAAAATAATTATAAAAAAATGAAAAACAAATCCAAAAAATCTGATTTTTGAAATGAGAGTGCATGATGTTGTCCCCAAGTTGTAAAAAATATTTCATGAGAAAATAAGCATCCGTTTGAAAGTTATGGTCAAATCTTCAGCTTTGTCCACAATGATGCCAAACCTGCAACAAAAACCAAACAAGCCCTGCAACAAGAAGAAACCAACTCCAAAAATAGTTTTTTATTTGTCCAAATATGTCGGGTTCACGAATATGACACCAGTGAAGGAGAATATTGGATAGAGTCCGATATAGAGTTGGATGATGATAACCTCATCTACAACATCACTGAATCCATTTGCATGTTGTCTGCATCCTCACCACAATTCACTAGCCTTGACGATGGCATCTCTTTAGTTTACCCTGAACTAGTCGATTGGGACCAACAAGGACCGCCAGTTCTGGACACATTTCAGAATGATGAGGCAATTACCGAATTCATGGGATTATGAGAAGGCATACCCAGTGGGGAACACAAATCTGGATTTGCCATTGATTTAGATTGCACTGCATACTTCGGCAAGACTGTCCAGTCCTCTAGTCGTAAAAGTAAAAATAAAGCAAAAAATGAAACGTCTCTAGGTGAAAACTGAAAGGCACCTCTTGACGATAAAATAGTAAAAATAAAGGATGAATCTGTGGGTGAAAACCTCTCTGAGGTGCCCAAAGATGGAGGACTGGACTTTCTCCCCGTGCAATAGGAGAAATCGACCATGCTTATTGAGGACACAATAGAGGATAATATTTCAACTGTAGAAGACTCCAAGATGGTCCTATTTGCCGCATCATTAACTGATGAAGAGAAACCAGAATTTCATAAATTCTTTGTAGAACAAAAAATCAACTTTGCATGGTCTTAAACTGACATGCCAGGATTGGACCCCAAACTAGTTCTGCATCATTTGCTGCTATTACCCAATGCTAAACTAGTCAAGCAGAAGTTGCGCAAAATGCACCCTCAAGTTGCCCTATTGGTCAAGGCTGAGTTAAAGAAATTACTGGATGCCGGATTCATAAGGTCTATAGATTATGTTGAACATATTTCCAATTTAGTGCCGGTGACAAAGCCAAATGGGCTGATTTGGGTATCTACAGATTTCTGAGACCTAAACAAAGCATGTCCAAAGAATGACTTTCCTTTGCCCAACATTGACATCATAGTTGACCTAACTGTAGGACATGAGATGCTATCCCTCATGGATGGTTTTTCTAGTTATAATCAAATCTGCATTGCTCCTGAGGATCAACACAAAATGACATTTACTTGCCCATGGGGTACATACTGTTGGAACGTCATGCCCTTCAGTCTCAAAAATGCAGGTGCCACGTACCAAAGGGCTATGACCACGATCTTCCATGACATGATGCATAATATAATGGAGGATTATGTAGATGACCTGTTGGCCAAATCAGCAACTAGGAAAGATCATTGGAAGATACTCGACATAATTTTCAAGAGACTTGAAGAGTAAAAAGTTCGGCTAAACCCTAAGAAGTGTGTTTTTGGGGTCACGTCAGGTAAACTATTATGGTACATAGTTTCCCGAAGAGGCATAGAGGTTGATCCAGAAAAGGTCAAAGAAATCATAGACATGCCTCCGCCCAGAGGGATCAGTGAACTCAGAACTCTGCAGGGCATAGTACAATCTATTCACCGTTTCATAGCCCAATTGGTAGATAAGTGCCATCCGTTCCAATACCTATTGCACAAAAGTGTTCCCTTTGTATGGACGGATAAATGTCAAGAGGCCTTCCAGCAAATAAAAGATTACCTACTATCAACACCATTCCTCATGCCGCCCATTCATGGAAAGCCATTGATTTTATACATCTCGACTACTAGTTCAGCATTGGGGGCATTGCTGGCCCAAAATGATCATGAAGGAAAAGAAAGAGCAATCTATTACATCAGCCGCACACTGATAGGCTATGAGTTGAACTACACATACATTGAACGTGCATGCCTTGTTGTTGTATTTGCATCCCAAAAACTAAGACACTATATGCTCAGTCATCAGACACAACTGGTTGCCAAGATTGATCCATTGAAATATCTACTAAGTCGAGCAGCATTAACAGGGCGGTTGGCAAAATGGGTCATGATACTAAGCGAGTATGACATACAGTATGTTGAGTGTAAGGAAATAAAAGGGCAGGTAATAGCAGATCAACTAACAGATGCACCAATTCAAGTCACTCATCCATTAGTAACAGATTTTCCTGATGAGTCCATTTTTCATGCAGAACCGGCAACACCATGGAAACTATATTTTGATGGGTCTCATACTAGTCATGGCTCAGGCACTGGAATCTTGTTCATCACACCACAGGGAGATTCAATTCCTAAGTCATTCAGGATCGCTTTCCCTTACAAAAATAACATTGCTAAATATCAAGCACTGGTCACAGGTCTCAAGTTAGCAATCAAATGGAAAATTTAGACATTGCTTGTATTCAGGTACTCCCAACTAGTAATCAACCAAGTGAATGATGACTATGAAACAAAGGATGAGAAGTTGCTTCCCTACAAGAGGATGGTGGACAATTTCCTGATGTACTTCCAACTGATTTCTTTTGAGAAAATCCCCAGGGCACAAAATAAGGCAGCTGATGCAATGGCTACTATCAGTTCTCTCTTGGGCATCCCTAAAAATGTGCCACAATTTGAGTTCTTAGTAGAACAACTTTTGATACCGGCATACGATATCCCAGAGAAAGAAATGGTGTGTGAACTTGTTGGTCCCAACTCTCCTTGGTATCAAGATATTTACGACTACTTAAAATCTCAAACTCTTCCATCAAACTTGTCAAACAACCAAAGGAAGTCCTTCATTAGAAAATATGCAAGGTATGCCATTGTCAGTGACACCCTATACCGCCGTAGTTTCGACGATACCCTTCTTAGATGTCTTGACATTGACAAAGCATGTACGACCTTACGAGAAGTGCACGACGGTATATGCGGATCTCATTCGAGTGGTCCTACTTTGGCTAAGAAACTAACGAGACTTGGATATTATTGGCCGACCATGGAAAAGGATGCAATTGACTATGTCAGGACTTGTCGCAAATGTGAAATACATAGTGACTTGGTCCATGCTCCAGCACAAGAACTCTGGTCGATCACCTCTCCTTGGCCCTTTGCTCAATGGGGACTCGACCTCGTGAGTAAGATTCATCCAACCTCATCCAACGGCCATAAATTCATTATTACCGCCACTAAGTATTTCACAAAGTGGATTAAAGCCATCCCATTGACATACATTACCAACAAGCAAATATCAAAGTTCATCCTCAACTACATCATTTGTCGGTATGGCCTTCCGCAGTCAATCATCATTGACAACGGACGTCCATTCAAAAGAAAAGATGTATGTGAGTTATGTGAATGATTCCATATCCAACACCACTTTTCATCTCCATACTACCATCAAGGAAACGTCCAAGTTGAGGCATCCAATAAAACCATTGTCAAGATCTTAAAAAAGACTGTCAATGATGCTAGCCGTGACTGACACATACAACTTAACCCTACTTTGTGGGCTTATCGAACTAGCATTCGTACGCCTACAGGAGCTACCCCATTCGCCCTAGTCTTTGGTGCTGAAGCCATCTTACCCATTGAGGTCAAAATTCCTTCACTACAAGTTTCCTTGAAGGGTCTAACTAATGAAGAGGAGTACCGACAATCACGTTTGCATGAGCTAGAAATGCTGGATGAAAGATGACAAAACTCACTGAATCATCTCCAAGCATATCAGAACTGCCTTTGTCGCAGCTACAATGAAAAGGTTATGGTCAGAAAATTTGACATTGGCAACCTAGTTCTCATGCAAAACCCCAAGAACCAATCAGACAGAGAAAATCTAGGAAAATTTGAACCAAATTGGCTGGGTCCCTATATTATCATATCTTCCTTTGGTTCTGGGGCATATCAATTGGCCACTCTAGATGGGGAACAGTTGACTGAGACCATAAACAGTTTACATCTCTGAAAGTTCTACTCATAGCATCAGAGGATGGAGCTGAAAACCATAAAATACAAAAAAAATGAAAAATGATAAAAATCGTCACCTTGATGAAAACCTGGCAAACAGGCATCTTGGTGACACCAAAAAAATGAAAAAGACCTATAAAATAGTAAAGAGAAAAATGATTCGTTCAATAGTGAAAAGCTGGCAAACAGGCACTTTGGACAAGTACCGTGGTGAAAACCTAGCAAATAGGCGCCATCCGTAATCAATCATTACTCTGCCATCTACTATCACTTTGTCTAACTTGGCCTAGGATGAAAGGTATTTTCTATCATTATTCTACAAATCGCTATCACATCCTACCCGACCTTTCATAGTGGATAAATGATTGACATCAAGTCCTGATGACTGTCCGTCTAGCAAGTCAATAGTATCCCATCCATATTCCTTGCAAATGGCTAAGTCTTAGACCTAACTGGGGGAAAAATGTTTATCATGCAACTGTAGTGGATGTCACATATGATCACAAAAACATTGGCAAAATGTCCTTAAAAAAGACCTAAAAATCATAAAAATTCTTGAAAAAAAAAGACAAAAACATCGCAAAATGTGCTAAAAAAGACAAAAACCTCTCAAAATGTCCTGAAAAAAGACCTAAAAATCATAAAATGTCCTGAAGAAAACCAAACAAAGCATCAGACTGCTCGAAGCACGCAAGCACAGTGTTATCTCTTGTCAAAATCAATCAGGTTGATCAGTCTTTGTCATCTGTCTGAACTACGTTGTCTCTGCGCATTTGCTACGTAGGCAAGACTCATACTTGAGTCCCCGAGACATTAGGTTAGTCCTTTTAGGTTTGCCAAAATAAAATCATGACACAATCTTTGCTCATCAAGACAAAGTCATTGGTCATGTCGAACTACGAGGTCTTTAAGTGTATGACATAGGCAAGGCCATCTGTCGATGAGCCCCCGAGGCCGCACTAGGTCAGTCCATTAGGGTTCATGGCATCACACTGGCACACACATCAAAAAGTCTTCAAGACAACATGAATCTTTCCCAAACGAACAAAACTCATCATGACAATCATTATCATAGCAAGACAATCTCATCGGCACATATCATCATGACAATATCGACATATGGCCAACACAAGTCAAACTCAGTCAAAATAAGTCAAATTATCCCAACAAGTCAAACTATCAACTCTTGGTTACCTTTCAGTTGCGTCCTTCTGAAGAATAACCTCAGTCATTTATGCCTTAGGATGTGTCCTTCCTAGGCATTGTCCCTATCATTTGACATTTTTGAGGGATCCTTTTTGACACTTAAGGATCATTCCTCTTGGCATCACTGTTCTTTCAGATGTGTCCTTCTGAAGAACAAAACTTTGACATTGGTGTTTTAGGATGTGTCCTTCCTAGACATCGACATTATTCAGGATGTGTCCTTGAATATGGCAACCTTTGGCATTCATCATCTCGGCATCATTACAACTTGACATCTAGACACACTTGGCAAATACTTGGCATTCATTTTTGGTTTTTTATCATGTTACTAGTTTCTTAGTGAGATCCTGACAAAAGGATTTAGAAAAGCAGCAACGTATCATGATAATGGATTTATCTTATTTCTTTCTAATAGTCATGTTGCTAGTTCCTCAAGGATGTCATGACAACAGGATTTAGAGGAGCAATGATGTTTCATGACTTGTCCTTTTTGTCTTTTTCTGCTTGTGGTTGATTATGACAAAGACTGGGGCAATAACACTCTTGGTATGAGTCATGATCTTCCTTGTCTGTGACTGCTTTTCTTATGTGATGGTATGGCCTTGCACACCTTGATCTATGTCATATCATGGTGTTTGTTGGCCATCACAACAATCTGCCCAATGATGATTAAGGGCAATAAATATTAAAAGTCCTATGGTAAGGTTTAAAGGATTTGGTCTAGGAACTTACATGGATCTCCTTTAGTCATGTCATCTTCTCTTGCTCGTCTCATATAGCATTGCATACATCTCATCATCCATATCTTTTCATTAAAATTTCTTTGTCTCTTCATATTCTAGTCTTCTCATCCATTTCGAGAGCACACCCATGTTCTTGGGACCTGTCTGTCCTCTTGAGGGGGCATACCACAACCCTCCTCATCATTCTTCCTCATCTTATTTTGCACTGGGCATATTTTTGACTTATTTTCTTTGTCACAATGCGACATGCTACATTATGACAAAGAGGGGAAAAATGTAGACACCTAAAAATGACCTAGGCCTGCAAGCTTAATTTTTACCACTTTCGTCCTAGCATAATTGTGACATTTAATTATGTCCTTGGTCCACATTCGACTATTGATTAAATAATTCATAATTATTTAATTAATTCATCTCATTTATTCTTCATGATTATTAAATAAATAAATTTTATTTATTTATTAAATATGTCATTAGCTATCTAAGTCTTTCTTTAATTAAATAAATTTCTCAATTTATTTAATCCCCCTTTGTCATTTAATTCTTCTTGATTATTAAATAAATAAATAAATTTATTTATTAAATACATCACTAACTGTCTTAATTAAATAAATTGATTAATTTATTTAATTAATTGGTCTTATCTGCTAAATTAAATAAATAAATTTAATTAGTTAATTGCCAATTAATATTCCTCTCATTTTAAATAAATTAAATTATTTAAAATGTCATCGCAATCTTAACTGTCAGTCCTTTTTGATAAATAATCTGAAAAAGATTATTTATTATCTCTCAAAATCCGTAATTTGAATTGTTTTAATTCAAATTAGTAATTAATCTTCCAAAAATCAAGCAATCGGGCAGATTCTTAATTTTCCAAATCTTATCTTCAGTCCACATCTTATCTCTTTGATTTTTCGAATCTTGAAAATCAAGCAATCTTATCTTCTTGATTTTTCGAAAATCTTTATTTTTTAATTAATTTGTCTCATTTATTCTCCACCGTCGATCCGATTTTATTTTGACCGTTCGATTAAAGATTTTTCCCTAACCCTAATTAGGGATTCTTAGGTGTAATCTAGATCATTCATTTCATTGATTTATCTCGTCCATCCATTCGAAATGGAATTTTCTATAAAATGCCATCTTCTTCTCATTTTTCGAACACGCACATTTTGACATTTTTGCATAGTTATTATAGGCATTTGATTTCACACTTAAATCTCCATAGGCAATTTCATTATTTATTATTATAGTCATTTAATCAATTTTGGTATTTGTTTAGGCATAGGCATTGTCAATCATAGTCTTTTAGTCATAGGCATTTAGATTTTGAGTAAATCCTTCAAAACTTGCTTTAGTCTTGTCATTTGTCATAATTGCTCACGAATCTAAGGGCATCTTTATTTACTGCAAGCTAGGAGGTGTAACGAAGGTCAACCATGGAAGATGAAGATTTCTGGTAACATTGTTCCGTTTATTTTCTTTTTATTTCCTTTGTGCTTCGTTATTTCATTGGATTTTGGTGTTATTGATCTAATCATCTAACAAACTAATTTTTCCTTTGATTACATTCTTCAACAATTATCTCACATACTTGGACTGAGATATAAATATCCTTTTATCCAACTGAGTAATTTTCAATCCCAAGAAGAATTTCATCTCTCCAATAATTGACATCTCAAACTCACTCTACATCTCATCAGCAAACTTCTTGCACAAGCTATCATCTCCTCCAAATATGATATCATCAACAAAAAATTCTAGAATCAAATCTTTATCATCATTCTTGAAATATAGATTATTATCAATAGTACCTTTGTTAAATCCAAGCTTCGCCAAGTACTTATCTAATCTAGCATACCATTCTCTAGGGGCTTGTTTGAGTCCATACAATGCTTTCTTCAATCGATAAACCATATCTTCTTGATCAGTCAACTAGAATCCATCTAGTTGTTCAATATACACTTCTTCCAATTCACCATTTAGAAAAGCTGATTTGACATCCATTTGATAAACTTTGTATTCTTTGTAAGCATCATTAGCAAGAAACAATCTCATAGGTTCAATTCTAGCAATAGGGGAAAAGGTTTCTTCAAAATCAATACCTTCCATCTGTGAATATCCCTTACATACTAGTCTTACTTTGTTTCTAACCACTTCACCTTATTCATTCAATTTGTTTCTAAAGACCAATTTAGTTCCAATTACATTCTTATCCTTAGGTCTAGGAACAAGAATCCATGTATCATTCTTTTCATTTTTTTGTAGTTCCTCTTTCATTGCTTCAACCCAATGTTCATCTTTGCATGCTTCATTCACATTGTTAGGCTTAGTCTTTGAAATAAAACAATATTCTTCTACAATATTTCTCCTAGTCTGGACATATTTTTTCTTATCACCTATGATCTAATTCTCTAAATGATTCAATCTTACATACCTCAGAGTCTTAGAATGTTCTTCAAATTTAGGCTCTTCTGATCTCTCTTCTGTTCTTCCACTAGTTTCTCCTTTTGATTTTCTTGATTCACTGGAATGATTTGGACTTGACTTGAAATCTAACCTTTGTTTGTCCTAACATTCTGATCATTAGAATCATATCCATAGGTTCTAGATAGTGCACTAAAGTCTTCATCAACCTTAACATTTGAAATTTCAACAATTTTCTTCAATCTCTTATTGTAACACCAGTAGGCCTTACTTTTAGTAGCATAACCTATAAAGATTCCTTCATCACTCCTAGCATCAAACTTTCCTATATCTTCATCTCTTTTAATATAACACTTGATTCCAAAGATCTTGAAATATTTAATAGTAGTATTTTGACCAGTCCATAGCTCAAAAGGAGTCTTACCAATATCACCTTTGATTTGTACCTAGTTAAGTGTGTACACAATAGTACTCATAGTTTCTCTCTAGTAGATATGAGGTACATTTCCTTTCAACATCATGGTTCTAGAAGAATCTAGAACTATTTTGTTCTTCCTTTCCACAACTCCATTTTGTTGAGGGGTTTGTGGTGCAAATAATTGTCTATTTATTCCATGTTCTTCACAAAGAGAATTAAAATCATTGGATGTGAATTCACCACCTCTATCTGATCTCAAACACTTAATCTTCAGACCTATCTCTGTCTCAACCATAGCCTTAAAGATCTTGAGCTTTTCCAGAGCTTCATATTTCTCCCTTAATTAAGTAGCCCACATCATCCTTGAATAGTCATTAATAAGCAACATGAAGTACCTATATCCTTGTAAACTTCTAGTTCTAGCAGGACCACATATCAGTATGCACAAGTTCCAACAATCAATTTGAGTTTTGTTGTTTACTTTGAAATGAAATTCTTGCTTGCTTTCTTAACTGACATTCTTTACATATGGCATTAGTAGGCTCATCAGCATAGGAAGATCTCTCACAACTTTAGTGGAACTTATCTTGACAATTTTATCAAAGTTAACATGACACATTATCCTATGCCATAACCAACTCTCATCAACTTGAGAAATCAAACAACTTTTACTCACATCATTTAGATGAAATATATTACCTTTTGTTTGTGTACTTGGACTAATTACATTTCTAGAATTTCCCAATATTTTTCACTTACCATCCATGAACTGAAGATTGTATCCCTTATCAATCACATTTCCAACACTTAAAAGATTATGCTTCAAACCTTAAACATACAAGACATCATCAATATTATTCTTACCATCAAGAGAAATGCATCCTCTTCCACAGATCACACTAGTTGTATTATCAACAAATCTCACAACACCACCATCATACTTTTCCAAACTCACAAACTTACTTTTATATCCTATCATATGATGAGAACAACCACTGTCAATTACCCATTCATCTTTCTCTTCAACTCGAGAAGCTAGGGATTTCTCCACATTTGTACAATTAGCAAATTCAATACACACGAGATTATTTTCCTTGATAGAAATAAAAACAAATTCATCTTCACTTGCATTTCCTTTGTTAGATTCATCATCTTTCATAACTTCATCAACAACATAGTAACACTTCTTTTGGAATTTAGACTTGTTAAATCTTGGGTTGGAAACTCTCTTAGGACACCTTGATGCAAAATGACCTATCTTATTACAAGAGAACCATTTAATAGGAAACTCCCCCTTATACTTACCTTGTCCTCTAGCTTCTCTTTTCAAAATCAATGCTTCAAGTTCTTCAAGCTCTCTTTCTTCTTCATCAATATATTTCATTTCATCCTCATACTTGAATGCATTTCTTGATGAAATTTCTCTTGGATCATATCTTTGTTTATCTCTTCTAGAAGTAGTGGCCTTGAATGCAGATTCAACCTTAGGAAGGGCATCACCAAATTCACTCAACTCAAAAGTAGTAAGCTTACCAATCAACATATCTCTAGTAACATTTGTCAAATTTTGAGGCTCTTCAATAATACTAACCTTGAATTTGTAAGAATTATACAAGGATCTAAGAACTTTAGCAATAATCTCTGATTCATCTATCTATCCACCAGCACATCTGATACCACACACAAGTTCATTCACTCTTTGCATTAAAGTAGAAACATTTTTATCATCACCCATTTTCAACTTTTCATATTTCCCTTTCTGACTTTGTAGCTTATAAATCTTCACATTAGCATCACCTTCACACAAGGTCTCCAACTATTTCCAGATCTCATAAGCAGTGTTTAGATTCATCACATTTTTCATCTTAGTATTCATCAAAGGACTCAATAATGCCTCTTTAGTCCTGATATTATACTCAACATCCCTAATCTCGACAAAAGTAGTAGGAACATTCTGTCTAATAACATATATATATTACTTGTAATGCTCTAGTAGGGTTCACCATTACATCTTAGATGACACTCCATTCAAGTCTTCCACAAGAATTTTTTTTCCATCAAATCTAGGACTATCCTTCTTATAAGTTGACATCATGGATTAGATCAAGCTGTAAAATTTTTTACAAGAAACCTACTCTAATACCAATTTTTGGCAACTCAAGGGAAGACAATTGAGAGGGGGGGTGAATTAGTTGTCACTGAATTTCAAACTTATTCAACTTATTAACCTTATTCTTAGATCTGATCATTAATCATGAAAGAATAAATGAACAATACATTAGAAGCACACATAACACCAAGATTTTTTATGTGGAAACCCTAATAGGGGAAAAACCACAGTGGATAATGGTCCACAATACTGTACCCTGTTAAAAGTATAAGAAAATATGAATGGGGAATGCATGTGCATTCAAGCACACTACCTCGAGCTCACTGCTCAATTACAAATAGGATTACTACCCAAAGGAAGATACACTGTCTTACAAAAATATTTTGATTAAATCCATTAGAGTTTGAACTAAGAAAATAGCATCTGCTAATGCTTGGTTATAGTTTTGGTTAAGCACATAAGAACTTCTTCACTCTTCTTCACTCTCTCCTCTTCCTTCAAATGATTTTAACGATATTCACACACATGACTCACACACTTCACACTTGCACACTCTAGCACACTTCCAAATGATAAAACAATCACTTATATACATTTGCAACAAGAAATTACATCAGTATAAGTTGGCTTCAAAGAAACAAGGGTATGTGCAGGATCATCATGGAAAAAACAAGCCCTTAAGTGGCAAACAATTTAGAAAAATCAGAGTTAGGAAACTTGATGTAAAAAATTGAATAAGTTATATATATTATTTCAAAAATATGTAAGAATGGAATTTTTAGAAAATTGAATGTAGTTTCAAAAATACTAGGTTTATTTAAAAGAAAAAAAATCTATTTGGTGAAAATATGAAATTTCAATGCAACAGTACTTAAATTTCAGGGAAAAAATAAGAAGTTGGTGTTTGTCTGACCATCCTAACCACAATAAAATGATAATATTTTTTATAATATTTTAGATATAAGTAGAGGAATCATGTCCTGATGTGATGCATATTTTTTGTAATTTTTTCCAAGTAAATAATTAATTATGAATTTTTTATTACAACTTTAAAAATATAAAAACTTGTATGTCGACCACCTTAACTTGGTCAAATCTTCATGAATTTTATTTTTTTTAATCCTGCATGTGAAGCATAGAATGTGACACATTTTTTGGATTCAAAAAATGTGATATCATTTGAAAGCTATAATTTTTCAGTTAGCCTATCAATAGGACTTTAGTCGTAATTCAAATAGAAAATGAATAATAATTATTTATTAAATTCAAAGTAAAGCATAAGTTATATTGGTGGAAAGCTGATAATCCCCTTTAAAAATCCTTTTTGTTTCATCAATTTTGGGTAAAAAAAAAAGTCGTCAACCACATGGGCCATCATATCACTTACATATTGCCACTTTTTGGCCCATCATGATCCTACACATACCCATAATAAAATGAATTCAAATAGTCGACTTAGATCAAATAAAGATTAGTCATGCAAATCAACCAAGGTTAGACACAACATAGTGAAGACTGAAAATAACATCATCAAACATAAACCACTTCAATTAATTACTTCCTCAAAGATCCACAACATGCTTCAACACCTTGTCAACCAAGAACATGAAAAACATGAACACATAAGAGAAAATCTCAGATCACGAGCTCAACAATCAATGCAGACATGCAACATAGATAGAGCATGAACTAGAAATATCCACAAGCATCATGAAACACCAGACAAGCATCTGCAACAACTGAACTTACTAAAATCAAACAATCTTCATTAAGGAACACAAATTGAAGTAATAGAAAAACTACCAGAATACAAATCTTCCTAACTTGATCAAATCTTCACGTGAATATCTAAAACTTGACATGGATAGACTAGATATAGTCAACAAGAAACCCTTTAGTTGACAACCTCTAAACAACAACATACTGACCACACCATCATAAAGAACTTCGCTTCACCACTACCAACTTATAGCAGTTCTTATTACAATTTTCTTAATATCCTCGACATATACAGCTTCTAATGCAACAATGCTAATCTAGTGTTGACATCAATGACAACCACATATCAGCAACACACCACAACATCCATCAACCTTGATTTGGAAAACTATAAGAACTCTTATTCTTATTCCATACAAGATAATTTCTTGAGTGAACTCTACAATATCTAGCTCTATGGCCATAAGTATGACAAGAATAACAATAGCCATGAAACTAAGAGTAGTTGTACTTGAAATATGGAGGTCTTGATGGCTTGTTTATCCTTCTATCTTCACCAACACATTTATCTTCTATCTTATCTATAGGAGTAGCAACATGATGACCCAAATCTATCTTCTTCCTTGGTGAATTCCTGACTTTCAAGCATTGTTATTATTCATAACCTAATCCTATAGTGTCTTTATAGTGTTTTTGTTTGCTCAACATATCATTCAAACATTTAGTACTCTTTTTAGATTGAAGATTCTTGTGAAACTCAATAGATACCTTTTTCAAAGAAACTATGCCTAATTCTAATCTTAGACATTCATTAGCTTTGACTTCTAGATCAGATTTGGTAAAGTCAACAACTCTTTTAGTTTCTTCTAATTCAATTTTTAGACTTATAATCAGTTTGTTAGATTTAACAACTTGACTCTTTAAGTTAACAACCTAATTTCTTGATTCTTCAAACTCAAAAAACTTTTTCAAAATATGAAAGTACCTTGTCCTTGGAGTCTTTTTCTTGTTGAATCTGATCTTCTAATCTTATATTCTCTTTTCTAAGATGTTTGATTGTATCAATAGCACAAAAAAATTCACCTTTTATATCAACCTCACATTCTTGTTCATCATAGTGATGTTTATAATAATCTTCATCCACAAGGAGTTCTCTTTATTCACTTACAATGAAGTCTTCCTTTTTACCAAAACTCTCAACTACTAGACCGTTCTTTTTATCATGCTTTATATCAACATTTAGGAGAGACTCATATAACAACTCATTACAAGACTTGACTAGGGCTTGTTTTACAATCTTTTGATTAGCATCTTTCTTTTCTCTATTTGAATCCTATTTCTATTCTTCTTACCCATAGTACTCCAATACTAGGAACCCCTTAGTTGGTTAGACTTATGCAAGGGTCTAGATTTGATACCACTTGTTTGAGTGAAGAAGAAACTCAGAGGGGGCATGAATCAGTGTCTTAGACAAATTTTAACTTCTTCCTTTAAATCAAATAATTTGTGCTCTTAATATTTCAATTATAAATACATTCATGGATTGAATGCAATCATTAAAGAACTAAAATAAGAAATATTAAAGAAAATCAAAGATCATCACAATCATGAAAAATTATGACATCAAAACAATGATACCATGAGACAAAGATTTGACGAGTGGAAAACCCTCTAGGGATAAAAAAAACCACTCCAAAAATGATGCCTCACTGGCCTAATCTGAAAAATTTTGTTTACAATGCCTCATTGGAAAAAGTTGCTTCACTGACCAAAGAACCTCACTAGTTACAAGAATTCCTCACTGGAAATAAAACAATGCCTCACTAGCAATGTGTCTCACTAACATTAAATGTGCCTCATTGGCAATGATCAATCTATCTCACTGTCTTGATCATTTTAACTTCACTATACATTTCTCAATAGAAAATAATTCAACTATAGAGGATCACTCTATTACTCTATAAATCATATTTTATCTTCAATTTAACACACTTAATATCTTAAAGTTTCATTTTTTTGGAATCTTTAAAATACTAAAAATATTAGTGATACAATCTATTTTGCATCATGTTTGCAAAACTTCAATTACAGAATTTTGTTTACACATTCAACATGATAACTCTATAAAAATCTCTAAACATCAAACAATGATAAATCATTGTTTATATAAACATTCAAAGAATGATAACTATTATAAGTTTCCTCTCAGATAATGCCACATGTAATCTATTAATTGTCTTCAAAACTGCCCCTTGAATCATCGTGGTATATCATCCTTTGAATACTATCATCATATGTAACTAGTAAAAAATTTAATGCATGGTCAACATTGATAAGAAAAAAGTATGCAGACTTTCAATGACTCATACATATGCACCATAAACCTTTTGTAAACACCTACGAAACAACAATGTATACTACAAGGATATGCTCTAAAAACCTTACAAATGTAACACAAAAAAAACTTTTACATGGTGTGCCCTAGCAAAAAGACATTGATACACAAAACCCCCAACGAAACAACCTTCAACCATACATAATGTAGCTATAAGTTGACCCAACAAAAATGTATAGGACCAAGGTCTATACAGCACACATGAAAGAAAGCATGAGCATTTGAACATAGACCAAAACAAAACAATAAACCTTTGGATTTGAATGCAATAATGAGAAAATCAAGTAACCCAAGTCAAAATAAAAACACTTTGGTCAACACCAAACCAAGAACTCAAACTAGGGTTTTTCACCATTTCATAAAATGAACTCAAAAACAAGAAACAAAAATACTGATTTTGCTGCTTAGTACAATCCATAATTGTCATAGTGGTCTAAAAAACTACTTCCTAAGTAGTTAGCCATGAAATCGTACTCTTCTTCACCTATTCGCCAAGCTTCCAAAAGTGGCTACTCATTCCTTGCACTGTCTTCTTCAAAATGAGTAATCATTTAGGGTAAAGAATTTTTGTCGATAAACTTCACAAATAAAACATTAACCTTTTTCAATAAAAAACATTATCATTATTTCGATGTCAATCCTTTTATTCCCACATGTATTCAAACCTTATAAAGCCCAAATGTATAATGACTTTTGAAATAATCAAATATATCACTCATGATTTCCCAAATGATATAAATCTCATAATGCTCAATGTAGTTGGTGTTGACTGCTATGTGAAACAAAAAAATATACTACATTGTTGACCTTGTTGAACATATAAGCCTTTGTCTATGCACAAAGCCTAAATTGTCAACCATAATCATCACCTCTAATAGTTTGAGAACTTTGCACCAAACTTTATAACTTGTAGACAACCAAAGTATTGCACCTCATATACCAATGCCAGAATCACCCAATGATAAAGCAATAAGTGTAAACCAAAGAAAAACCTTGCACATTAATATGAAAAGTACGAATATGCCAAGCCTTTGCAAATAGTAATGAAGTCAATGTGACTCATGAAGATTTCTTCCTTCAACATAATATTGAAACCTTGTCATATATTTGACATTAATTCCAAACACAAATGCCAATGGGATCAACAATTTGTATACCTTTCAACCAAGTTGGAAATCCATGAGATTCCATTATTGTTCCATATCAAAATCTCAGGATCATTGGAAGCCTAATAGGCCAGTTGGGACAGTCTAGTTTGAAAGTGCTCATGTTTGAGATGTGTAAGTTGGACTAGAAAGAGTTTGATTCAGTCATTTTGATGTTGTTTTATGTGTTTTGATGATTCTACAAGTGATTTATTGCCTTGTTCTCAGTTTGGAAAATTTGAACAAAGAGTTTTGTGAAGGAGAGTTGCCTCAAACAGAGGTTTGTCAATTTTGTGATCTGAGTTGTTGCCAAGAGCATAGTAAGTTGAGTTGTTTGACCCCTGCATTTTCATCATTGAGTTACTTTGCCAGTATCCTTTTGAGCATTCTTTTTTAGTTTCTTATTTTCCTTCTTAAGATCATCATATTTATCTCTAAACTCATGAAGGTCTTCAAGACCACTGATTAATTCTCCTTCAAGATCAACAACGGCCTCCACTTCTTCTTCAAGTGAGTCTTCAATTTGTGCATCTACATGATCCTTAGTTTCTTTAGCCATAAATAGAAAACCTCTTCTATCTTCTATCATTACAAGAGCACAATATTGATCTTCTTCTGAACTATCACTAGCATCAGATGCTTCACATTCTTCATTGATGTATATAATATTTTTCTTCTTTCCAAAGTTCTTTCTTTTAGGGTAGAACTCTTTCTTCTTTCTATTATCAACTTCTTGCTTGGAGTTGTCTTCTTTACCATATGTACACTTTGAAGCAAAATGACCTATTCTACCACAATTAAAACACTTGAAAGTGAGCTTACCATTATACTTGTCGGATCCTCTCCTTAGCTTTCTTATGAAATTTGCTTCTTCTTCATTAGTTTCTTCATAATTAGATGCAATGACAACAACTTTGTGTTTCTTATCAGCTTCATCTTTTTCTTTCTTGACAACCTTAAATGCACCTTCTCTCCTAGATGATTCAACACTTGGAATTCTCATCTCATAAGAAGTAAATATACCATGTAACTCATCTAGACTGAGTTTATCAAATTCTCTTCCTTTGTCAATGGAAGAAATTTTGGCATCATACTTAGTTGTCATAGACGTGAGAACTTTCAGTACATCTTCTTCTTTGAGATCTATGCAATATTCCTTAATAGAATTCACTATATCATCAACTCTCAAAAGATAATCTACAATTTTTTTATTCTTCAGTCATTTGCAAGCTTTCAAATTTAACTCTTAGTATTTTTAGCCTTTCTATCTTCACGTCAGAATCTCCTTCATAGATCTTATTCAATTTTTCCCATACATCATAAGTAGTTTCACAATGCATAACCTTGCTATGCACATAATTAGATAAGTTGTTCATAATAGTGAACCAAGCTTTCTCATTATTCTCATAGTCCTTCTTCAATGCAACATCAATAGGAGCAGTAGGAGGAACATATTTGGTCTTAACTGACATCCAAACATCAATTCCAAGAGATCCACTTAGCATAGTTTTTTCCATCGAATCTAGGTGGCTTACTTGAACCTTCCTAAAATTCCATTGTGTTTTCCTATCCAAGATCTACCCAACCTGATTAAGCTTCTCCTAGGGAACCTAGTGCTCTAATACCAATTGTTAGAACACAATGATCTACTGAGAGGGGGATGAATCAATAGATATTAAAATTTTAGTTTTAAAAAATCTTTTGCAAATTCAACCTTAAAATAAAATTTGTAGATTGAAATAAAAGTAGATATAATAACCACAAGCACAAGAGAGATCAACACATAAGGGTATGTGCAGGATCATGATGGGGCAACAAGTTGCAATATAATGGGTATGTGGCTGACGACCCCTTTTTTACCCAAAATTGATGAAACGAAAAGGGTTTTAAAGGAGAGTCTCAGATTTCTACCAATATAAATTATGCTTTACTTTGAATTTAATAAGTAATTATTCTAATTCATTTTCTATTTGAATTACGACTAAAGTCCTGATTGATAGGCTGATTGAAAAATATCTATAGATTTCAAATGGTATTACATTTTTTGAATCCAAAACATGTGTCACATTCTATGCTTCACATACTATAGGATTAAAAAAAGAAAAAATGAATTTCATGAAGTTTTGACCAAGTTAAGGTGGTCAGACATATGAGTTTTTAATATTTTTAAAATTTGTAATAAAAAATTCATAATTAATTATTTACTTGGAAAAAAATTACAAAAAAATATGCATCACATCGGGACATGAGTCTTCTTCTTATATCTAAAATCTTATAAAAAAATGTTATCATTGTATTGTGGCTACGGTGGTCAAACAGACACCTACTTCTTATTTTTTCCCTAAAATTTAAGTACTACTACATTGAAATTTCAAATTTTTACCAAATAGATTTTTTTAAACAAACCTAGTAGTTTAGAAACTACATTAAATTTTCTACAGATTCTATTCTTACATATTTTTGAAATAATATAGATAACTTATTTGAATTTTTATGTCAAGTTGCCTAACTTTGATTTTTCTAATTTTTTTGCCACTTAAGGGCCTATTTTTTCCATGATGATCCTGCACATACCCATAACATAGTATGTACGTGGAAAGACCAAGATGGGAAAAACCATGATGAGAAATGCTACTAGGATCTACTATCCTAATCCAGCCTCACAGGCATCAAAGTTCAGTTACAATGTTTAGGGCTACAATCAAAGGAAGCAACAACTCCCTATTTAGAAGCTACAAGTTCAAGGATGCTACTAAACTCTATTCTGAGCTACAACTTAGTGCAAGTGGAGGATACAACCTCTAATCAGTTCTATAAAAAATTATGCATAAAATAGTTCTGCACAACCTACAATGCACCAATTCAATACATAAGCTCTCTCTCTATGTTCTCCCTTACTCCACTTTAGCCAGCTTCATGAATTTTCAGATTTTTCTTTATGTTATAGTTCACATTCCTCTACATTCAAACACCCTCATCCATTATTTATCTCTCTATGATTCCCTTCATTTAGTTCATACGTATTGGAATCACCATTAGAGTTTTAACACTTGCAACCTACTTTAGTAGCTGTCAAAACATCAATACACACACATACTATCTAGCTCATCAAATATAACCATTCCCTACATCAAGCCATACAAGATTAAATTCTATTTCAGAGAATTTTCCTTCATTCTCTCTATTGAATCCTATAATCTGATTGTGCATTTAATGTTCTCTACTGATTCTTTGATCTTATTTGATCTTAAATGATCAAGACACTCTTTTTTCCACTCAGAAGATCAAATCACCCTCATTAATGTTCACTCAGGAATTTGAGTGATCTAATTCTATTCATGTTGGTTACCAGATACAAACCTTTGTTCATACGAACTTAGTAATTTTAGATCTCTATTTTTTAACTTTAGTTGTTGATCTTCTCCTTTCACACCCTGATCCTATGATCCTCATTCACTATCATGTCTTTAAGTCCCGTCCATTGGATAAGTGGTTGAGAAAATCATCATCATCGATCTTGCAGTATTTCCTTAACATCATGTAGTGCTTTATCAAAGAGACGTTCACTATAGTCCTACCAATATCCATTGGTCTCATCAATGTGAACTACCTCTGAGTGCATGGGACCATATGCCATTTATCTTCCACATAATTTCCACATCATTCACAACACTGATGTGAAATGATGTATCAAAATATCACTGGTCACCATTTGTTAGCAAATGTCACCATCCAACACTATCACCTTCCTATCGAGTCCCACTTTGTTTTCACCTTATCACCTTATTGAAGAGACATTCTTCAAATTCTTGTTGAAATATCAATGTCTCATCGATGGAACAAACATCAAGTTGTTGAGGAGACATCATTTAATGTCCTACCGATATGCTAAAGTCACATCAATGAATCAACTTTGCACCAGCATCATCTAATCAAACTTGTGCAATTTTCATAGTTCATCACTAACCTCATAGGTCTTGGTCGGGTCCCACTAACATCTTAGTGGGGCTAGCGCGCTATTTCTAGGTGTACAACTCTAACATTACCATCTTTTTGGGTCTCATTGAGCTTATCAATCCATCATGGGGACATGCATCAAGGCCTGAGTGAAACCATTGTGTTGATGACACAGCTGTTGGGCCATCTAAGAGACTCAAGTCTCTATCCTACTGATATGCCCTTGTCATGCCAATTCCATTCATTGTTGTAGCCATGTGGACCCTACACTAGCATGTCACCACACATCACCATCCAATATCACTTTCTACCATGTGTCCTTTTGTCATTTGTTCTATGAATGTACCATTAATACACATCAACCTTACTAGGTCCTGCAGTCAACATTGCCTTCACATTGCCATGTCAGGGAGACATGTAAAAAAGTCTCACTGACACCATACAGTCTCATTGAAAACACTTCCATACTCCTTATCACCCTATCGATGAGACTTCTCCCAAACTCTCATTGATACATCAATGTCTCATCGATAAGATAACTATTAGTTTGGTGAAGAGACGTTGACAAAACTCTTTATGACACCATATTGTCTCATCAATCAATCTCCATAGTGCTACCATCACTATGTCAAAGAGACATATCCCATTCTCTCACCGACCACACATTTTCATGCCTATAAGAAGAACATTGAACTGTCGAAGAGACATCTCCCAATATTTGACTGAGTTGTTGGAGATGTATAACCTTGGAGTGCAAGGTAGAGGGGCTAGTCAACCTCATGACTTCAACAACATAGGTGGTAACTTATGTGACTGGTAATTGGTAACACCAAGTCACCAATGAAATAGAACTCTATTTTGAATGCCATGATTGTAAGTATCCTAGGGTTTAATAGATAAACCCTAAAGCACTCGAGAACAAAATTAATTTTTTTTGGGTGCATCCTTCATATTCTCCACCTGCACAATACCTTTCTGGAAAGCTCTTGAGAAACCTAAATAGAATCTGCTACTTAATTTTTCATCAAATCCACTGCACTCACATCCATTCTCTATCATCATACCAATAAAATCCTTTGCTCGATTTACCCTTTTGACATCAATGACAACTATATGCCAACAATCTGCACTCTTGGAATGATATAATTTACTCAAGCTTGGGGCAGGTAGTTGCAAGTCATTTTTTTTTCTTGAGAAGGAAATTAAGTTATGTTTGATTAAGGTAGTATGACTAGTGTAGCATTCAAGTAGCATGCTAACCATTGATTTAAATAAGAGCAATTAGAAAAATTAAGGATGTCGATAATGTTTTAATGCATATGTGCAAGCCACAACTGTAGCACCCATTTTAAAAAGGGGAGCCTAAACTTAAAGAAAGGAACCTTAAAAGGTACTTCAAAGCTTCTACCTATATTTTTAAATTTTTTAAAGTGAATTCTCCATTTTGGAAAAGAAATTGTAAATTGTTGTGGATCATGATAATTAGAAGTTTGAAAATTTTAGATGCAATCTTTAATGTATATTGCATCAATCTTATTCAAGAGGGAATAATCTCATACTTGGGTGATTAAAGTGTATTATTTTATGAATCTATGAGGCAATAATTAAATCTTCTTCATATGCCTTTAATTTAGTCAGATAGATTGGAGTCTTAAGATTAAAATGACAATAATAAAGAAAACATCAATTTAGTAATTTAGATTTCTCTCTCCACCTCTTGGTCCTAGGATTGTAAGATAGATAGGGCTAGCAAAATGTTTGATTAAATGGCTCATGAAGTTGAGGGGTTGATATCATTTTTAACGCTTTTGATCCAATGGCCAAATTATGTGTGTGCTTTAAGAACCCAATAAAATTCTTTAAAAGCAAAAATCATGGTGAATCTATTAGGAAGATTATATTCTCTATTCATGAGAGATAAACATGTCTTTTGATATGCCATCTCATGGAATGCAATGATTTTTGGATAAGCATGAATTGGATTTGTTATAAAAAGTAGAAGAAACTTTCAAGAAAGTGTAGTAGGAAAGCACAAATGGACACAATCACAGGGAACAAATGACTATAGGATATGTGCAAAATGAATCTGATGAAAAATCTTTAGAAATTTTCAAGAATATGCAATCATCAAGAATAAAGCTAGATTACACAACTTCACCCATATCCTCCCTGCTCATGCTAAGAAGGGGAAAAAAACTATTTAAAGAGTTCCTCAAAGAGACATCATCTCAAGGAAGTGATGGAAGTGATGTTTGCAAAATATGTGCAAAATGGATTTGATAAAAAGGGTTTCAAAACTTTCAAGAAGATGAAGATGATAGGATATGCATCGAGCTACATTGCAGATTAATGAAATGATGCAAACCATGAAATAATATATTGGTAATACATTTGGTGAATAAAATAAAATGTTTTTGTTACAAGGTCAAGCTAAACTATGCTAGATGTAACGATCACTGCTTTGGAGATCTAGATAGGAAATCAAAGATCTGGATTAACAATTCTACATATTGGGATCATGATGTGAAGCCATCGATCTCAAATATATATAACTTAATAGTGAATGATGTTGAGGGTGCATTTCCCTATTTAACATGTAATAAAAATATGGAATCATAGGAAGGGTGATGGAATTTTTGATAGAATGCCTCAAGAAATACGGTTTCATAGACTACAATGATTGCAAGATATAAACAAAAATGGATTTATAGAGGAGGTTCTAGAAACTTACATGCAAAGGTAATCTGTGGAAGGAACCCCCTTCTCCTTGAGCTACTTCCTTGGTCTCCCTTCTCCTTTCCCTTCCAAACCCCCGTTGTCCCCAAACTACAATAGAATAACATTTTTTTATATACCATTTACTCTTTTTGTTTCCAAAAGCACTTGAAAAATCTCCCCTAAAAAGACTTCATATTCCTTTCTTTTATCCCTACAAAAGACAAAAATCTCCAAATTTCTCTCGATCTTCTAGAAGAATATATTGGTTATAAAAAAAATTCTAACCAACTCCCAAATAGATTATAGTTAGCCTTTTAATTTATTAAATCAATAGTTAATTAAGAGAATTTTTATTTTAAAAATCATAATAATGAAATATGATAAATATCCAAATTTACGCAAATGGGTAAAACCATTTACACCACATTTATTACACCTTATAATTAATTAATTATATAACTTGGCTTAAATAATATTCTATTTATTAACCTTATTATTATTATTTACTCATTTTAATATTACATTATAAATTAATTTAATTATAATTATGATTATTTCTTTATATATTTATTTATCAAAATATACCCCAAATTATTTTAATAACCGAAGGCATATTATCAGAGAAATTAAACCAAATTCCAAAACAATTATTTGACAACTATCCAAGATCAACATGCAAAACCTCAAACAACACTGATTGACCAAACTGCAAAAATTGATAAGGTAACAAACTAGATACTCATCCTTTTCAATGATGATGGCTAGGGTAGTGGACCAAGTGCTATCTACGATCAACTAACCTAGGTTTCAAGGAACACTCAAACCTAGTATTTCAGGTGTAGATGTAGCCTAGAACCTGTTCACTCAAGCATACAAGTTAGAGCACATTTTCATAATAGTTGAAGCACTAGGAAAGGAACTCTAGCATTCATAACTCACTCCTATTTATCTCCCATATGTCTAATGGTATGATTCCCCCCTTTCCACCTATTCTGACAACATACTACTACATCACCTAACTATCGAAACAAATCTCTACATAATAATAATAACATAACAATATGCATCATAATGACAAAAATACTAACATAAACTCATGTTCCATATGAAACCACAAAACTTGAACACAAGTTAGTACATCTTCATGATAATAAATATAATCATAATCAAAATCATAATATCATATCATCATGATAACAATATGTCAAAATCATGTGAAAATCCTAAAGATAACCAAAACACTTCCATAGCATAAATACACCCATAACTTGCATCCTTCATCTTTAGGTTCCTTAGTCAAACTACCTGCACCTCCATAGTGAGAATGGAGGAGCACTACATAATGTTAGGGACATGATAAATATTAATCAAATAATGAATTATTTAATTAATATGGATAGGAAGATGAGATTAGAATAATGTAAGGGTAAATTTGACCATATGGGAGTGGCCAGAAATAGGTGTCTACAACACTATATAATGAAACCCTAGATACGATAAAATTGGGGCATGACATTTGTCTTGATTTGGTGACTTTAGAGAAAAATCACCTGATTTATGTAATATTAACTATGAAATCCAACATTTTCCTTATACTAATCATTGTAAGGTTATTTTCTTTTTAGATCTAAGTTATTACTACTACATTTCATGAATCTAAAATATTCTTCTTTGTAGGAGAAGTAAATGAAAGTAAAGGCCCATCCTCTTCTTGAGTGAGATCCACATTTTACCAAATTTATCAAGTCTTCTCTCCTTGAAGGAATTTCTCCTTATAGTCAATGTCAACTCAAGAAAATATTTGTTCATGGGTGTCTTTTATTTTTCTTAAAACTATAGTGTAGGAAAAAGTATCCCCTTTTTACACTTAATTTGGGAATAAGAACTAATAATAAAATGAGCTTAATGATGCCTTAATTTAGTGTTGTAATATGTATTTGAAATTTTCACATTGATTTGAGGGCCTTTCAATTAAAATAGACTCAATTGTGCCTTATTTTTTGTGTTGTGAGGTGTAACTTTACACTTTCACATTAATCTAGACCTTGATTAATTAATTGAGGTTAATTTTCCCTTATTTGACCCTTTAATTCAAATCCAGGCCTAATTAATTGAGTTTTTTGAGGGATAAAATTTGACATTCATAAATGCCATAGCATAATGTTTAACATGGAACAATGTGTGTCCTAGGTAAGTGACCTAGGACCCATTTTCCATAGGGTGAATTGGACCTCACTTATTCCTAGGACCTAAATTCAAACTATGTTTTTTGTAGTTTTTCAATGATCTCAAATGTATATTTAGATGTCGTCTTGTTATATTTGAATTTTGGGAATTAAATTTAAGATATGTATAAATAAGAGGTCATTTCACTATGTTTCACTTAGAAAGTTTTCATGAGCACCTATATTTTCAAGAGAGAATTCCTAATAGGGGTATGTGTAGGATCATCATGGAAAAAACAAGCCCTTAAGTAGCGATGAAAATTTTGAAAAATTAGAGTTAGGCAACTTGACATAAAAATTTGAATAAGTTATCTATATTATTTAAAAAATATGTAAGAATAGAATCTGTAAAAAATTGAATGTAGTTTCTAAACTACTAGGTTTATTAAAAAAAAAATCTATTTGGTGAAAATTTGAAATTTCAGTGCAATAGCACTTAAATTTCAGGAAAAAAATAAGAAGTAGATGTCTATCTAACCACCCTAACCACAATAAAATGATAATATTTTTTTATAAGATTTTAGATATAAGTAAAGGACTCATGTTTGGATGTGATGCATATTTTTTTATATTTTTTTTTCAATTAAATAATTAATTATGAATTTTTTATTACAACTTTTAAAAAACATAAAACCTCATATGTTTGACCACCTTAACTTGGTCAAAACTTCATGAAATTCATTTTTTTATCCTATAGCGTGCAAAGAATAGAATGTGATGTGTGTTTTAGATTCAAAAAATGTGATATCGTTTGAAAGTTGTAGATGTTTTTCAATCAACCTATCAATTAGGACTTTAGTCATCATTCAAATAGAAAATGAATAATAATTATTTATTAAATCCAAAGTAAAGCATAATTTATATTAGTGGAAAGTTGAGAAATTCCTTTGAAAACCCTTTTCGTTTCATCAATTTTGGGTAAAGAAAAAGTTGTCAACCATAAACCCTACACATACCCATCATATCGCCACTTTTTGGCCCATCATGATCCTGCACATACCCATAGCAATTTTATGAGATTAAGAGAAATTCAAGAGCATTTAAAGTCATTCAAGGGTAGATTTATTGAAGATTATTGAAGCAATCAATATTACATTATCATGTCAAAGATTTCTTGTATCATACATGTTTTTGGAACTAATATGGTGATGAAGATTTCAAGATCTATTCAAGTATTCAAATGCATTATTTCAAATCAAGTTTCATGATCAAGATTAACATCCATTGACGCTAATTCATGCAAGTTGTAGATCTACAATCCAAGGTTCAAATAAAGGTTTGGTGAGTTGTGATATTTTTTGTTCATTCATCATTCCTTCTTTCTTTTCTATTTTATTTCAAATTTTAATTACCAAAATGGGGTTTGACTAAGGAAAACCCCCATTCAGCTAACAAACAACAGTTTTCTCTCTTTGATGTGTGATTGCAAAATTTATGTGGAAGATCCTTTGAAGAGAAAAATTGAAGAAAGTTGAAAATTTCTCAAAGTTGAAAGAAAATTTGTCATTTCACATAAACTCTTCCATAGAATATATTTTCAGTTGTTTAGCAATGAAAATCAAAAATCTAGGAGTGTAAACATAGTAGAAGGCAACCCAAAAATAGATTTTAGAGAGCACTATCCAAGACCCATTTGCCATAGGGTGAAAGAGCTTTAATAAGCTTCAAAAATTAACTTTTTGTGGTTGGTACAAATTGTTCTCCCCTTTCTAGATCTATCTTTTGATTGTTGTTTCCATCAGTTTTGTGCACTATATTTCATTTGCATTTTATAGCTTTTTTTTTGGAGTTTGTTTGATGGCTTTAATATTTCTCCCCAAAGTGCTATTTGACTTATACCATCATCCTTGCATAGAAAGGAAATTTGTTGATTCATACCTTGATTTGACTCACCTTTTGGTTATTATTCATCTCATTGTTTGGATCTAATTTCCATGAATGAAATCAGAGAAATAGGTCCTTTATGGTGAACCCCCCATTAACAACCCATATTTTTTGTCATTTTAAAAACATATAATTTTTCCATTTTATGTCCCAACTTGAATTATCAAATTCCTTTCATTTGTGTTCCTTAACTTCATTCCTTCAATTGAACATTTAAAAAAAATCTCAACATAGAAGTAATCACGCTGTTTTTTACATATTTTCTATGTCCAATCTTTAAAACCTATAGTATTTGATCATCTTTCAATTAAAAATGTAGTGTCACAAATTGTATTCCCTTTTAGGTGAAAGTAGAATTTCATGGTTTATTTGGAACTTACTTGAGTGACCCTTGCATCAATGCATTTCAACATCCCCTAATCATGACCTAATTACTAAATTTATGCTTTCCATTGCCCATGTGATCATTTTCTAAGAAATTACATGTACAAAATCTAAGAAAATATTTAATATTTTTCTCCTAACACCTTAAGTCTCTCTAAATAGGTCTAGGACCTAGTTACCCTAGGAAACTTGGTCCCCTATTTTTCCTCCAAATTTTAATATGTTGAGGACAACAATATATTATTTGAATTTCAAATATCAAATTTGGCTATTAAGATCTTTTTTTTGGGAAATTAGATTAAATGCCTATAAATACTAATCGTCTCACCATTTAAAAAGTAATGGGAGAAATTGAGAAGAAAAGTAGAGATAAATCATTGCATTTCACCACATACATTTGAATTTACAGTTTTACAAGCATATTTTCATATTTGATCTAGTTTTATTCAATGATTAGAGTTTGATGGCAATAGAAGGACATGATGGATTCTAGGTTTGGAAAGTGATTATGAAAATTTTCTACAACCTAATGACTTATCTCCAAATGTTCTCATCTTTAGTCTTCATTCTACTTGAAATCCAAGGGGAGGTATCATTTTTTTTTAGATATCCTAAGGGTATTTAACTTTCTCTTAGGTAGATCTTGTCTTTTCCATTTAGGAATCCTTCTCTAACACACATGAGTAGGGTTTTTTTCATTTTAGCAAACTCATTTTTAGATTATTGACAGATACTTAGGATAGTAAATGAGATAGAGGCTTCCTACAAATATTTTTTCACATTTAGGACAAGAATATAAGGAAATAGTCACCCAAGGCAACTTGGTCCTATCAAATCAGCCTTAGACTTGCATGATAGGTATGAAAAATTATGCCTTTCTTAGATCTAGTGTCTAAATTTATTGCTATACTTTTTTGTGTTCATAAACTTGCATATAGTTTCACTAGGTTAATCAAACAGATTCAAATTTAGAAAATTTCAATCCATTTCAAAGCTCAAAAGGATCAAATCCAAGGTTGATTGACTCACCTACAATTTTGCAATTCAATCGAATCTCCTTTCTAATTTGCATCCTAATATTCTCTTGAAAAAGGATTGATGTTAGTGTTCTATGCATTAGTCCTAATATCCATTTTTCATCAAAACATTTTGGTTAGAGAAATATTTTTAATATTACTTATATTTTTTATTATGTGCATTATTTATAGGCAAAATGGTGTGCAATATTATCAAAAAACTTACAAATTTTAGCCCTTTTTTTACAAAAAGTGTGCTTGCATTTGAAAGAAAATGTGTCATTTTTCTTGATTTGGTGCAAATTAATGAAAAATGGTTTGATTTTGTGAATGGTGGATCTAGACCTGCATAAACATAAACAACAAACACAATATTAGTCATTTATGCAAATCAAAACCATCATTCCCCATAAGATTCATTTGAAACATAAAGAATAAGAAATAAAGTAAAGAACACAAATAAATCAATCTAAATCCTATTCAAATGCTCAAACCCTTAGTCCCATGGGGGAATTGGTGGTATTTTGATGTGGAAAATATCCCTTTCCCAATTCCTTGCAAGCTTGATGATGATCAGTGGTCCTCCTTGATAAAATTTTCCATAACCTAGCTATGAAATTGATGAAAACTATGAATCTTGGATGAGAATGGATGAAATTTCTCAAAACATGAAGATAATGATTTTGCATAAAGTTGTGGATCCAAAATTAGTAAACGAGTCCTCCATTTATAGGAATGAATGATGAATGTGAGACTAAAGATCAACCAATAGCAAGATGCCACTTGTCAACATGCTAGTGGAGAGGAGTGGAGCAAACTTTGATGAATGTGAAAATAAATGACATTAGGTGGAATTTGAAATTGGAGAAGTGACATGTTGGAGGGAGATGAAAGAAGAGTTGATGCCACTTGGCTCAAGAAAAAGGACATTTAAGATGACTTTAATTCCTTGTTGGATGGACAAGTCCTTTTGGGGGGTGATTTCAAATTTGAAGAATATTCCAACTTGATGCCCTTTCTGAATGAAATAGAAGAATTTATAAATCAATTAAATTGATTTACTTCTGCAAGTTGCAAAATATAGAGGATTTGATGGATTAGAGTTAGGATTAATAATGATTTGACTAGATAAGATAAAGACTAGTTGATTTGACACTTTGACTTAGATATTTAAATCAAAATGAGAGGAATATGAATATTAGTGATTTAATTAAATAAATTTGATCTATTCAATTAAATGAAGAACTTTAGAAGTTAATTAAATAAAATTGATTTATTTAATTAAAAGAAGAAATTAGGCTTAATTAAAAAAAATGTTTTATTTAATTAATAGAAGATAGTGATTTAATTAAGATAAAATTGATTTTTTTAATTAATAGATGAAATGTGATTAATTTAATAAAATAAAGATTATTCAATTAAATGGTTAGTAATGGAATGATTTTGAATGAACTAGTGTAAGTAAATTAGGATCAGGTGCACGAGATCAATCAATATATTTTATGTGTTTACATTTTTCCCATGTTTGAAGCAATGTACCTGCTGTGTTGGTTTAAAGAATAGAATTGTCGAGATCAAAGTTCAAAAATTTTCTAATTTTTTCGTATGCCCCACTACTGCCCCAATGGAAGAATTATGCTAGTATACTATCCCCTTGAGAGATCGGACGAAAATTTGGATATTTGGGTGGTTTCTTGAAAAAAAAAAGGACAAGCTACCCGATGAGTCCAAAAAGGCTCCACAATGCCAAAAACATGCCAAAACATAAGAAAAAAGACCTAAAATGAGCTTCGATTGGGAAAAAAAGGGGTTGGGGGCACAAATCCCTAGTTTGACAGCTAAACAGGGTAAAAAAAACCCCTAATTTTCATGCTTAAATAGCCCTCAAGGGGTCACTTTCAATTGATTTGCACACTCAACCTTTAGAATTTCTTATTTTTTAGCTCTAGCATTCATACAAGATGGTGTGAAGAGTGTTTCCTCGACACATTTCTGAGCGAGTGGGAGTCTACCAGTGACTTCTAGGTGCAGGATCACCGATATGTGACCCTAACCCACCATGTTATTTCAATTTTGTGCACAATTTTTAGGGTTTGAAAGTCAAACTTGTCCAATGAAACTGTTTAACACCACTGAAAGGGTAGAATTGGTGATGCTAGGGCTCAAACCATACCGCTATTGTGACCTGCGATGCCACATAATAGTTTAGGATTTAGGGGGAAACTCCAAAGGATGACACATATGAAAATAGCATCTCCTTGATCAAGTTAGATGTTTAGTGTTTTTAGGTCAAATAGGCCCATAGTCAAATAATGATGTCATCACTTAGTTTACAAATTTGGGCTTCTAGTGGTGCAATTTGGAGTTTCCAAATAGCGACGCCTTTGTAGATAGTGACACCTTTGTTGTTTCAAATGTGAAAACTTCAAACGAGATCCATATTTTTGATGAAACTTGATGTTGTGGCTTTATTGGTGCAGGAGGACAAAGAGCCTATGCATTCACTTGAGCACTGGTCCTCAGTACTTAGTAAATTGAACGAATTACATGAGTTGCTTCAGGAACACTTTGGAGTGATCAGTTTATGGTACATTGTGTATGCTCCTTCCATCAGGAAAAACCTAGCCATGATGACCACATTAGTCGAGCGATGGCACGACGAGACATCATTCTTTCATCTTCCTACCGACAAGGCAATTATCACATTGGAGGATGTCTCACAAATTTTACAATTTCCCATACACAGTGAGAGGGTGATATATGACATTGACACTAGCATGGATGTGTGCTATGAGATCATGGGGATGGATGACATTTTCTTCACCGAGGGTCAAATTGAGATCAAGTGCTATAGAGGTCAGGTGTCAACATTTTGACCAATTTTTGTAGCTATTATTTTAGGACTTGTAGCTCCATATCTACAGGGCAGGTATTTCAGCCCAGGATGGGGTTTGGTTTGGGAGAAGATGCTCTTCATAAGATGTTGCTTTTCTTGGGGGCTAATGAGCCTAGTTTTTGGTCTAGTTTTGAGGAGAATCTATAGTTTATTTGCTCATAGATGTCATGGACTTTAATGCTTAAGTGTTGGTATTGGCATAATGTTTCCCTCAAACCATTGATATTTGATCTCTACAAAATTTAATGATATTTGGCATAGAATGTGAACTATCTATATTGATTTTGCATGTGGTTATATATGTGTAGTTATTATGCGTACTGACCTTGCCATGTAGATTTAATGTGCTAAGTTGAGGAAGACATCACCAGCTGGGCATGCACCATGATGTCTAGCAAAGTAATCACTCCAAGTCAAAGAAGACTGGTGATAGAAGATTCTCCATGTAACCAAGCATAACCGTATTGTTGTAGTGGACTTCTAATGTTCGAGCACACACGCGCATTACTAATGTGTCGATTCTATGTCTGACTTGCATGCCTAACTTGCATGCCTGACTGGATTTCATGTACGCGTAACCGCCATCACTTCACTTTTTCTATTTTCCCTAATTGGCATCCTCCCAGTCATGGAGTTGACTGCCTTGTTTAGCTATTAGAATAAATAATAATTTTATGCTCCTTCCTCCTAGTTAGTTGGTTATTTAGTCATTTGAATAGTAAGATCAAAGGAAGAGGTTGCACGATTGGATATTGTATTCTAGTTTTGATTTATACTGAATGAAATAAAGTTTTGAGTTTGAGAATTTGAGTTCTTGTTAATTTAGAGGATACTTATCCAAGGGGACCCACATGATGAGTAATTTGTTTCATTAGTTTAGCATTATTTTAGTATTACTTATTGTTTAAGTACTTAGTTGGAAATCTAGCATCAACTGGTCCTGTAACCACTGGAAGTCCATTTTGTGTCTGTTCCTATAGCCAAAGTAGAAAAAGTAGTTTCATGTTTGTTTCCTAGATCTTTAATTTCTATCACACATTTCAGTTCAACATAGTTGTTGGTTGATGTTCAGTATTTGTAGAAAAATATCTTGATCTGACTAATTCTGAAGTCTCCTTTGAAGATTAAAATCAGCCTGAGAACCACCTTGCTTTGGAACCACATCAAGCAGACATGGGGGATGCAAATGGGAACAGATCCAACCAACCAACTTTTCCTTTTCCCATTTCCCAGGAGAATGAAGTTGGAAACATCAAGAACATCCTTGCTTCAATACTCCCAAAGTTTAATGGAATCATCACAGAAGATCCTAATACTATTTTATTTGAATTTGACATACTTTGCAAGAGTTATGATTATACTACTGATACCCATCGACTTAAGTTATTTCCCACCATTATGAAGGAAGCTGCATTAAGATGGTTCATGAGCTTGTGCAAAAATACTGTGGAAACTTGGGAAGACAAGAAGAAAAATTCCTTGAGAAACACAAGGAATATTGTAGGGCTAGTGACATGATAGGAGGCGACATTTTTAGGATGCGACAGAAGAATGATGAAATCCTGGAAGACTACATTGTAATATTTTTGTTTTTCTTACAAAAATCTCCACACCATGAAATTAATGAGGATTCACAAAAGTTCCTCTTCCTAAGAGGAATAAATAAAAGCTACATTGATTCCTTGGACCTCATGGCAGGAGGAGATATCACCCAAATTTCTTATGAGGATATTAAGAAAATATGTCAGAATTACTCTAGCGAAACTTCAAAGAAAGGGAGAGCTTATTAGTCTTCCATGGGTAAGTCAACTATCGGTGGAGTTTCAAGAATGGATATCACTCATTGGCTAGTAGACTTCAATCAAGACATTACCAACAATCTAGCTACTTAGCTAGATACACTTCAGGCCAAGAAGAAGTAAGAGGAGTTAGAGATGATGTCTCAAGAGTATTGTCCCCACTGTAGGCAAAAGAAGAAGGACTACAGATGTAATATGGTAGCTAACCTAGAAAGAAAACATATTTCACCTGAGTTCAAGCCAATTCATATTGAAGAAGACCAAGTTTACTATGTTGCACAAAGGAAGCCTTGGGCTCCAAGACAAGGTATGCCACTAGATCCACTATCCTATGCTGGGCCATATTTTAATTCTTATGCATCTGGTAACCAATGGAAGCCCCAATACCCACCCAATTATGGGGGATATCCACCACAGCCTTTGAGTAACCCTCCAAATGCTTGGCCCAATCATCAAAGTTCTCCACCTCAGTGGCAACATCCTTAGGGGAATTGGCAACAATTCCAAGGAAACTGGCAACCACCTCTAGGAAATTGGCAGCGAACAAATCAATGGAGAGGAGGACAACAATGGCCTACTCAGACAAACAATTGCATGCAACCATGTTCTCAGTCTCAACAACTTGCTCTAATGCCTCCACCTGCTAATCCAAGCTCAAATGCACGTAAATCAACTTAGCTACTAGCTCAGCCCACACCCAATCCTAATAACAAACCATAACAACATGCTACATACTTTGTTGATTCAAATCAATTCCCTGCATATGATGTGAGTGTAAGTTATATCCATTTGCATTCAAGAACTACTCTACCAGGCCCTTCCAAGCCCATCATCACTAAGACTCCTGTGGAAGATGAAGAGGAGCCTCAAAATGACCTCATTTAGCCAAATGCACCTAAAAATCATGAACCAGTCCCAGTCAAATAGACTGAGCAAGAACCACCATTTCCTCAGAGATTGGAAGTTTCCAAGAAGAAAGAAGAAAAGGAGGATACCACTTTTGATATCCTGGATTAGGTAAAGCTTATATGTGTTCAAATAACCCTATTTAAAGCCATAAAGGATGTTCCAATCTATGAAAAATCTATCAAGGAAGCGTGTCTTAAGAAGCTAGGAAGGAAGAAGAAAGACCCAATTATAACTCATGTGGTGGGCTAGCTCGCTGATATGATGCTAGGAAAAGTGACTATTCCCAAATGTAATGAACCAAGTAGTCCTATGGTAGTAGTTGTCATAAACATGATCAAAGTGAAGAATGCTCTAATTGATCTAGGGGAAACAATCAATGTAATGAGCAAAGACATCTCAAAACAACTAAATATTGTAAGTATGAGATCTACTCCTATTGTCCTACAACTTGTTGATAGCTCTACTATCAAGCCTGATGGTGTAGTGGAGGATGTTGTGGTAGTTCTAGACTCCTGTGAAAATCTAGCAGACTTTATGATGCTTTCTCCTAATGCTACACTAGGCAGGTATCCCATCATTCTTGGAAGACCTTAGTTGGTGATTGTAGATGCATACATTGGATTTCATTTGGGTGACGTGACCATTTCAAATGGGAGTACTAGATTTTTTTTCTCTATCCACCTACTTAGCCATCTCATGTTGAAGAAGATTTTGTATGGCCACAAATTTGTGAAGAGGCTGAGGAAGTTAATTTTGTGGCACAACTTATGATGATAGGAAGAATCTCTTTTATGTAGCTCCAAGACGAGGATGAAGTGTTGGCTAATCTAATTCAGAACCATTATTAAGCGGAAGAAGCATCATCTTCTACTTTGGTTAGGACACTTCTGCTTGCTCTTCCTATAGCCACTGTCGTTGCAAAATTTTTTTCTGTAGCCACTCTTTCTATAGTAACCATTCTTGCACACACTCTTCCTACAACAAGAGGTATGTCCCATACATTATTGTCATGTGAAATGAAGGTACCATGTATTAATGAAGCAGCCATGATAGAGTTAACTACACAAATCCAAGTGTCTAAAGGAAAATACCAGAATGTCAATAGTAAATTAAATGAAGAGCAACAACTATTATTGGCAAAACTATTAAGTGCCCATCAACATCCATTTGCATGGGATTATCATGATATGAAATTTTTGGATCCTAAATTGCACACACAAAATTTATATTAAAGATGACTGCACTCTAGTAAGACAACCACAAAGAAGAATCAACCCTGCACTAAGAGAGATTGTGAAAGGAGAATAGCAAAAATTACTAGATGTAGGATTTATATACCCCATTTTAGATAGTCAGTGGGTGTCTCCATTAGTGATTGTGCCCAAGAAAGGAGGGAAATGGCAAGTTTGTATTGATTATAGAGAACTCAATGCTTCCACCAAGAAGGATCACTTTCCTTTACCCTTCATTGATCAAGTTTTGGAAACACTTGCAAGAAAGCAATATTTCTATTTTCTAGATGGATTTGGTGGCTATAACTAGATCAAAATTGCACTAGAAGACCAAGAGAAGATCAAATTTACCTATTTATGGGGGACCTATTCCTATTCGATGCTCCCATTTGTCTTGTGCAATGCACTTGCAACTTTCTAGAGGGCAATCATTAGCATATTCTCAAACATTTCTCATGATTGCATGGAGATTTATATGGACAACTTCACCACTTATGGTACTAACTTTAATCAAGCATTGGAGAATCTCAAGAGAGTTCTGCAAAGATGTGAGGATCAAAACTTGTCCTTGAATGAGTACAATATAAGGCATATAAAGTATACTCTTTATCACCCCCAAGCCAATAGCCAAGTTGAGGTGACCAACAGGGAAATTGAAGCCATTCTAACTAAAACAATAGCTATTCATAGAAAGGATTGGGAAAATAGATTACTGGAAATTGTATGGGCCTATAGGACAACATGGAAAATAAATACAAGATTCACCCCATTTTAATTAATGTATGGAAAGACAACCATGATTATAGTTGAATTTGAACATAAGACTCTACAAACTATAGTAAATTTTGGGATGGTTATTTCTGAAGCACAAAGAGAATGAATCATGTAGCTAAATGCTTTGGATGAGATAAGAAGAGAATCTTTGCAACATACAGAGGTAGTGCAAAATTAGAGAATCAAGTGGCATGAAAAATTTATTAAGGACAAGAAGTCCAAAACAAGGGATTGGGCTTTGCTCTATGATTGAAGATACCAAGATAATGTAGGAAAATTGCAAACAAGGTGGCTAGGACCATACAAAGTTGTTGAGGTCTTTCCTAATGGATTTGTTCATCTCACCACCATTGACCATGTCAGGTTCAAATTACTTGTCAATGGTCATCACCTCAGATTATACCATAAACCAGCTTCTAAAGAAGAGTTCCTATAGTAATTCATCCAACACTTAGAGATTCCTACAGCTGAAGGCAGTGGACCTAGTGTCCCTCCTTCAGCCTAATTGAGGTATGTACCTTCCATAATAAAGAATTTCACTTATTTGGAAGTCCACTTCTTCATCATCCACCCATCTACCCATCCATCACCACCTTTCTCTCTCTTCCACCTCATCTTCATTTATTGCTCAATTCATTTTCCAACAAGGTGAGTGTTACTTTATCTATGATCTTTGAGGAAAATATTCCACACACTTAGCTATGTGTGCATTAGTTTCTATCTTTAATCATCTTTTAAGTATGTTCATTTAATCATTGTACATTAGTATAGATGTTTGCATAAAATGCCATCATTCCTTATCACATCACTGCTCCCATCTTGAATGTGTGGACACATGTCCAAATTTAGGTTGGGGGGAGAGGAAAGAAAAAGATACAAATATTTTATTGTCCATGTGTTAAATCATCTTGGGTTGTGACAAAAATTTGTGTCATAAATTTAAAAACAAGCCAATTTGCAATCCAAGGAAGGATGAATTGCATGTGTGAAGTGACAATGGTTGCAGCCACCATTTCTTCCTATCATTATTTCCATTTATCACTCCTTTTCTTTCCATTATTACCCTGCCATAATCTTGAGTTGCAAGAAAAAAGGGAAAAACAAAAGAAATAAAATTTAGTCCACACTGGCACTTGAAATTTAGTAGGTTGGTCTTGAGATTTTGTAGACACTACAGGGAAGTGCATTTGATTTTTAGAGGGGGAATTGTAGGAAAAGAAGTTGTAGAGCATTAGTTTGGTTGTAGAAAATGGGAGGTGGGTTAATTCAAAACAAACCCATGATGTGTGATATTTTACTATAGGATGCACAATGCTTGGCCGAATTTAAAAATAGTGGATGGATAGATTACTTTTTGAAGTTGGATGATTTTGATGAAGGAATTTCCCTTGAATTTTCCTAGACACTTTCAGAAGGAAAAGCCACAATAAGAGGGTTAGAAGTTGTGGAAACAAAGGAAAGAATTGTAGAGGTTACGAGGTTACCTGTTGATGGTGAAAATTACCCTACTCACAGAGATGCCAGGTCAGCTAGGGCCAAATTCACAAAGCCAAATGACCCCCCATTGAGCATACACAAATAGGATGCAAAGAGAATGTATCTGCCCAAGCCATGGAAGGAGATAGCCATGTATGTTATCAAACACATCACTTGTGAGGGTCTCCAGTCAAATTTGCATTCTGTGCACTTCAAGCTTTTGAATCACATGAGGCACGAAAGAAGGATGAATGTGCCAAATGTGTTGTACAATATCCTCTCAATCATGGCAGTCAAAACCCAAAAAGATAGGGATAATTTTGTTTCCCACCATTGCTTGATTAAATGCTATTTGAAAGGTCTTTGCATGATGTATCTGGAATGACCTAGGAAGAGTTTATAAATGTTGATCAAATTAGACTTGAGCACTTGCAATCTAGGGATTTAACTCAATCCTGTAGGTCTAGTAGGAGAGTAAGAATGGCTAAAGCCATTCCTAGTGCTTCAACCTCTAGTATGAATCCTCCTGAAACAAAAGAAGCTATAGAAATTAGTTATTCCAAAACTAGGCACTCAGGGAAAGGAAGCTCTTCTTCCTCAAATTTTGATGATGAAGTTCCACTTGAAACCCTCATGAAAACTAGGGCACAATAGAAAGAGGTAGAAATGAGAAAAGGGAAGGCTAAAACACGTCATGTAAAAAGAAAAGGTCCAATTTATAAGAAGAGGAAATCTGATACTATTCATCTTGTAGCCAAAGGAAAACATGAGAGGCCTTCTAGGAAATCAAGACCAACTGGGTTTGCAATTGGTAGGCCTTTGTAGGAGAGCCCTAAACTTGGTGATACCTCATATGAGTAGAAGAATGTTGAAGGAGAATACATGTTTAAGAAAGTAGCAAATATAACACTAGTCGATCTTGCTAGCATTGTGGAAGAATTGGAGGAAAATATGAACCTCCTGTAGCATGAGCAAGAGGTCCTGCAACAACAACCAGCACCAAAGAAGGAGTTCCTACAGCCACAACAAGAACAAGAGTCCCTTCAAAAAAAGGAAGAAGAAACAAAACTCTTACAACCAAAGATAATTGGGTAGCCTGAGCCTATGCAAATAATGCCATATGAGGAGCCATCATCAACAAAAATACTAGTAGGAATTCATAATCCCCCTAATTTTATAGTACATGCAACAATCTTGAATCTATGTAAAGAAATACAAAGAAGGGAGGAAGAATGGAAAAAGGAAAAACAACAATTGAAGGAGGAAATTCAAAAGAAGGATGAAGAGATTGAGGATCAAAATGTAGAAATTGTTACCCTAAAGCAAAGGATAGATGATATGGCATCCTTGATGCCAAATATTTTGGAATGTAGAGATCCTCCAAGGGTCTATGCTTTGCTCCTAAAAAAGAAATATCTCTCCTTTAAGATGTCAAGACTTTCCTCAGGTTTGAATCCATCTATTGATACTCCTATGGAATTTTTCAATGCTTATAGGATTGTCTCCTTTGAAATGAAGAATTTGCTATGTGAATTTTATTTACATAATTATGTTGTCACAAAATACCATGATTAGAACCTATTGTTGTATGTTGGGGATGTTCAATTGAGAGAATTCATGTCTTGGGTGCAAAATGAGATTAGTTGGGGAAAACAACATGGTGCTTATGAATAATTGGAGTCTAATATCCCTCTTCCTGTTAGGGCTGAGTCAAGCAACCCAAGGGATATTTATAGAGAATGACATATAATGTTGCTCATACCAAGTTATGGCAACCAAATTTAGCCTTGGATTGAGGCAGTTTACAATGAGTATGAGGTGAAGACAGTAGCAAAGGAGGAAACTATGAGGAGATACCTATCACAAAAATGGAATAGTTTGAATGATGAGCTAAAACAAGCTGAGCCACATTCCATCCATAATTATGTTGTAGCATTAAAAATAATTAAGAGATATACCCATCTTGGTAGAGCATAGGAAAGATTTTGGCTTCCCCTAACTTTCCAGCCACCCATGCTCATGTGGCTAGTACATAATTTCATATTCTACCAATATGACCCTACTGCAAAGAGCTAGAGATGGGACAAACTTGACAGATTGGGAGGATTCTATTGGGATCTTGATTCACATACTGCAGTCACTGATGTCGAACAAGTCTTAGTTGTAAATTTCAGAGCTTTAACCAAGTAGAAGAACAAATCTTCACCTACTAGAGGACCTACAAAACATTAGGTTGGGGGAGTGATGAGCCTATTTTTTGGTCTAGTTTTGGGGAGAATCTATATTCTATTTGCTCATAGATTTCATGGAATTTAATGCTTAAGTGTTGGTATTGGCATAATGTTTCCCTCAAATCATCAACATTTGATCTCTACAAACTTTAATGATATTTGGCATAGAATGTGAACCATCTATATTGATTTTGCATGTGGTTATTAAAAAATTCTTAAGGTGGTTATAGATGTGTAGTTATTATGAGTACTAACCTTGCTATGTAGATTTAATGTGCTAAGCTGAGGAAGACACCGCCAACTAGGCATGCACCATGACATCCAACAAAGGAATCACTCCAATTCAAGGAAGACCAGTGGCAGAAGATTCTCCATGCAGTCAAGTGTAACTGCCTTGTTGTAGTGGACTTTTAATGTTCGAGCATGCATGACCATTAATAATGTGTTGGTATTGTGTTTGACTTGCATGCATGTCTGACTAGATTCCATGCATGTGTAACTACCATCACTCCACTTTCTCTATTTTCCCTAATTGGTGTCCTCCCGGTCGTGGAGTTGACTACCTTGTTTAGCTCTTAGAATAAATAATAATCTAATGTTCTTTCCTCCTAGTTAGTTAGTTATCCAGTCAATTGATTAGCAAGAATAGAGGAAGAGGTTGCACAATTTTATATTGTATTCTATTTTCTTTTTATAGTGAATGAAATCAAGTTATGAGTTTGAGCATTTGTGTTCTTGTTAGTTTAGAGGATACTTATCCAAGGGGGCCCAATTGGTGAGTAATTTTTTTCATTAGTTTAGCATTAGTTTAGTATTACTTGTTGTTCAAGTACTTAGTTGGAAATCTAGCATCAACTATTCCTGCAGCCAAAGCAGACAAAGTAGTTTCATGTTTGTTTTCAGATCTTTTATTTATGTCACGTGTTTCAGTTCAACATAGTTGTTGGTTGATGTTTAGTATTTTATTTATTTCCTTTTTAGAAAAATTAATTTCAAGATTGTGTTTCTTAGCTATAGAATGAAATGACTGCTTGAGCCCTTAGTGCACATATAGTGCTGGCCCATTTCAAGTTCACATCCCTGGGTTGACAATTTAATTGCACCCTCATGATGATTAAAGTAGCTATTTAGGTTAGATGTCCAATATTTGAATGATGGCTATAAAGGCTTAGTTATGGATCATTGTAGGAGGCCAATAGGGGCCAAAGATGTTGGCTTCACTTTATCATGATTTGCATGAGTTCACATATTGTGACAACAAAGCTATCGGTGCTGGAGTCACAGTTCTTCACATTTGGCCATGGGAGTACATTGGCGTGCTTCAACTGAGAGTCATAGTGGTCAATGCCGAGCCTAATGACCCAACAATTTGGCAATACGGGGGTGGTCTTACATTCTCCCACATAGGACATCCTGGCATCCCTCACCGACAGAGGGTTATCAATGAGATGACAACATTTACTTAGAGGCTTCAGCTAAGGATGCTCGTATGGTATCACAATGTTCAAATTTTTTTTTATGTAAGTTAGGATCAACTCATGCAGGGACATGAGCACACCATGATTGAGCACTACTTTCCTGACCGAGTAGCTAGATAGTTCAAAGATTTCCAGGATAGGCCAATTGATTAGTATGTGTTCATATTTGCTCGGATTACTAGAGAGATGACATGGGGTCAAACAATCCCACTAGATGATTCAATGGAATCATTCAGATAGCTTGTAGCCAAGCCTTGGGCTTATGATCAAGGGTAGGTAGTCCTAGGGACCACACAAGGCTATGATGATTGATTCAGGCCACTTTTTCGATTGACAGTGCTAAGGAAAATTCTTCCATGATGGAGACCCAGAGGCTGGGCAGTAGGGTGGGAGTAGGGACGAGGAGGAGGAGGAGGACAACCTCCACACCAACCACACTAGCATCAAGATTAGAGGGGATTGGGAGACCAATAGAGGTATGATCCTAGAGATCAACAACTACCTCAGAAGGACAAACAACCATCATAGAGAGATTAGCATCCACCACCACCACCTTCACCATCTCAGCCCGATCAGAGAGATATTTTGATTCAATAGCTTTAGGCTCAGGTGCAAAAATTAACAACAGAGAGGGACCAAGTTAGGCAGCAAGTCCAAGTCCTTACAATAGAGCATGATCAAGTTGTAGAGTAGCGGCAAGCGACAAAGCTGCAACCGACATAGGAGACTGGAAAATGCCAACAGTTAGAGAGCACGTAGGGAAAGCCAGTCCCCACACAGATGTACTGTGACACTGTGTGGGAGGCTAAGTATTATCAATTTCACTATCAGCAAGCAGTTCCTCCAGTGGCTTGAGTGGTAGAGTTCTCCCAGCAGACAGAGTATAGGAAAGACCAACTTGAGAGGTAGGTAGGTGAGGGGAGTAGCCATCAAGGCTAACTCACATAGTTTTGATCAATGACACTATTATTTTGAGATCCATGGGCTCTATTTTTTATAGCCCTATGCACATTTCTATACATTTGATTGATACACATGACACTTTATCCTAATTTGGTACCATGATAGTTACATTATTGATATATATGATCTATGATTGATTAGTTACATAATGTGTCTTATTTTATTTATGCATTATGGATGGATGTATTTAATTTTCTATATGTGATGTGATTCTATATGATGTTATGTGATGTATGATTATGCTTATGGATGGATGGATGCATTTCTTTTTCAGTATTTTTTCTATGCACTTTTTCATGATGATGTATGGATGATATGAATGCAAATGTTATAATATGCAAATGATTTAAAAATGCTTAGACTAACAAATCTATATTATGCCCCTAATGGATGATGATGCCTGTTTTGATCATGAGACGTATGGGATATTATGACATGCTCTTTTTCTTTTCAGTATCTTTTTCATCTATGATATGATGATGCATATGATGATGCTTATATGATTATGCAATGGATACAAATGTATGGTTTATAAGATGCTTAGAATAACTAATCTATATTATGACGATGAAATGCAATGCATGCGATATGATCAGTGTTCTCTATATGATATGATATGCATTATGCTGACAATTTTTGGATGCAGGGTGGATGCATTAGTGATGTTTTTGATTAACTGTCATGGAATCATGTTAGCATAAAGAGAAGAAAGAAGAAATCAAATGAAGACAAGAGGATCCAACAAGTCCATGATCTATGAGACTTTATTATATATGATAATGATGATGATGATGATTTTCTTATCAGGAATTGGGATGTTAAAAGGTCTACTTACCTTATGTTTGATAACACACATAGACATGATGTATCAAGGTATAAAGAACCAAGATGGTGTTGTACCTAGTGTGATGGACTTTGACTTGACAATTAGATAGGAGTACTCCTATTCACATCTAGCATATGAAACCTCATTTAAAATGTTGTTCAGATATTCTAAACATCTCAGACCAAAAAATAGAAAGGAAATCCTTCCTATGTGGTCAATAAGAAACATAAAACACCCTTCCTAGAAACCAAATAAAGTAGGCATTACCAAGGTTATATTACAAGAACATCCCACAAGTACAACAGATAAAAATACAATGATCATTGCCCCATTCTGTTCTCTCTAAATCCCTTTGTTTGGATGTCATCGAGAGGTCATTGGAATGAGTGCAATAAGATAAATCAAAAGACAAATATTAAGTAAACAAACAAGATAATGTTCTTCATACCTCTAGCCAAGACTAAACTACGGTGATGCCTGATATTGATGTCCATTGTAGGAAGGATTCATCCTAGGACATGATATTATTAGATGATTTTGGATTTCAGTGGATGATGAGCTATTAGTACCAAGAGTTGGCCAACTTGTTTACCTACTAACCTAGACTTGAGACCCTTGATGATTGTGTTTCCACTTTGTAACCTACTAGACTTGTTTCTAAATTGTTTCACCAAAGGTTGAGAGTGATGATTGATTTATTATGAGTGATGTTTATTTCAGGTGAAAGCAAGATGGGACATATGGAATTTTTCAAATATTTGGATGTTTTTGATGTTTTGAAATGTTTTAAGGTTGTTTTTGGTATTTTCAAATATTTTACAAATTTTTTGGTTTTCAAATTTTCCAATATTTTGGGTTTCTAAGATTTTGACCAAGAGACTAACCTAAAGACCTATCTTAAGGGCCTTGGGGGCTGATCAAAGATTATCCTTTCTTACATTATACACGCAGAGACCACGTAGTTCAACTAACACATACTCGATTATTGATGAGATATGAAGAAATGGATTATGAGTTTATTATGATGGACTCCTAAAGGACTAACCTAAGTGTCTCGAGGGATGATCAAAGATCAACCTTGCCTGTGTTCAGAGCTCAAAGATCTATAGTTTGAAAAGATGACTCTATTTTTGAATTTTTCTAACTAACTTTTGGACCTGTTTTTAGATTTTGATATGTTTTGAATGTTTTGGATTTTCTAATTTTAAGAAGACTTCAAGAATATACATGAATCTAATCCAATGAGAACATTCCCCTAGTGTGAAGCAATATGATGGACTGCTCTAATATAGGTAGGACAAACTAACCTTAAGAATGGGATGAGTAGTACTAGGAGGGATCATGATACAAACATAGGTTAAAGCTATGATGCAGACACAAATGGGTGATGGATGAATGATGGATAGTGATACAAAAATATGATGGGTGGATGATGCAGAACAAGCCATAGAGATAATGGTGGATGGAGAGTGCTTCCCTACACAAGGAACTTGTTTTCTAGGTTTTGACTAAGGTACTTTCCCAAAGTTCCACCGAAGTGGTTTTCACTAGAGGAAATTTTTTTTCTTTACTATTTTCAATCCTTTTTTTGATTTTTTTTTATTTTTTATATTTTGTATATTTTTGTATTTTTGGATTTACACCTTGTAAGATTAGGTATAAAATTTTTGAGATGGGATTTATTCATGTGATCCTATAGAGGTTTCCCTTTTGGTGTTGATAAATGATATGCCCCTGATTTGTAGCTTGTTGTGATGATGAAGGGTCCCAACTAATTGGGTTCAAACATGCCCTTGTTGTCTAGATTTGGTACATTCTTCTACTTTTCCTTCAGTACAAACTCTCCAACTTGAAAGGTCTGACTCCTAATCTTCTTGTTGTAGCTCCATGTGAGACAATTTTGGTAGACTTGCAAATGGTTTAAGGCATCCATGCATTGCTCATCTAGTAGTTCTAGCTCATTTAATCACGCTACCCAATATTCATCTATGATGAGATTCTGCAGTGATATCCATAAGGATGGGAGCTTGATCTCAATGGGTAGGATGGCTTCTGATCTGTAGACTAGGGAGAAATGGGTTGCACTTGTTGGTGTGCAGATGCTTGTTTGGTAGGCCCATAAGACAAGATTCAACTATAGGTGCTAGTCATGACCAACATCATTGACTATTTTCTTTAGGATTTTTAGGATTGTCTTATTGGTAGCTTATGCTTGGCCATTTCCTTGAGGGTAGTATGGAGTGGAAAAGCGATGTTGGATATTGAAATTTTTACATAGGTCTCAAACATCTTGTTTTTTGAAAGGTGTCCTGTTATCTAAAATAATGGCTTAAGGGACACCATAGCGGAAAATTAGGTAGTTCAGTATGAACTTGGATATCTGCTTTCCTGTGATATAGGTCATGGAAATGGCTTCCACCCACTTCATGAAGTACTCAGTGGCGGTGATGATGAGATTATGTCCATTAGATGAGGTGGGATTAATTTTAACAATGAGATCGAGCCACCACTATGAAAAACAACCAAGGTTTAATGATTGGGTGGAGCTGGGTATGTGCAGGATCATGATGGGCCAAAAAGTGGAGATATGACAGGTATTTCTAGGGTATGTGGCTAATGACTTATTTTTAACCCAAAATTCATGAAATGAAAAGGGTTTTTAAAGGAGATTCTCAGCTTTCCACTAATATAAATTATGCTTTATTTTGAATTTAATAAATAATTATTATTCATTTTCTATTTGAATTACAAGTAAAGTTTTGATTGATAGGCTAATTAAAAAACATCTATAGCTTTTAAATAGTATCACAATTTTCAAATCCAAAACATACATCACATTCTATGCTTCACATACTATAGGATTAAAAAAAAAAATTAAATTTCATGAAGTTTTGACTAAGTTAAGGTGGTCAGACATACAATTTTGTATATTTTTTAAAATTTGTAATAAAAAATTCATAATTAAAATTTTATTTACTTGGAAAAAAATTACAAAAAAATATGCATCACATCTGGACATGAGTCCTCTACTTATGTCTAAAATATTATAAAAAAAATATTATCATCTTATTCTGGTTAGGGTGGTCAGACAGACACCTACTTATTTTTTCCCTGGAATTTAAGTACTACTACATTGAAATTTCAAATTTTCACCAAATAGCCTTTTTTAAAGAAAAAATAAACTTGGTAGTTTAGAAACTACATTCAATTTGCTATAGATTCTATTTTACATATTTTTGAAATAATATAGATAACGTATTCAAAATTCTATGTCAAGTTGCCTAACTCTAATTTTTCTAATTTTTTTGCCACTTAAGGTCCTATTTTTTCCATGATGATCCTTCACATACCTATTGATGCTCCAAGTGGCACATTAGCAGTAAAACAGAATATTACTATCTTGTTCTCCTGAAAGAGAAAGATGATCACATGGATATCTTAACTCCCAAGGTCTTTGTAATCAGTTCTCGACTGTGCTGATTTCACTTAGTGATTGATGTGAACTATAATGTTCAAGGGGCCTGCTGGTGTTGAACTTTTGGATTGTTCTAAGATCAAGCATAAATTCAAACTTATTTTAATTGGGGTTTTAAAGAAAACATAAAAAGATAAATCAAAGCTTGGAACTGAAAAGAATAATAATTCATCCAACTTAACCAGACTTGTTACCTTTCAACGAATTGCTAACTTAAACTGTAGAACAAAATCAACTTATGATTGACACACAACTTCATTCATTCACAGTGCTAATTTTAACAACATATTGTAAATCACTATTTAAACAAAACTTAAAACAAAACTTCTTCCCTTGAAATCTTTTCAAATCAAATGATTAACCCAAGATGAACACAATATGAAATAGATTTTAAATTTGGTTGCTTCTACTATTAGTGCAATAGATAAGCAACATTTACAAATCTAGCACAATCACCAATGTACAAAAAACCTATGGCTTCAGATTGTTTCCATCTATACTAAGAAACCTAGTAGTATACATTACTGTCTATGCTAGATCTAACTCCTATTCTATTTCTATTCTTAAACTTTTTTCTACTACTACTTAGAAGATTACTACTATTCTTAAAATCTATATCTCTATCTCTCTCTCTCCTTAAACTCGCATCCTCCTTTTTTACAAAGAGGAAAAAATTCCATATATATAGGATGTGCCCAAAAGAATGCACTAGCCCCCTATTTTTAGGGTTTACAAAATATCTGCTAGTTGTAGGAGGGTCGGCCCTTAGATCTTTTAGATAAAGTTGATTCTGCATTAAATGTGTATCCCTGTTGTACATGTTGGTGAAGGATTGTTCCGGGGGTGATCACAGATCTTTTGCAGCTACAACATTAACTTCATGCCTCCATGTCCATCTTCGAACTCCCTTGCATAGCTACCTTGAATGCTCCAAAGTATCACCACTAATAACGATCTTCCTTTTTTCCCATAGACCTTAGCTATTCTTGAGACTTGTGGTTGTTTCCTTCCTTTGGCCCCCTTCCTGCTCTAGACCTTTTTGCACATTGACCATCTCTAAAAGTAGCATCAGGCCTCCCCTTATATTTGAACACCATCATTCCCGAGCCAATCCATTTCTTTTGATCTTAGAATGAGTCCATGTCATTTACATTTTGTTGATCCTCTTCACAGGGGTAGTCAATCAGTCAAAGGGCCAATGGGCCACTCCTTTAGCTTCTTTTGATTGGTAGAACATAGGCCATGCAAGATTCGCAGGTGGTCAAAGGTCATTCAAATGAAATTGCATGTCTGTGAGACACTAATCGTGTCTCCCTGATGCGATTATACCTCATAGCAGCCATCGGCATAGCACAAGATGGTTGGCAAGACCTCCCATTGAGCGCATTCCCTTACAATGAAGGGATAAAACATGTCGGTGAGACACTGCTAGTCGGCATGACCTTATATTGAAGTTGGCCTATTTTGAGGATGAACTCATTTTAGTTGGGAAGAATTTGATTGGTTAGCGAGACCTTTCATCGAAACCACAACTCTTTTGGCGACACCATCGCATGTCGGTGAGACATTTTTTTGAGCCCTAGATCTTTCGACAAGCTCATCTCACCTCGGTGAGATTCCATCCTATCGACAAGACTCTCCGTGGTCGGGGAGACCTTATGTCAAATCTACCCCACTATCGCTGAGACTTCCATTTGTCAGGAAGTCCTCTCCTTGAACCCAAATCCTTTCACTGAGACCAACAACCATCGGCAAGACCTTCTGCCAAAGACACTTCATTTCACTGAGACATCTCGCAGTTGCCCAGACATCACACCAAAGGGAGAAACTTTCTGTGAGACCTTTACCATTCGGCCAGACTTCATGGCGAATACATCTTTCTCCCTGAAGGCACAACCTATTGGTGAGACACCACCTAATCACCGAGACCTCATAGCAATGATACCTTCTTTCATCGAGACCTCACCCCATCGGTGAGACCTTTCAACAAATGCAAACCACTCTCCCTGATGCTGTTTCATTTTGGCAAGAGTTCACCCTGTCGATGAGACATTTTTCCAAAGCCATCTCTCTCTCGACGAGATCCTTCTGATGACATCTCTATTTTGCTGAGACTCTAATGGATCAGTGAGACCTTATGCTGATAGTATCTCATGTCGGTGAGACTTCCTCCTTTCACCGAGACATTACACTAAAGTCTCCTCTTTTGCCAAGAGCTCATTTTACTTCGACAAGACCTTGCTTAGTTGGTGAGACTTCATGCTGACACCACCCCCCACCTTTGCCGCTGAGACATCACACTGATCAGCGAGACACATAGTAAATCACAACAACCCTTTGGATTTCAAATGAATAGAACCAAATTGCTAGTCAACAAGACAATAGGAGGGTCTCAGCGACCTTTTTCTTAAGGAATCTATGCTAAATGGGACAAAGGCATGCTTGTCAACTAAATTCCTTGAGAGATATCATCATGTGTAGGATTTAATCCTGCATTCAACAAAGAAAACCATAGTAAAGATCACACAAACAGAGGTTAATTAATCAAAATCATCATTTAAAATGAATCCTAAGTAAGCAAGGCATCAATAAATCTTCAAATAAAATGATCATATTAGAGCTCGGGTTTCAGGTCCACCTGTGGAATCCAAGCCAGGGAGGAATTTTAGAGAATTCTAAGCCAAGCACATTCCCGTGGAATAAACATGAAAACACCTGCTAGAAAATTAATTTGATCATTATCAATCAAGGAACAACATGTGAGATCTTAAAATAACATGAATTATAGATAAAATGCACCATCATTTGTTAACAAGTCCTATTACTCCACATTTCTTCACATTCCATCAGGTTCTAGGAAAATTCACACAGGACAGATTTCTGTGAAGGAGGAGACATTCTGCAAGTTTCAGAAAAAATAGGGAACAAAGGATTTCGGGAAAATCTAGAGGAGAAAGAAATACGTGAAGAAGGTGAATCTCTGGAGGCTTCAAGAATTTTAGGAAAATCCAGAGGAGAAGGAAATATCGAGAAAATCCGGTCCACGCGGAATTCCGCGAAGACCAAAAATCCTCAAACCATAGCGCTTAGCCAGAGTTTGAGTGAGATCCATGAAAATTCAGATGGGGTGGAAAATTTTGAACTAGGGAGAAAACTTGAATTCCAATTGAGGCAGAGCCAAATTCAAATAAAAAAAATACAGACCCAAGAGGAAAATGAAAGGAAATTCCAAGACCAAAGCCAATAAATAAAGGCAACGAAAGAAAAAAGAGAAGGGTGACCCATTTTGTTCTAGAATAAAATGGGGTGGTTATGCAAGGCATAACAAATGGTGACTCAGCTGGAAAAATGGTTTAACCATTTTCAAGAAACTGAAGGATTCAACTACCCAGAAATCCTAGTTTATGAACATCACAACTCTAGTTGGGTAAATTTTAACAACCGAGGCTGAGCTAGAATCTCAAATGTAAATCAACAATGGCTACCCCTAAATCTATGTGTGTGCTTGATTGTGCATCACTCTTTTTATAAAGTTTTCTTCATCTTTCAAACAAAAATGTGCAAGATTTGAGCTACATGAGTTGATTCCCTCTAGCTGTCGTACAATGACATCCTAGGCATTGCTCCACTTCTAGTTAGGCATCCATAACCTCGATGGAGATACCTCTAGTTTTCTCACAGCATTTCTCTACTGCTAGCCAGGTGTCCATAGCCCCAATAGAGATACTGGAATCACCCATTCATATTGAGTCTTCTTTTCTCTTTAAATAATTCTCTTTTTTTTCTTCTCGTAGAGTTTCAAATATTTCATTCAATTTTTTCTCAATATGTCAGATATTCAACATCTTTTCTAGGTTGAAAACTACCATGGACCTCATAACAACACTCGGGAGATCAGATTTTTCACTCAAATCTTACAACACTATCATCCTAGGACAAATATACCATTACAAGAGGAGATTATCTTGATGATTTGTGACAGATTCAGAGGGAGTTGATGAAGACTATTTACTTTGTACCTTGTTTTCAAGACTTTCCATAACTCTTATTGACAATAGGCATAAAGCAAAAGCTTAGGACAAAATCGCCCAATCAGCAAACCTAAAAATATCTAAACCACTTCTATCCTAATAACCAAAACATACTTTAGATAACAACCCACTACTCAAAGATGGAAAGAATAGAGGAAACCCCAAAGAAAAAATAAGACAAAAACTGAACAGCAACGGAAACGAAGGGACAGAAAGAAAGGACAAACAAACAAACAACAAAACTATTTACAAGCATAATAGAAGCACCTTATTTATAAACAGGAAACAAAACAAAAATTTACATAAAGAACAACAAACTATTTACATGCAGAAAAAAATTAGCAAGCCTTATGATTTGAAATAATGCTTATGAAACTGCCCATTGACAGGCAAGGGAACAAGTTCTCCAGTTAACCTACTCAATTAGAAAGCATTTTCTCCTAGGATCTCAATAATTTGATAGGGACCCAATTAGAGCTTATCAAATTTCTGCTGACTTCCCTTCTTTTCACTAGCTTTATCCCATAACAACACAAGGTCTGATATCCTGAAAGCCTTGATTTTGGCTCTTTTTTCAAACCAACATTTGACAATAGCTTTATGTCTAAAGAATTGTTGCAAGGCAACATCTCTCTGCTCTTCTAATTTCAACAAGGCAACTAATCTTACCTCTATCCTATCATCACTAGAGTAGAATTTTTGCATGAACTCAAGGATAGGTATTTGCAAATGAATAGGGAACACAGGCTCTTGCCCATACACCAGTTTAAATGGTGAAGTCTTTAAAGCAGCCTTAATCCTAGTCCTATCTACCCATAATGAAAATCTTAGTTGGGTATGCTAGTCCCTAGGGTTGTTCTCTAACAGTTTTTTAATTACCCCTAAGAGATTCTTATTCGTTGATTCTACAACTCCATTACCTTGTGGGTAATAGTTTGAAGAATATTTCAAGACAATTTTGTAACCATAAGCCCATGAAATGAACTCAACAGAAGAGAAGGAAGACCCATTGTCACATACCAAAGCAAAGGGTAGCCCAAACCTATTTGTGATGCATTCGGTGAGGAACTTGATCACAACCTCTATTGTGTTGTTCTTGCAAGGTATAGCCTTTGTCCATCTTGTGCAATAATCAATAGTAGTCAAAATGAATTTGTGTCCTACAGAAGAATTTTGGTTAATGACCCCAATAAAGTCCAGCGCCCATTGGGCAAGGGGTCTTACCTCGTAGACAGGCTACAATGGCATGGCTAAATGGTGCTCTTTTGATGCAAAAATATGACATATGTGACATGTTCTTGTATGCTGATGGGAATCTTTGAACACACATGACCAGTAATAGCTGGATCTAAGGATTTGGTGTGCCAATGAGTTTGCAGAACCATGACCTATTTTGTGTTTCCCATGAAATTCAATGATCACATGTTTAGCCTCTTGTTGATCAAGGCATCGTAGGTACACTCCCTCAAAATTATTCCTATATAGTAATCCTCCTTTGAGCATATAATGAGAGCTCTTCATTCTTAGTTCTCTCCTTTGAGTGGTGTTCATTCCCTCAGGACATCAATTGTTGAGGATGAAATAGATGATATCAGCATACCAAGGATCATTGGAAAAGGACCGAGTAGTGTATTGCTGGAAAATAATGTTCTCACCAACATTCGCCATGGATTTAGATAGGCATGTGCCTTTGACAAGTTTCATAGGGAATATCTCCAGATCAAACTCTTGCAAGATTGCCATCCATTTCCCTCTTCTTTCTCCCAGCTCACTTTGCATAAGTAGAGACTTCATAGCAGCGTCAGGAACTATAGCAATGATTTGGCTTCAAAGAATGTAGTTCCTGAACTTTTTGACAGCTCTAACCAGCGCAAAAGTTTGTTTCTCAAGAGGTGGTTATCTGATCTCAACATTCTTAAACAAAGAGCTCATGAAGGTGATTGGAATCTCCTCTCCCTCTTCTCTTCATTGAGTTAAGATAGTTGCATAGGAATTCTCAGAGGAAAAAGTGTAAATATAGAACGGCCTCAAGTAGTTAGGGCTAGTGAGGACTAGAGCTTCTAAAATGGATCACTTTGCTTGTGAAAATGTGACTTTTTCCTCATTACTCCACTCTATCTTGGCGTCTTTCTTCATCATTTCATTCAGTGGTTTTACGATATTTGCAAAGCCTGTGATAAACTTTCTCACAAAGTTGATCTTTCCAAAGAAAGACGTCATCTCTTTCTTGCTTCCTAGCCTGGTGATCTTCAAAATGGACTCCACTCGGTCTGGATCGATTGATATTCCTCTTTCAGAGATTACGTGTCCGAAAAGTTTCCCCTCAGAAACCTCGAACACACAATTTTAGGATTCAAGGAGACTCCATACTAGATACATCTTTGAAGAACTTTGGCTAAGTCTACAGCGTAGTTCATTCTATCCTTGGAGAACACTGTCAGGTTTCCATGTAAACAATAATGCATTTACCAATTAAATATTTGAATGCTATGTCCATGTCATGCTGAAAAGTTTCCCCAACATTAATCAGATCGAATGACATCCTTCTGTATGTGAATGTTCCCCACTTTGTAGTGAAGGCTGTCTTCATTCTATATTCACTGTTAACCATTACCAGATTGTATCCAGAGTAACCATCCAGGAATGATATCATCTGAAATCCATTGACAGTTTGCAAGACTTCATCCAGAGAAGGGAGTGGGTAATTATCCTTTTCTGATGCTCTGTTTAGATTTCTAAAGTCTACACATGACCTAATCTCTCCATTTTTCTTATGGACTGGGACCAAGTTAGCCACCCATGTTGAATGTCATACAGGGAAGATTATTCTTGCAGAAAGAAATTTCTGAACTTCTTTAAGGATTAGTGGTTCAATTAGGGTGTTGACCGGGCACTACTTCTGTCAGAATGGCTTAGCTTAGGGCTTCAGAGGGATAGTATGAGTCATTATAGGAGCATCGAATGTCTTTAAATCTTCATATCCATAGGCTATCACAGCAATATCTTTCTTTAGTTCCCTCAGTATATCTTTTCTGATTGCTTTAGGGCAAGCTTTCCCTATGTAAACACTTCTTTCAGGGCCAAAATCAGCTAGGTTAACAATTTCATACTCGCCTCCTTTATCTTCAACTGATATCTTCTCTCAAGCCCTTGGGTCTGAATCAAAAATTCTTTCCAAGGCCACCATTCCCTTGGGAATGTTGTTTCTTTTTAAATTGAGGACCTCTTCTGTATCACAATCTCCAGGGTTCCAATCCCCTTCATCCCTGTTGGACTCATCAACGATCTATCCTTCAAAAACATCTGAGCTTACTAGAAAATCAAGAATATGTCAATCGTCATCAAAGACTTGAAAGTTCTTGACATTATCAAGAACTGTAGGGGTGGAAATTAATTCCACTGAGAATATCTTAAGGTTGGAGCCTTGCATAGGTTCCAAGGTGCTTGCAGCAACAACTAATGAATCAGCTATCTAATTCTCCTCTCTTGGGATTAAGGTAATCCTAGAAGCATCGAAGTCTTCAATCAAGCTCCATACCTGATTTCTATAAGCTGACAACCTTCTATTGTGACATTTGTATTGGTTGTGCACTTGCTTGATAACAATTTCTAAATCTCCTTTGACCATCAAGGTTGTGACCTTCTTCTATGTTTGAACATCAGCCCCCGAGTTAGAGCTTCATACTATGCTACGTTGTTAGTGCATCCAAACTGCAACCTATAAGAAGCAAATTTTTTTTCCCTTTCCAGCTATTTAACTCAATTTCAACACCATAGCCTATTTTGGATTTACATCCATAAAATGTAAGGGTCCATAGCTGATCATGAGTTGGAGTTGATCCCTTTGAGGTTATTGTGGGCACTTGGATAGGATGAGTCAGAGGTGGGGCTCCTTGATCTTTTGCATCAGATATAGGGAATGGGTGTTCAATAGGTTCTTTAGGTACACTTTCCAATTCCTGCACAGCAATATCATATAATATGTGTCTATCCCTCTGACAGTCACTTGTGCCTTTGGTTAACCCCTTGGGTTTTGGTATACTTGTGAGTGTTGGGGTGTCAAAAAAACCTTGGGGTTTCTCCCCATCAATATACTAGTTCAGAAATGTGTCTAGTGTAGGTTCAATTTGAGAAGGATCTTCCTTTGAAGGTATCTTATCCCTGGTTAACATTATTGCTTCCTTGGCTTCAAATGAGAAGTGATTTGCAATGGTCTCAAGGTGACTTAAGCTAGCTTCCTCAACTTGGGAAATATGATTTAAAATGTCAATGCAGGGTTGGCAAGTCAATTCAGAATGATTTTGGTAATGCACCCTGCACCAATTAGGGAGTAGAAGACTCTGTACATCGGTATCTTCCCCTAAGACCAGCTAATCCTATTGTAGCTTCTTGATCAATGCTTGTTGGTTTTCATTAATCATAGAATTAGGGAATTTTGGTATTGGCAGTTCTTTAGGATCAAGAATAGAGAAGGTTAAAATTTCATCTCTTTTATAAACCCTTATCCCAGTTTCAAAGTAAGCCACCTCATTAGTGCAATCATACTCAATGATGACATGCTTGAGGTGAGGCTCACTTTCAACCCTAATCTGCATAGGAACTCCCCTCCATGGTAGCCACATATGTGAAAAGTCAAGGGAGAGATATCCCCCTATACCTTTCATCAAATCTCTACTCAACGGCATACCATAAGTCTCGGGAATGTCTGCCACTTGAACATCCATATTGGTTTGAATCCTAGGGTCTGACCCTACTTGCACATGTATTTTTCTCAACTCTCCCACTACATTAACCTCTATCTTGTCAAGTTGTATGACCTTCATGTTTGTTTGGATAGGGTTTAATCCCAATTTCTTGCATATAGAAAATGGCATAACATTGCCAGAAGCCCCTGAATCTAATAGACAATTATGTAGGTTCTTCCCACAAATTCTTAAACTTAAAAGAAATGGTGGAGTACCTACCTTGCTTCTATACAAGGTTGCGTTCATGTTTGTAGCAGGTTCCACCTTGTTCTTTTCTTTTGATTTATCATCTTGCTCCAAATCTTTCAGCACTATCTCCTGTTGGGTAGGGCACCACTTTACCTAGGATGTCGAAGTATGACAAAGAGGTTTTTTGTTTCTACATCTTAGAAATAATATCAAATTATGTATTATAACTTGCATTACTTTTGACAACCCCAAGTGAATTACCTCTATTATGGAAGTCGAGTGGGCCTTTTGGTGGAGGAGGATTGTTATCAACACTTTGATTTGAAGGCACCATGTGATCAGGTGGTGCTGATGTGGTAAACAGACCCTTATTCTGATTTCTTAGGAAGTGTACTCCCTTTGTCTAAAAGATTGGGCATCATACATATCTTCCTCTAGTTCATTCTCATCTTACATTGGGAATGAAGGTTCTTCCTTGAAGAAGTAATAATTCATTGTTGTATCTATTGAGTCACCTCCTTTGTTTGAATTTCCTTGGAATGTTTAGGCATTTGCCTATGCCATCTTGACCAAATTTTCCATTTCAGGGAAATTTACCTCAAAATGGGTTGCAGTATCATGCAGCCTGCACCAGTTAGTCATAAAATTGAGGTCAACCATATTTGCAGTATGTGACCTCTCCTAATTAGCTTGATAATTATGAGAAACTCCACTGTTGTTTGGCCCTATATTCCATTGTTGGTTGTTATTTGGCCTCTGGTTATATCCCCTATTTTGATTTTGATAATCTTGGTTAAGGGTGTTTTGGCCTTGATAACCCCTCTGGCTATGATTGTTGTTATTCTAATAAGTACCTTGATTGTTGTTGTTTTGATTAGGGTAGTTACCTTGGTTTTGGGAGGGGTTCAATCGAAGTTGATCCATGTCATTTGTGACTTGGGACAGCATTTTCTTTAAGGTCTCTACCTCATTTGTGAGTTGAACTATCTTTTCACTTTCTACACTCTTAGCAATAGGTGGTTGACCACCATGATTTGGTGTTCCAATTTGGTTATGATGACCATGGGGACTTTGAGGAACCTGTGATTATTGAAATAAGTTAGGAGTTCCATTAGCAAAGAATAGAATAGGTGGCTGAGTTTGCAATTCAGACATAGGCCCATAATGGGAAGAAGACATCCCTAGGATATTATTGAATAAAGGGGTTGGGCTATTCATCTGATACCCCATTGAAGGAAAACCCCCTCCCAAACTTCCTTGTTGAGAACTAATTTGTTGTTGCAGTTTGATAGCTAGATGATAGACTTTAGATAGGGAATCAATGTTTGTGGGCTGATAAGTCCTTTGTAGGAACAAGCCAAGTAAAGGGTCTATAACCCTAAAGTATGCTTGAATAGCACTATTTTCAGTAACTAGATAGGGGTCTTGCAGTCTCCTATACATTCCCTGAAACCTGGTATTGAATAAAGGCAAGGATTCACCTAGCTCCTTCCTAATGGTAGCGAATTGGTGGTACAAAAGGGTTGGATCCACATAAACCTTGAACTGATTGATGAAAGTGTTCTCCAATTGTGTCTAGGTCAGAATGGAACCTTGCAGAAGATTAAGATACCAGTTGCACACCATGTCCCCTAAGGAATAAGGGAACAACCTACAAACTACCTCATGGTGAGCTATCTGAGCTCTGGTACAAGCATCCTTAAAAGCTTGTATGTGCTCTTTAGCACTCCTTGATTCTCCATGAATGTATTTGGGACAAAATTTCTCAGGTTTCTTAGGCATATTGTGAAAACCTCATGGAATAGTCCCTAATGGAGAGGGATTATTCTGAAAAAACACCATTGATAGCGGTGGTGGTGGTTGAGCTAGTTGTTGGAAGGGTCGAACCAACTATGGTGGCACTTGAGATGGATTCGATGGTGGATTGATGGGTACCCACTGGGGTATAGGTGAAAATCCTAGTGGAGTGAGCGGGGCTGACAAGGTTGGTATGATGGTTGAGCCAGACTTATGATTCTTGTGTCTTATTGGGGTCTTAAGTTCCATCAAAGGTGGTGGATTTTTAGCTGATCGAAGAACTCTATGGGACCTTTTTGGTGAGAAAATCCCAGTATTATCTAGCTTTCCCTTTTAGCCCTCCTTCTAGTGCCAGTTCTTTGTTGATGGTCCAAGTGGCACAACAACAGCTAAATAAAATATTACTATCATGTTCTCCTGAAAGAGAAAGATGATCACATGGATATCTTAACTCCCAAGGTCTTTGTAATTGGTTCTCGACTGTGCTGATTTCACTCAGTGATTGATGTGAACTATAAAGTTAAAGGGGCCTACTGGTGTTGAGCTTCTAGATTGTTCTAAGATCAATCATAAATTCAAACCTATTTTAACTAGGGTTTTAAAGAAATAGAAAAAGATAGATCAAAGCTTGGAACTGAAAAGAATACTAATTCATCTAATTTAACCAAACTTATTACCTTTCAAGGAATTTCTAAATGAAACTGGAGAACAAAATCAACTTGTGATTGACACACAGCTTCATTCATTCACAATACTAATTTTAACAATAGATTGTAAATCACTATTTAAACAAAACATAAAATAAACTTCTTTCCTTGAAAGCTTTTCAAATCAAATGATTAACCCGAGATGAACACCATTCTTGAACACAGTATGAAATAGATTTTAAATCTGGTTGCTTCTACTATTAGTGCGATAGATAAGCAACATTTACAAATCTGGCACAATCACCAGTGTACAGAAAACCTATGGCTTCAAATTGTTTCCATCTATACTAAGAAACCCAGGAGTATAAATTACCATCTGTGTTGGATCTAAATCCTATTCTATTGCTATTCTTAAACTTTTCTCTACTACTACTTAGAAGATTACTATTGTTCTTAAAATCTATATCTCTATCTCTATCTCTCCTTAAACTCGCATCCTCCCTTTTTACAGAGGAAAAAATGCCATATATACAAGATGTGCCCAAAAGAATGCATTGGCCCCCTATTTTTAGGGTTTACAAAATATCTACTAGTTGTAGGAGGGTCGGCCCTCAGATATTTTAGATAAAGTTGATCCTCCATTAAATGTGTATTCCTATTGTCCATGTTGGTAAACGATTGTTCACAGGGGTGATCTTAGATATTTTGCAGCTACAACATTAACTTCATGCCTTTGTGTCCATCTTCAAACTCCCTTGCATAGCTGCCTTGAATCCTCCAAAGCATCACCATTAATAATGATCTGCCTTTTTTCCCATAGACCCTAGCTATTCCTAAGAATTGTGGTTGTTTCCTTTCTTTGGCCCCCTTCCCGATCTAGACCTTTCTACACATTGACCATCTCTGGAAGTAGCATCGGGCCTCCCCTTAGATCTGAACACCATCATTCTCGAGCTGATCCATCAATTTTGATCTCATAATGAGTCCATGTCATTTGCATTCTGTTGATCCTCTTTACAGGGGTAGTCAATCAGTCAAAGGGTCAATGGGTCACTCCTTTATCTTCTTCTGATTGGTGGAACATAGGCCACACAAGATTCCCGAGAGGTCAAAGGTCATTCGAATGGAATTGTATGTCGGTGAGACACTAATCATGTCTCCCCAATGCGATTATACCTCATAGTAGCCATCGACGTAGCACAAGATGGTTGGAAAGACCTCCCATCGAGCACATTCCCTTACACCAAAGGGAGAAAACATGTCAGCGAGACACTGCTAGTCGGAATGACCTTATGTCAAAGCTGGCTTGTTTCGGCGATGAACTCATTTTAGTCAAGAAGACCTTGATTGGTCGGTGAGACCTTTCACCAAAAACACAACTCTTTCAACGACACCATCGCAAGTCGGTGAGACATTTTGCTGAGCCCTAGATCTTTCGGCGAGCTCATCTCACCTCGGTGAGATTCCATCCTGTCGACAAGACTCTCCGTGGTCGGGGAGACCTTATGCTGAATCTACCCCGCTATTGCTGAGACTTCCATTTGTTGGGAAGACCTCTCCCCGAACCCAAATCCTTTCGCCGAGACCAACAACCATCGGCAAGACCTTCTGCTGAAGACACTCCATTTCACCGAGACATCTCACAGTTGCCCAAACATCACACCGAATGGAGAACCTTTTGGTGAAACCTTTACCATTCGGCCAGACTTCATGGAGAATACATCTTTCTCCCCGAAGGCACAACCTATCTGTGAGACACCACCTAATTGTTGAGACCTCATAGTGATGATACCTCCTTTTGCTGAGACCTCACCCTGTCGGTGAGACCTTTCAGCAAACACAAACCACTCTCACTGATGCTGTTTCATTTTAGCAAGAGTTCACCCTATCAGTGAGACATTTTTCTAAATCCATCTCTCTCTCGGCGAGATCCTTCTGATGACATCTTTATTTCATTGAGACTTCAATGGATCAGCGAGACCTTATGCCGATATTATCTCATGTCGGTGAGACTTCCTCCTTTTGCCAAGACATTACACCAAAGTCTCCTCTTTTGTTGAGAGCTCATTTTACTTCGAGGAGACCTTGCTTGGTCGGTGAGACTTCATGTCGACACCACACCCCACCTTTGTCGCCAAGACATCACACTAATCGGCGAGACACATAGAAACTCAAAATGACTGAAATGTTTCAGTGACCCTTTGGATTTCAAATGAACAGAACCAAACTGCCATTCAACAAGACAACAGGAGGGTCTCAACAAACTTTTCCTTGAGGATTTTTATGTTGAATGGGATTGAGGCATAATTTACAGCTGACTTCCTTGAGAGATATCATCATGTGTAGGATTTAATCCTACATTCAATAAAGAAAACCATAGTAAAGATCACACAAACAGAGGTTAATTAATCAAAATCATCATTTAAAATGAATCTTAGGTAAGCAAGGCATAATTAAATCTTCAAATAAAATGATCATATTAGAGTTTAGGTTTCAAGTCCACCCGTGGAATCCAAGCCAAGGAGGAATTTTAGAGAATTCTGAGCCAGGCGCATTCCTGTGGAATAAACATGAAAACACCTGCTAGAAACTTAATCCGATCATTATCAATCAAGGAACAACATGTGAGATCTCAAAATAACATGAATTACAGATGAAATGCACCATCATTTGTTAACAAGTCCTACTACTCCACATTTCTTCACATTCCATCAGGTTCTAGGAAAATCCGCACGGGACAGATTTCCACGAAGGAGGAGACATTCCACAAGTTTTAGAAAAAATAGGGAACAAAGGATTTCGAGAAAATCCAGAGGAGAAAGAAATCCACAAAGAAGGTGAATCTCTAGAGGCTTTGATAATTTTGGGAAAATCTGGAGGAGAAGGAAATATCGGGAAAAAATGGTCCATGCAGAATTCTGCAAAGACCAAAAATCCCCGAACCACAGTGCTTAGCTGGAGTTTGAGCGAGATCTAGGAAAATACGGATGGGGTGGAAAATCCTGAATTGGGGAGAAAACCTGAATTCCAACTGAGGCAGAGCCAAATTCAGATAAAACAAAATATAGACCTAGGAGGAAAACAAAAGGAAATTCCAAGACCAAAGCCAATAACCAAAGGCAATGAAAGCAAAAAGAGAAGGGGGGACCCATTTTGTTCTAGAATAAAATGGGGTGGTTATTCAAGGCATAACAATACCCAGCTCTTAAGCTGGTGCATGGATGAGATCCCCATGCTACTGACACTACAAACACCTATGGACATAGTCATGAGCTTCCTTTTCGATTGTATACCAATAGTACCCAGTCCTAAAAAATTTATAAGCCAATGTCATACCACTCGAATGTGATCCACAAATTCCATTGTGCACCTTAGTTAAATTAGCCAAAGCTTCCTCAGTGTTTAGACATCATAAAAGGGTTCCTTCAATGCTCCTACGGTGTAAGGTATCTCCTAATATTGCAAAAAGAGATGACTTCTTTACAAATGCTCTTTTGAGGTTTGGGGTTGTATTAGTGGGGAGGAATCCTATTCTCAAGTAGGTGTATATATCATGATACTAGGGATCATCGGGACCAACAATTTCACACACAAATTTGGACTCTAGTACCTTGAATGTTGGTACAAGAAGTTGATCTACAAGGAATTCTTGCTTTGGTACATTGTGTGGGACATCTAGTAGTGATCCAATTGTTTCCATAACATTTGTTGCTCTATTATTTTCTCTTGGTAGTTGCTCAAATGTGATATCAATGAAGGACTCCTTCAGGCTTTCCACTAGTTTCTTGTATGGCATCAACTTGTCATCCTTCATTTGGTACTCGTCATTAACCTATTTGATAATAAGCTGTGAGTCTCCATAGACTTTGAGTGCCATGATCTGCCACTACATTGCAATTCTCAGCCCTATGACAAGAGCCTCATATTCTGCAATGTTATTTGTGCAAGGGAATGGCAACTTATATGATTTAGGTATGCAATCCCTTGTGGTGTAATAAATAAGATCCCAACTCCTGACCTATGTTGTGTGTAGGATCCATCAAAGTACATTTTCCAATGATCTAGCACACTTAAGTTAAATATTGACTCATTAGGGAACTTTGATACAAGTGTATTCTCTGAATATATTGGTGCTTCTGCTAGCTAATCTGCAATTGGTTTTCCTTCAATAGCCTTGCATTCCACATACTCAATGTCGTGCTCTATCAGGATCATAACCCATTTATTTGGCCACCCCATGAACATTGTTTTAGAAAGAAAATACTTGCGAGGGTCTATCTTTTCAATGAGTTTAATATGATGTGCTAGCATGTAATGTCTAAATTTTTGTGCTACAAACACAACTACTAAGTGAGCTTTCTCAATGGATGTATAGTTCATCTTGTGTCCCACCATGGTTTGGTTGATATAGTAAATAGATCTATCCTTCCCATTTTCATCATGTAGTGCTAAGAGAGCACCAAGAGCAGCTGTTGTTGTTGATATGTATAGGATCAAGGGTTTGCTTGGAATTGGTGGCATGAGAAATGGTGGTGTGAGAAAATACTCCTTGATTTTGTTGAAAGCCTGGTCACATTTCTCATCCCATTTGTATGCTACCCCCTTGTGGAGTAGAGGAGAATATGGGATAGGATTTTTTTCTAGCTATGCTATGAATCGATGGATGGACTAGAGTCTTCCTTGTAAACCCCTTAGTTGCTTCAATGTTTTTGGTGCCTCCATTTTGAGGATAGCTTTGACTTTGGTGGGAATTACCTCAATTCCTCTCATGGATACAATATACCCTAGGAGTTTTCCTGATTTTACTATGAAGACACACTTATTTGGATTTAGTCAGACCTTGTAATTTTCTAGCCTATCAAAGATGGAGCTTAGAGTTGTTATGTGATCCTGATGTTTCTTTGACTTAGCCAATATGTCATCCACATAATCTTCCATAGTTTTTTGGATCATATCATGAAAGATTAGCATCACAGCCCTTTGATAGGTTTCTCTTGCATTATTCATCCCCAATAGCATCATATTCCTACAATATGTCCCCCATGGACAAGTGAAGGCCATTTTGTGTTTGTCTTCTTTAGCTATCATGATCTAGTTGTAACGTAAGAATCCATCCATTAGTGATAGAATTTCATGTCCTATCATCATATCCAAAATCATATCAATGTTTGGGAGAGGGAAAACATCCTTGAGACATGCTTTGTTCAAATATCCTAAGTTTGTGCAGATGCGGATGCCCCCAGTGGGTTTTGAAATGGGTATAAGATTTCATACCCATTTTGGATAATCAATCGACCATATGAACCTGACATCTAGGAGCTTTGGTAATTCCATTTTGACCAATAATGCAATCTAGGGACACATCTTCCTTAGCTTTTGTCTCATTAGATTTGCTTCAAGATATACAGCTAGGTGGTGAACCATGACTTCTAGATCTAGACCAAGCATGTTAGAATAGGTCCATGCAAAGTTAACCTTTCTTTCTCTTAGAAACACAGTTAGGAGTTCTTGTTCTTTGATCAAGAGGGATTTTGCAGAGAAGGTTATATGTGGCATTTCTTTTATTCCAAGGTTGACTAGATTGCACTTCTCTGCTAAGACCACCGACTCCTCCTGATGAATAGAACTAAGGAGAAGATTGAATCCTTCATCCTTCGATGCCTCTGTGAGGTTTTCACCATTGAATGTGTCCTTTATTTTTACTATTTTTTGGTTAGAGAGTGCCATAGTGTGGTTTTCACTTAAAGACCTAAAGATTATTCTTAGATTTTCACTTTTGCGACTGAAGGATTCAATCATTTCCTTGTAATAGGCATGTGTGTCAACACAATGTTGAACCTAGATTTATGATCTCCACAAGATATAGTATCTTGTAATCCCATGAATTCCAAGAGAACCTCATAATTTTTGAGTGTGTCTAAAATTGGTGGTCCTTATTGGTTGTAATTGATGAGTTGGGGATATACTAAGTTTATCTCATGGGTTTGGTTGTTTGACTCAAAAGACATGGTACTAATCATGAGAAGGGAGGAATCCTTGAATAGCATGGGTAGGTTGATTATGGGATCTTCCTAATCACTACTATAGACATTAGTTATGTCAAAGGTAAAATTATCTATGATTCAATGTATGGACACAAGTAATTGAAGGGAAAATGGTGATAACTGAGGGGGAGTTTTGACTGTTTTAACTGGGGCCACTTTGGCAAGTATGGTTACCTTCAGAGGGGTACATCTGAGGAAAACATTTCTCATATTCTTCTTAGGAATGAGAGGTACTAGAAGCCCATTGTCATTTTTCCCATGTTTCTTGTTTTTGTTATAGCCCATTCCAAGCATCATTTGTAATCCTTTGATTCTCTCATCCATGGGAAGATCAGGCACGTGAATTTCATCTTGGTACAAAAAGCTTGATATATCTTTTTCATCTCCTACTTCCATACTTAGATCTCCCCAACATCTAAATCTAGATGGGGCTTCTTTTAAGGTTTGGGATGATGTTTCAGTTAGTTGGAGTTTCTCGTGAGACCTAGGAGATTATGGTAACTCTCCTATTATGAAAGCACTTTTCTTCATTTTTTAATCCCCAGACTCGTTGTCCTAGACAATGAATTTGATTTTAGAGATATGAAGAATGGTAGGTTTCTTTGTCTCAAAAGTGGAGGCCAAGGTAGTTGGGTCTACATATGGGGTTGAAGGGCCTTCATCATTCTTTGGGACTTGGGGGATTTTGTGGTACTTTTCTTCCAGGTTCTTGCAGTAATGAAAGGGATCAGGATCACCATGGATTGTGACATCTTGGTTTTGGTATGGGAAATTGATGTACTGATGGAAGGTTGATGTGACATCTTATATCCCATGGATCCACATATGCCCCAGGTGAATATTATAAGGTAAATGAAGGTCAAGGACTTGGCATGTGGTTTCTATGATGGTTGGACCTACTTGAATAGGGAGTTGAATAGTGCCTTGAGACACTCTTTCCTGATCATCATATGCTCTAATTGTAATACCTTCACCTTTTTCAATTGAGTCCTCAAATAATCCCAAATTCCTTATTAGTTTGAGTGAACAGATGTTTAGACCTACACCCCCATCCACCAAGACCCTTTTGACTTTGATTTTATGGACTAGGACTTTGAGATGGAGTGCGAGATTGTGAGATAGTTGAGTGGGGAAGTCCTAATTAGAGAATGTTAGGAGATGTGGTGGGTGAGGTGTTTGACCATAGCTTGGAACTAGTCATCATCAAGTTCTGTGGAGATCATGGATGAAGCCAATGCTTCCTCAAGGATATTTCTATGTATGGGTGAAATCTTCAGTAACTTCATAATGGATATTTGAGTACGGGTTCTTTTTAGCTTGTCTAAGACATTATAACCATTGGGAAATAATTTTGGATTGTAGGTGGATGCCCTAGGTGGTTGTGAATCCACAATCGGCTTTAGCTCCGTTGATGCTAACAACAATGACCCATTCATCTAGGGATGCAATAACATGATCATACACATGGTTTACATTGCCATAATTTTTCTTTCCATTATTGTTCTCTTTGTTATGAACCGACATCAAATTCATGTATATTTTAAGATCTTGATTTCTAGCTGGTTGTTCGACATTTATGATCTTGTCATTGATGAGGTCTTGGATCATATTTTTTAGCCTCATGTAACTGGTTGTTGTGTGAACTTTGATTTTATGAAAATCACAAAGATGGTTTTCATTGTACCATGGTGGTTTTACTTGGGGTTCTTGATAATTCTCATAGACAAGGATTTTGATGATATTCTCATTTACTAGTTTCTTCATAACATATTCGATTGATTCTCCAAGGGTTGTGTATTTTTGTTTGGGGGGATATTTGTTTTGTGGGGGTGGTCTACCTTGATTATTGGGTGGTTGTTGTGATATCACGTTGGCTTTCCTATTGTTTCAATTGTTTCCTTGTGGTTGTTGGTATTATTGGGTGTTTTGTTTTGGAACACTAATTATGACCCTGGCATCAACCACACCATCATTAGTGACATTTTTTTTCTTCTCCCAAGTGCAGGGTTTCTTGTTATAACTGGTGGATGGGTGATTGTCTTGATATTCTTGATATGTGGGTGTCCCCCTTATGTAGTAAGGGCTCTTTTAATGTTGAGTATCTTGGGGATCAATTGGTCATATGTGGTAATACATTATATGTTTAGATGGAATAACAAGGTTTTCTCGAGATTGGCAATGATGGTGCAAATTTTTCACTCCTCTTGCATGGACCACTTGCTCTTGTTGGCCTTGGATCACCATTATTGAAAGAAGGATGTGAATGATTTCCCTTTAGCTTGTTTGAGTGTAGATAGTTCCTCTAGACTAACATCCATCCCAATGTTGAATGTGTAGTTTTTTATGAATGTGTTTACGATTTCTTGGAACCTTTTGATTGTAGGAGGAAGGTGAGAGAACCTTTCCATGGTGAGCCCATCTAAAAATTGAGGGAATAGTCACATTAGATATGTATCATCGTATGTAACCTCCATGTAATGTTCCTGGAATTCCCTGATGTGATCTTCAGAGTTACCAAGCCCATGATATTTGTCAAATTTAGGGATTTCAAACCCCTTTGGGAATGGTACCATCACAAGGCTCTTGTCAAATGGATAGGGGTACAAATTTCTTGGTGTTTTCATTACTTTCCTAGATTAGAGATCTAGCACTTGTTGTGAGAGCAACTTGATTTGTGTTGTCACTCCATTTTGCGGATTGGGAGGTGGAGTAAACATGTTTTGAGGTGGCTAAATTGTTTGAGTGATGGGTGCAGTGTTGGGTATATTGGTGGGATTTTGTTACGAGCTCTGTTGTGCGATCAAGGCTTGTTGATATGCCTAAAATTATTTTTATTCCAAGAATTCTTATTGTTGGTCTTGTTGTTGTTGTTCCAACAACGCTTATTGTTGATATTGGTGTTGTTGTGCCAAAAATTCTTTTTGTTGGGCTAGTAATTAGGCTACTTCTTGTTCCACTTGATACTATTGTAGGGTTTGCTGATATGCTTTCTACTAAGCAACTTGATATTGTGCTTGATATTGGGCCTTTGGATGAGCTTGAGCTTGTTGGATAGCCTATGTAGCCTAGGCAGCCTATACAACTTGTGTGACTTGAGCTACTTGAGTTGCTTGCACAACTTGGGTGGCTTGTTGTTGTTGCAACAAAGCTTGAGCTTGGGTAGGTTATTGTGCTTGTTGCACTTTTTGTGTGACTTGAGATACTTGTGCTTGTTGAGTAGCTTGTTATGCAGTTAACGTGTTTTGTGCTTATTGAGTTGGGAATTGTTGAAGTTCCTTTTGATAGGCTTGTTGAGTTTCTTGTAATGTGATGCTATATTGGTTGGCCATGTTTGGTCTTGGTGGTAGTGATGGTGGATTTGGAATGGTGTTTGTTGTTGTGATGAGAGGTGTTGTCATATTGATGATAGGGATTTGTGTAGTGGATGGTGTGATTGATATGCTTGGTCCTTGAGAGACCAGATTTATGGATGTTGTAGTGATTGCTTGGGTTGTTTGGATTATTTCCACCTTTTGTTGTGATATAGATGGCATGATCAAAGGATTCAGTATGATGGTTTTATTTATGATTGGGGGGTTGTTTCTATTTTGCTGATTGAGGTGAGGTAAAGGGGGTTTCCCTAAACTGAGGAGTCGTGTGGATGTTAATGTTAGAGGTGGAAATGGTGGGAAGATGGGTGGTGTGTTCCCATGAGGAAATGATGATAATGAGGGGTCAAAGATTCCCCCTTGTCAAAATAGCCCACCTTCTCCTTGCAAAGTCATGGGGAGAGACATTTGTGTGTTAAGAGGATATGAAGGTGTTGCATGAAAAGAGGATGGGTCATTGGGGTCATGAAAGGTGAGTGGAACATATGGGTGTACTAGATTTTGAGGAATGGATTTACTCAAGATGGTCTTTATATCCAAGTCTTGGGTTTTCACAAGGGGGTGTGTTTGAAGAGCATGAATTAATGAGCTCCCCTTGTTGACAATTGGCTAAGTTGGAGTGATCGATGATATGATTTGTGGGATATCTTGAGTGATGCTTTGGAATGAAGGTGTGAATGAGACTGGTGGCGTAATCCCAAAAGGTTTCTCCACAAGAGTGATCACATCATAGTCAGAAGGGAGTTTAGCCTCTTATTTTTCCAATTCTCGCATGTATTGTGAGGGATTGAGTTTCGTAATGGCATTGAAAATTTTGTGAGATTTAGGATATTGGACCATTTTAATGATTTCATCTTGAGTCATCCCGAAACATTGTTAGTGATGTCCTCCACTTGTCCACCTTCTTCTTGAGAATCTTGTAGAAGTGGAGGAAGATTGAACATGGGATGGCTAGACCCAATGGGATTGATTTCAGGCATGGTTTGACTCAAGTCACTTGAAGTTGATGTTTCTTTGTTCATTTCCATGTTCTTCTTGTGTTGAGATCTAGTTTGAACAATAAAATGAGGATCAATTTTCAAGAACATGGGAGTTGAATCTATAATTCCTTGGATTGATCTAATATTTAGGTACAAAAAGGGAAGTCTAAGATATTTAAGGTTCAAAGGATGGTGATGAGATAGTGAAAGATGGATGGTTGGTGAATTATTTGAACTCTTAGGAAGCTTGAAGGAGATACTAAACTTTAGGACTTTTCAATTAATTTTTATTTTGATTTTGGATCTTGATTTTGATTGGATTTGGTTTGGTTAATGATCTCATAAACTCTAAGAGGTTGGATGTTGTCCTAGAGTAAACTTGTCCACAAGATGATAATTTAAATAAGTGTGTAAAGAAGGATTCATCTACACACACCTAGTCAAACAAAGATGATTTTGATTTTGATTTCAAGAGGATTTGCCCAAAGTTTAGTATGAAGGATTTTTTCAAGATTTTCAAGAGTTTTTTATGAGATGAATTTTTATTTGATGTTTGAGGGATGGATGAGAGTTTTTATTTTGATCCTAATAGACTTAGAGAGACATTTTTTACTAGATCTAGGTGTTGAAGAACATGCTATACTTCCTAGGTGAGATACTCAAACCTTTGAAAAAGTCTTGTATTTTGAAAATAGTAAAATGAATAAAAATTTGGATTTTTCTTTGATGCATATTTGTAAAATTTGAAGGTCAATCTTTCCCTAAATTTGTAAAGCATAGACAAAAATTTCTTGTGATATTTTTGACTAATACCTTTGGACTTTGGTGTTTGAATTTTGATCTTTTGAGAAATCATTTGGAAGAGCTCATGTGTGGGGTTCAATTGTTTCTTATATTTTCTTAATGAGTTCTTTTTACCATAAAAAATTCTTGAACTTAGCTTTTCAAACTAAATGTCTAATTTCCTTATTTCTTTTCATCCCACAAATTCCATCATGTGAAAATCAAGGAAATTAAGGTAATAGTTTCCTAATGTTGACTTTAGTGAGAGAAAATTGAGATATAAATTCAAATTCCTAGAAGCCTCTAAGGATAGAATCCCTAGGGAAAGAAATAGCACTTGGATTTTATCAAAGGTATTTGCTTCCTCTAAAGGGTTTGAAATTTGATGATCATGGTTGAATTTTTGTTTTCCAATGTTTTAAATCCCAACAAAGTGTTTTTGATTCCAAGATAATGCACAACCCTATGGATAGAAAGATACAATATTTCTTGAATTCCCACTTGGATAAATCTAGCTGTGCTTATTCTTGGAAGATAATTAAAAGCTTGACCACACTAGCTCCCCTCCATGACACTCACTTCTATGGGTTAGCCAATCTTTAGTATCCATGAAACTCCCATGGAATACTTCTCATCTCTACCAAGAACCATAAGAATGTGGGACAACTTCAGAACTACCGTTCTTGCACTAACAAATAGAAAGGATTTTGGCTTGAAAATTTGGTTATTAGTCAAGCTGCTCAGGGGCATGGCAACTTGCAAGCATCTAGCAAGCCACTAAATTCTTTAATCAATCCTACTAGGGTCTCTTATACTTTTTAAGGTAGTACCTTATTCTAAAAGACATTGTCCTACTAAGGCCTACATACCATGAGGACTTGACAGCTTAGTCTTATCCATTTGTATACTAGCCTAAGTGAAAAACTAGTTGGATTCACCTTTGAATTGGTCTTAGGCAGGCCCCTCTAAAGGTAAAAAAAAGTGAGCAAGCACATCCATAGTTTGATCAATCTTTGTTTCCGTAAAAAAATAGAGAACACATCTAATATACTTAACTCACACTAGCAATATTTTGTTCAATTTTAAAGAACCCAAATCGAAGTGTGGAGGAAATATTTTATACAACTTAATATCACCAAAATACTTTTGATTCTCAAGATCTTCATGAAGTGTGAGAGAAGTGCATACACCTTTTAAATGATATTACTTTGTAAAAGAGATTACAAAACACAAAATAAACATGCTCATTTTAACTTCAAAAGCAATAATGGATTCTTTTTAAGAACCAAGATGAAGTGTGAAGTTTGTTTGTTCAATTTTTAGAATCCAAAACTAACTCTAGTAAGTTCCTAAAGTTATTTTTAATTCCATTGATTGTTATTTTTAATCCCAAATGAAATTTATTTTGAGTCCTAAACTTGAAGATATCAAAGCCTTGAGAATAGGATTATAATTGCTCCCAAAGTGTTTAAAAACACTTGATACAATGGAAAGAAGATGCCATAAGGACACTTTGTCTTTGTTTCCTCCCTTCCCTTTTGATCACTCGAGCCTACAACAACTGGTTAAAAACTACATAATTTAGAGCCAAAAACTAGTTAGAAATCAAAGGTGATCAAAACTAAAAACACATGTTAAAAATAACTTGAAATCTGACTTTTACCTCACCCCAGTGGTGCAATCTTCAAATGCAGCATAGTTTAAAGGGGTCCAATGACACTCTATGGAGAAATAGAGACTGAAATTGCATCACTATTTCACCAAGTGATGCACTTTGGAGTTTGGTTTACTAGTCCTAGGTGAGAATGCTTTCAGCATTGCGGTTTGAAGTTTGACAGTGTCACTAAATAGCACCGCTAAATTGATAGCGGCATTGTGTGACCTTTGCAGCATCGTAGTTTCTTGTAGACACACAAAAATTTGGAAAGTAGAGGAATTTTCACAAAAAAAAGTGCTAGATTCTCAAGATTTTCCCCTTCTAGCACCAAAATGTGAATGGTGGATCTATACCTAGACAAACATAAACAAAAGACACAATATTAGTCAATTATGCAAGTCAAAACCATCATTTCCCATAAGATTCATTTGAAACATAACGAACAAGAAATAAAGTAAAGAAAACAAATAAAGCAATCTAAATCCTATTCAAATGCTCAAACCCTCAATCACATGGGAGAAATGGTGCTATTTTGATGTGGAAAATAACCCTTTCCCAATTCCTTGCAAGCTTGATGATGATCAATGTTGATCCTTGATAAAATTTTCCATAACCTAGCCATGGAATTGATGAAAACTATGAAACTTGGATGAGAATGGATGAAATTGCTGAAAACATGAAGATAATGATTTTTCATAAAGTTGTGGATCCAAAATTAGTAAAAGAGTCCTCCATTTATAGAAATGAAGGATGGAATAATAAGGAAAAAGGATGAATATGGGACTAAAGATCAACAAATAGCAATATTTCACTTGTCAACATTCTAGTGGAGAGGAGTGGAGCACATTTTGATGAATGTGCAAATAAATGCTATTAGGTGGACTTTAAAATTGGAGAAGTGACATGTTGGAGGGAGATGAAAGAAGAGTTAATGCCACTTGGCTCAAGAAAAAAGACATGTAAGAGGCCTTTAATTCCTTGTTGGATGGAAAAGTCCTTTTGGGGGGAGATTTCAAATTTGAAGAATATTCCAACTTGATGCCCTTTTTGAATGAAATAGAAGAATTTATAAATCAATTAAATTGATTTACTTGTGCAAGTTTAAAACTCTAGAGGATTTGATGGATTAGAGTTAGGATTAATCATGATTTGATTAGCTTAGATGAATATTAGTTGATTTGACACTTTGGCTTAGATATTTAAATAAAAATGAGAGGAATATGAATATTAGTGATTTAATTAAATAAAATTGATCTATTCAATTAAATGAAGAACTTTAGAAGTTAATCAAATAAAATTGATTTATTTAATTAAAGGGCTGACTTTAGGATTGATTGATGACTTAATTAAATAAAATTGATTTATTTAATTAGAGAGGGGAATATGTTGATTTAATCAAATAAAGATTGATTTGTTTAATTAAAAGAGGAAGTTAGGATTAATTAAGAAAAATGATTTATTTAATTAATAGAAGATAGTGATTTAATCAAATAAAATTGATTTATTTAATTAAAAGATGAAATGTGATGAATTTAATCAAATAAAGTTTATTCGATTATATGGTTAGTAATGGAATGATTTAGGATGAATTGGTGTTAGTAAATCAGGATCAGGTGCACGTGATCAATCAATATATTTTACGTGTCTACAAATTTTAGTACTAAAGTTATCAAATTTGTAGCAACATTACATTCATTTTTTGAAACAACGCATAATTAGGATAAATTAGATTTTTTTTTCAAAATTTGAAAATTGTATCTTGTTACATTGTAAATCCAAAAAGAAACCCAAACAATAACAAATTTAATTCAAAATATGGGTCAACACACTATCAAATATCCATTTCCTATTACTAGTGCCTCTAGAATGGGAATTTCAAATAGACTCCAAGCTATCAAATTACAAACATGATACTAAATGTCAAACCATAAATTGTATAAGACCCATCAAAGTGAAATTCCATACATCATATTAGTTTGTATTGGGAAGATGGATTCTTTAGGAAAATCTAGCACTAGAGTATGATCTGTTGTCATGAATGCATCTACAAGCTAATCATATATTACTTTTCCTTTGATTATCTTATGATCAACATACTATATGTCATACTCACTCAAGATCATAACCCACTTTGCTAGCCAAACTATCGAAGTTTCTCTATTGAGTAGATATTTCAAGGGATCAATCTTAGTTATCAATTTTGTGTGATTGTTCAACATATAATGTCTACAATTTTTTGTGGTGAAAAAAAATGAAAGGCATGCTTGTTCAATGGGACTATAATTAATCTCACACCCTACAAGAGTGCAACTAATATAGTAGATAGCCCATTCCCATCCATCATTGTCATTTTGTGCTAAAAAAGCCCCCAATATTGATGCCATATTGATATCTATAATATTAGTTGTCTACCATCAATGGGAGGCATGAGTACAAGAGGTTTCAATAGATAATCCTTTATTTGTTGATTTTTTTCTTGAAAACATTCAATTAATATGAATGGGATCCCTTTACATAGAAAATGTTGAAATGGATGAAACTTATCTACCAACTAAACAATAAATCTTCAAATAGACTACAACTTTCCTTATAGAGTTGCTGTCACTGACTTATGTTTTTTGGTGGAGGAATTTCCATGATAGATTTCAGTTTTGTAGGATTGAATTCAATACCTCTACAAGAGATAATGTGTCCTAGGAGTTTGGTTGATTGGACTCCAAAAAACACTTCTTCGGATTTAACCTGACTTTATATTCCTCTAACCTTCTAAAAATATTGTCGAATACTGCTAGGTGACTATCTCTTGACAAGGATTTTTCTAGTAATTCATCAACATAATCCTCCATAAGTGTATGCATGTAGCCATGAAATATAGTAGTCATAGCTCTCTAATATGTTGCTCTAGCATTCTTAAGGCCAAATGATATAATGTTCCAAAACAAGGTATCCCAAGCACAAGTGAAATCCATTTTATGTTGATCCTCAAGGGTAATTCTAATCTGATTATATCTTGAAAAATCATCCATCAGTGATAACATCTCATATATCCCACTATGAGGTCGACTATTATGTCAATATTAGGCAACAAAATTTATCTTTAGAACAAGCTTTGTTTAGATCTCTAAAATTTGTACATAATATAATACCTCCAGTTGGTTTTGTGATGGGAAAAATATTTGATATATCTACTCTACATAATCTATAGGATGGATAAAACTAACATCTAAAATTTTCTTCAATTCTACTTTCACTAAGAGTGCAATCTGTGAGTGCATTTTTCCCAATTTCTATTTGACTAGTTTAGCATTTGGAACCAATGAAAAATGATTTAGACCAAGTTCAAGGTCCAACCCAAGAATATCAACATATGACCATACAAATTTGATTTTTCCCTCAAAAAATAAAGTAGTGAACTTTGGTTTTTCTTCGGTAGTCAACGATGTTGCAAGATGAATGATTCTAGGATTATCTTTTGTATGAATATATATTTTTCTGATTTTTCCACAAGAAATGGTTCTCTCTTGATTTATGGGGATTCTATCCAACCCTCCATCCTTAGGTTCCACGAAGATATTTTCACTTTCGGATACATCCTTTATTTTTACTTTTTATTGGTCTAGAGATGCCTTTTAGTTTTCACCTAGAGACCTATTCTTTTTATTTCTCTCATTTTTGTGACTAGAGGGTAGAGTAGACTCTCCAAAGTATGTTGTGTTGCCAAGTTCTATGATAAATCAAATTTTATGATCCCCACTTGGTATCCCTTCTTGAAATCCCATGAACTCAACTATTTCTTCATTGTTCTCAAATGTGTCTAAACTTAGTAGTCCTTGTTGATCCCAATATATTAGTTTTGGGTAAATTAGGGATAAGCCATCATCGGTATCATTAAGGATTAATGAATAAGTGGATATGGTAAAAATATAGGTATTATCAAGATCCAAATAGGAATTGATCCAAGCATTATTGCTCATGGTTTTGGTTGAGGAAGAAGATAAGTCAAGATCAATGAAAAATTTGGCTAGGTCATAATCACTAGATGTGTAGGAATCCCACTCCCATTTTTTGGAGTCAGTTTGGTATGGTATTTCTCAAATGTCTTGATTTCATTTTAAGTGTCATTTTCACTTGAGGGAAACTAAGTACTAGGAGGACTCTCCATTGGTGGTATATAGCCTAACCCAGTGTTCTTTGGAAACCGAAGAAGCAATATTTGTTCTATCATTCAATGTTTGTTCAAGCCAAGACCACTATTCCCATCATAACCTTGTTGCTTCATGATCCTTAACCCTTTTGAATATCTCTCAACTCCTAATTGCTTAGGCTTAGTATCCTCTCCATCTTTGTAAATCCATATAGAAATATCCTTGCCTATAGAGTCTTTGTTCAACTCACACAACATAGTGAATTTTGTAGGGGGGGTTGTGAATGAAAAGTTTAGATTCCTTCTTGATAGGACAAGATTTTCTATAAGATTTTTGTGATATGGGAAACTTCCCAACAACAAAAAAAGCTCTAAATTTTTTATTCACCACATCCCCTATCATGGATTTGGACCTTGGGTTTGGAAGATGTAGTGGATGATTTAAATAGAGAAGATGGATCAATGTAATGTGATGAGGCAGAATATGAGGCTTCTCAATTAATAGGCACTTGATTTTCATTGGTCACTTTCAGATTACTACAATATTGGAAGGGATCAGGATCACTTGGTATAGTGATTTAGATGCCATTATGGGGAAAATCAAGGAATTGGTGGTATGTGGAAGGAATGACCCTCATGGCATGAATACATGGGTGACCAAGGAGAAGATTGTATGGTAAGTCCATATCCAAGACTTGGAATATTATGTTTTCAATAACAAACCCAAATCTGATAGGAAGTGTGATTACACCCTTGGATGAGTACTCAACATCATCATAAGCTTATATAATGGTTTTTTTAGATTAATCTATACAATCTTTATAGAATCCCAATGTTGTGACCAATTTTAAGGTGCATCTATTTAGACTTGATACACCATCTACCAAGACTCATTTAATTTTTTATTTATTAATTTATACCTCAAGGAGTAATGGGTCGTTATGGTTTGGTTTATGTGTGGAAATATCTTTCTTAAAAATGTGGTGTGATGGGTGGTGGCTAAGTATCCTACCATGGCCTCAAATTGATTGAAATTTAGGTCATTGAGAACATATCTATCTCCCAAAGCTTTGTCCAAAATGGCCTTATGCTTAGGGGATATGCAAAGTAACTCAAGAATGGATATTTACACAAGAGTCTTTCCTAGATTGTCTAGGTGGTTATATTGAATTTTTGGTTGTGGATTTGAATAAGATCATTACAAGATCACTTTAAAACTGCCAGTGGTAATGTCACATTGCAAATTTTTATTAATGGTAATGGTAGAGACATGGTTATCAAAGGCTTGAATGTGATTGACAGTACATAGTCATACATGATATTGGTATAATTTGCAGTGTTAATGGTATTGTTCCCTAAATTGGAGGCTTTTCCCTTTCCATTGTCTTGTAGGGGAATTAAATATGGTATGTTCAACATTTGTTTTACCTTGTGAATTGCCCATTGATATGTCACCCTATTCAAAAAGGTCTTGGATAAGGTTCTTAAGTGTCCAACATTATGATTTTTTATATCCCTTTCTACGATGGTACTCACAATATTCATTATTATTCCACCAATTTGGTTTGACTAGTGTTGGTTCGTATGGTTTACTATCAAGAAGTTGAATGATGTTGATTGATAGAGTTTCTTCAAGATTGAATCAATGGGTTCCCCTAAGGGTGTGCATGTTCCTTTAGGCCTATTTTTTTGTGGGAGACCTCTACATTGTTGATTGTTTTGGATCACATTTTCCATTTGGTCATGACATGGTGTTGGATTATTTTGTGTAGAAAATTTAAGATGAATAGAACTTTGGCATCAAAAATCCCATCATTGGTGATATTTTTATTTCTAGACCAAAATTTTCCTTTATCTTTAGGATCATTTTGGTTTTCTTCAAATATTTTTACTAGTGCTTTCACCACAAGGGATTTCTCAATAAAGACACCTTTCTCAATGAAATCATCAAATGCGGTACAACACTAGATTTGAAGTTCATACATTAGTAATGTTTTGAGGTATTCTATAAAAAATGGGAACCAACTATTTTTCTGGGATGTGACGAGGGAATTTACTAGACATTCTTCACCATCTTTGATAAAATGGTGTAAGTGACTCTCCTTTTTCTTTGGCTGTGCATAATTTCACTAGGGAGATGTCACTTTCAATGTTATAGTTAAAATGTGTAATAAACTTGTCAGTTAGTTCATTCCATGTCTATATCCCATGAGGAAGATGTGTGAACCACTCTAGAGCCTTCCCCGGAAGGTTATGTGGAAATAATCTCATCAAGTATGCATGCTTCTAGGGAGTGTCCATACATGTAGTGTTAAACTCTCTTATGTGTTCTACCAGATCTCCTTTTCCCTTATACTTATTAAAGCTTGGAACAATGAAGTGTGGTGGGAAAGGTGGTATGCATATGCTCCTATCAAAGGGATAAGGACATAATTCCTTCATTGAGTATTTCTTTTTTGTACCCAATTACATGTTTTCCATTCTTCATTGCATTACTTACATTTGTTGGACTAACATTTCCATAATTGATGGTGATATGTTTGGTTGAATTTGCATGAGAGGGTTAGTATTGGTGTTGAGTGTGTTGAGATGGTTGTTTGATGGATTTTGGTTTTGAGATTTAGATGTAAGTGATGCATTTGGATCATTGTTTTTTTGCAAATAATATTGATTACCTTGTTGGAAGTGAGGTTTGGACATGGTATTGGAATTGGTATTGGTTAAATTTTATGGTATGAAGCTAGTCTTTGGAGTGACATGCTTTTGTGATGGAATTTAGGTGTAAAGTTGGTGTCTAGAGTGACATGTTGTTTTGATGGGGGTTGGTTGGTGCTCAATTTTGACCCAAAAGACATGTTGGTTTTTGGTATAGTGTTGGTCACTTGGGTTGTCACTCTTGATGTTGTAATATGGAACCTTCTTGTCTTGCATGGGAAATTTTTATTTATGTTGGTTGATGGTGTGATTTTTTGAGTGGATCTCATACCAAATGGATATACAAAATTCATACCATGGAACTAGAGGATGAACCAAGTGGATTTCTAAATGTTGGATTTTTTCCTTGTGATGTTCCATGTGTTCTATTGATGTCAAATATTGGATGGGAAGGGATGTGTGTAGTTGTCACATTATGTGTTGTTCCCCAAAGAGGTAAACTAGTGTGCATTTATTGTGAGCATGATTGACCTTGTGAAAATATGTTTTGACCAAGACCTTGAGTTCTTACTTTTGTTTTTCCCTCTACAATTTTGGAAGTGTCAAAACCAAAGGGTAGCTTGGCACATTTTTGAGAAAGTGCAAGAAATTACCTATTGGGATTTGTGTTTACTAGCTCTTTTATAATTCAGATTATCATAGCATCTTGAGAATCCTCTTCAATCTATTTGAGTTTTAGACCTTGGTTGACCTCCTACAATGTAAAATTGGAAAATGGGTCTGGTGCTTCACCTTGTGTTTTTTGAGGTTTGTTTGATGTTTACCCAAAGTTCATGTTTCTAGTTGGATTGAAATAGGGGTCATATGAAGTTCATCCATGCCTCTTTATTTTATTTTTTCCCTAGTCAAGACCATATAATAATTTTTAGTTTTGGATGGTGAAAATTTTGGTATGTATGCAACTAAGATGGAGAAACAAACTAGGGATGGAAATGGAAGATGATAATGACACCATGCTATGTTTTTGTAATTTTGGGCTATAAAGATGACAATACAAGCTAACCAAGTTTTTGACATGCAAGAGTGATTTAATGAAGTTATGACTATGCTTGGGATGCAAAGTGCTAATGAGACTATGATTATGGTTATGCTTGGAATGGGTATATAACCTTGAACCCTAGAGGAGGATGTTAACCAAACTATGATGGACAAAATTGGCAACTCTAAATGTCAAAACCTCAAGAATATAGACCAAAATGATGATGATTATTAATTGATCAAAGGTGAACCTAAACTAGACATGTGAGTTGTAGGGCCAACCTACAAATAATATTAATGAGAGGTATGATAAGATCAAGACACCTAGAAATGAGACTAATGATCTAAATAATAGTATGATAAGCCTCATAATATCAAGAATCAAAGGTGATGCTAAAATGAAGTTGGAATGTGGTATATGAAAACTAGGACTATGCAAGATGACCTAAGGTGAAAGATGAAATGATATAGATAGACTGACTAAATCTAAACAAGTTTCTAATCTTAGTGCACAATCACATAATATAAGGAAACTAAAAGTTGGATGTACAAATATTTCCCCAAAAAATTTGATCCTAACAATTGTGGTGTTTCAAACCACAGATGCGGTTTAGAGACAATGAATTAGTGTAGGACTGATCAATTATGGTGCATAGGAAAATGTGGGTTTCTAGCTTCCTAAGGCTTTTGACAATTGTGGTGTGCTATCTAATAGTTGTGATGTCTTTCATTTTGACCCTAATTTGATGTTTTCTAGGTTGTTTTCCATTTTTGGAAAGATTTAATTTGATCGTAAAACATAGAAAACACTTTAAAAATAGAATTTTTTTTCAAATTATATCTCTCCTCTAGGGGTGAGGTAAGCCTTGGTTCATAAACAATGAAGACAAGCATGACCTAAGGAATAATATGGATTTTCTAATAAAGTTAGGCTCACCTCACCCCTAAAGGAGTGATATAATTTGTGAATGACGAGTGGGTGAAGCTAGAGTATGCCAACATCATGGATCACCTTAACACCTCAAGTCTTGAAAGGAGTAACTCAAAACAAGGAACCTTGCCACCTCAACCAAGAATCAGATGTGGTAACTTCTTGCGATGATGTTATCCTAATGCACCAACAATAGAAGATGGCCAAAAAAGTCTTAGGCTTCCAATAACAATGGATTTATAAGAGATCAGTGAACACCAGAGGTATAATTTAGATGTGAGACACTTAAGCATCTAGTCAATGTGAATGCCATTAGTTGTTCCACACTAGTATTGACACACAAGGTATAATGTTCCTCGGTAATGCTACTAACTTTCACCTTCACACCTTTAATATAGCCTACCCAAAAAATTGTGCTTTGAGGTCATCCCCCTTGAGTTCTCCATTAGGATGTGTCTCAAAATTAGACCTCCTAAAAATAAAAGAGATTGATATGTTTTTCTCTTACACCAAAGATCACACAAAGTTGAAGGGGAGAGGATATACACAAACAATTTTTGGGTTTAACACAATGTGCAAGTGCACCAATTCCAAATGTTTCTAATTAAAAAATAAAAAACACACAATGGAACCCTACAAGAAATTGAATTAGTGGTTTGGATCAAAATATCTTCTCCCAACGATTGCCACATGCTAAATATTAGATATTAGTAACATAGGAAACCTCTACCCTAATGAATGCAAAAAGAAGAAAATGAAATCATAGATTTATACCCTCTTTTTCTATGACAATCAATTACGAGGCATAGAGGCTTAGATCCAGCACATGGGTATGATGCAAAAAATAGATGATTATGATGAATATAATAGTGACTTCAACAAATAAAATAGCAACTATGATGCACTGATAAATGATTACAATGAACTGTTAAATGATTGCAATGCAAAAACCCTAAGGTGCAAAAATATAGATTTGACCAAAAAAATGTAAAACTTGGTGATGGATATGATATTAGAAGACTAATAGTATATTAGAATAATAACTAGAAACCTAGAGAATGTCATAAAATATCAATAATTGAATGATTTGAGCTTGTGGAAAATGATAGTCAGATGTGTCATTCTGAGTGATGATTGTGGTTCTGCGATAAATGATCATGATGTAGCATACAATAATTGCAACGTTTTAAAACTCAATTGTGTCATTCTACATATTGATTGCGGTGGACTAGTGAAAATAATAATTTTGATAAAATTTTAAAACAAATGGTTATTCCATTTTGGGTTCACAAAATGTAGATGGGGTTTATAATTTAGGGAATAAGCATGAATCAATAATAGCAACCACAAAACTATCTAATTCAAGCTATGAGGACCCTAATCCAACAATGAAGTACAAATGAACATAGAAAACATAATAATAAAGAAATAATCCTCCATTCATATGCCTTAGTTGAGTCACCTTCATTTCTCTTCTCCATTTTACTTTATTTATTCTTAGATTTGTAGTATGTAATATACTAAATGAGCTTGATGTTGACAATTTGATAGCTTTATCTCTTGATAGCAAAACTTCAAAGATTTTGGTTAACCTTCAAATGAAGATTATGACTTTCTTTTATAGAAATCCTAATTCAATAAAGGGATAGGGTTAGATGATGATGTATCATGATCAATTGATGATATTAATTGAGGCATGGATAAGCATGAATGGACCAAAACTCAAGAAATTGGTTGAGATTTAGGGCTTAGCTATGAAGAAATTAAAATTAAATAATGATGTTTAATTTGAGGGAGGAAAAATGAATAATTAAATAATTATTTAATTATAGAAGAAAGTTGGAGTGTTAAATATTAAATAAGTAAAAATAATTATTTAATGAGAGAAAGAGGAAAATGGTAAATAGTTAAATAATTTAAAAATAATTTTTTAATTATGAAGATAAGAATATGATAAATAATTAAATAAATAAAATTTATTTCATTATGAGGGAAAAAGGGGGTGTTAGTGAGATTATTTTAAAAAATTGATATTTTTCTATATTAATCAAAGGATGAATAAGATAAAATGTATTAATTAAATAATTAAAAATTATTAAATTAATCAAAGAAAATGATATTAGAGAAGAATTAAATAATTTATTTTTTTTAATTATGCAAGGAAGAAGGTGAACCTACGATAAAATGTTTTTTTTTATTCATGAATCTATGATAGAATATTGCTTACAAGCTTGAGATAGTTTTAGTGTGTACACCTACATATATTTTTGAAGGAACACTTATCCCAGATCTTTAGTCTCTCCTTGATGTGTAGTAATTTCCTTGTGAAAATGAACTATTTTTAGCGTTTTAGATTTCTAGACTCACTCCACTACCACTTGACTAAGTCTTTCAAGTCTTCTCTTATGAACCAAATTCTTTCAAGCATAAAATGGCATCAAATTGGGGGCTTATTTTAGAGTATATTTAGTAAAATTTAATAGTAATCTAAATCTAATATCAAGCATATATAAGAGATCAAAATATATGAAGACAGACTCAAATTAGATTAATACAAAAAAGATATAGCTTCTCAACAATGTTAGTAAAACTATCATGTCTATTCACCCAAGTAAAGTAACCATTTTTGGACCCACATCCACAAGGTCAATAACTTTTTTTTTTTTTTGAAAGTTGAGCTATGATTGAGTTATCTAACAAAGACCCTCTCTTTTTGTGTATTTTGAAGTATCTCAATAAAATCCCCCAATAATAAACTTCTAATTTTAATAATACTAAATTCTGGATATGATTTCATTCCATAGTCTTTTACATTCTATTTTTGTTGGCCCTTCATATTCAATGGAAAGATAGTAAGATTAGAGAGTTTGCTTCATACATTTAGGAACACAATTTTTTTTTTAAAGGATATCATCTGCACCAAATATTGTAAAGGACTCTATAGAACACCCAATCCACCCAAAGAACCAATAGCTTCTTTACACTAACCATTCTAGCATTTACAATGCTTCATGAAAATATCTATGTGCATAGATTCTAATTTTTTCTCTTGTAATAGTATTATAATAATCATTAAATTATCAAAATGGTGCATGGTAATGTGTTTCCTATATTTAATCCCCTTACATTCCAAGAGAGGATCTTCATTATTTTCTAAGGGAGGTAACTCCTCCTTTAGATTTGAATAGATAATTCTTAATTATTGATTAACTAACATGCATAGTAGTTTCTTCTCTTCTCCATTTATTGGTTTTTATTGCTTGGGTTACACCTAATCCAAAATTATTTTTGATCACCTTAGAAGTAGATTGTCTTATGCATCTTAATTTTGTTACATCCACAAGTTCCCCCTCCATCTCATTTTTAGAGCTTTTCCAAACCTTCATATCTTATGCAATATCCTTTAAATCCTCCAGTCCCACCATTTTTCCTTGAAACAAAATTATAGAAAGACTTGAACATGAACCACTACGCTAGTCAAGAACTTTTGAACAAACAACTTAGCCCTTTAATTTTTTCTTCTTCCCTTTGCAAAATTATATTAGCTTTTAACTTTGGGATCAAATCATAAGTTGGAGTCAAAGGAAAACATAGAAAAATTGTCCTCTAATAGTCTTTACCTTCATAATTTAACCAAAATAATTTGTTTCCCTCCACTTCAATGGACTAAGATAACCCCCCATCACAATATAAAATATAACTTGTCTTCAAGTTGCTTTAATGGACAACTCTAGCACTAATACAAGAATTATTTTCTAAGATTTGTTTTCCTATCTAAATATGTCATTACTAATTTTTCTAGAGGCATTCATTTCACCAATATTATAATGGTAAATTACAAACTTTGATCTATCAAGGAATATCACATGAGGAAAAAATGATAGGTTTGAAAATAGGGAGTCACTTGTGCATGCATATTACATAATCCTTTTGAGTGCCAAGGGTCATTCCTTATCACAAAATATCTATATATAGCTCTTTATAAGATACCCACAAAGAAACAACTGAAAAATAAATTTCAAGTAGAAGCTAAGAATCTAATTTTATTTACATTTTTGTTAATATTTTCTTCTTGTATATTTTTGATCTATGAAGCACCCAATGATAGCACTATCTACTTGTATTACATCATGACGAGGAGGGGGGCTAGCTGCTTAGGGAATCTAGGTCATCAAAGAGTCTAGAAAAATAGGCTATCCTGATCTACCTCAAGCCAGATGAATGAATTTGAAAGGTTTAAGGTTTCAAGGGTTGAAAAGGAAGGACAAGTGGTTTTTCACTTTCCTTCTACTAACCTAGATGTTTTAGGAGGTCAAATTAGCCAATGTCTAGAGTGCAGTTTATGACTCGAGTAGCTCACTGCTTGAGAATGTCAGTGTATGACATAGACCAACATAAATTTTGGGAAATAGGCTAACAAATTGACCAACAGAGTTTTAAGCTATGATAGAGTGGGGACAAAGTACAAAAATAGAATGCAAAAAGAATAATATTTTAACTAGTATACTTCAAATTCACAAAGAATCGGTGAGAAAGAAATATCAAGCCACATGCAATATGATTTTTTGAATAACTCCTATCAAAATTTACCTACAAACACAAGAATGTGAAAATGTCGGGGCTCTATTTAAAGGATAGCCTCAATCAATCCCCACTTTGGTGTTTCCACATCCATGGACAACCAGATAGCAATGATTGTATGGAAAGATGATAAAAAAGTGTACAAATAGAAATAATAAGAAATAATCAAACAACAATATGATACTATGCAAGTAGATGATACAAAAGTGAATGGAAATGGATGGATATCACCTTCTCAACCATGTGCTCTCAAGGAAAATTGAGGAATATGTGAGCTCACAAGCTCCCCAAAGCTAACACTTCTGCAACAATGAAGGGGAGAAGACAACAAAGAAGGAAATTGCAGAAATAATGGAGGTGGTGAAATGTGAAGCTGAAAGTGAGTGTTGAGCAAGTGTGTAGAGAAAATTTTGATCAAGAAGATAGCCATTTGTAAAGAAGAATGGAGGCAAAAGGTTTGTTTGAAGTCAATCAAAGGGGCAGGAAGTGTTACACTTCATGTTCAATGGAGGAGTGTAAGGCCTCTAAAAATTCCAAAGGTAGGAATCCAATTAGGATGGCAACACGGCGTGTGCATGTCCCTAACAAAATTCATCCACTGACATGTAAAACAGCTACCAGGTTGATGGGAAATGGAAGCAAATGTGGAAAATACATCATCAGGATTGCATTTTTAAGGTAAGGTGTGTGTAAATGGGGAATTTCCAAAGGGTGAAAATTAATGCAATTAAATTCTTCCCCCACTTTAGCAAGCATTAGTGTTAGCAAATGCATGGTAAAGTAGAGTGAATAAAATTAAAAAGAATATATCCAAACTATTGATGAAGAATGATCACAATATGGAAAACTCAAGCATAGGAGAGATAAAGAGAGTTGGATCCATAGGTACTTGGTCCTATGGAGATTTAGAAAAATCACCATAGGTATTTGGTCCTACAAAAGGGGAACAAAAAGATCTATAGGTTTTCAATCCTATAGAAGGTGAACAAAGGGTTTTATAAGTGTTTGGTCCTATAGAATGAAAACAATTTAAAGATTCTTGGTCCTAAAAAGGAGGGAAAATGGATTCTTGGTGCTTAGGAAGGCTAGATTTAAAAGGATCCACATAGTCTAATTGGCCCTTACAAGTGCTCAGTCCTACAAGGAAATATTGACAAGGTGCTTGATCCTCCTAACTTGATTGTAAAATAGCTTCACAAATACTCGTTCCTACAAAGCAACATGTTAATCCAAAGAAAAAACATGTTAGGCAAGAAAAATTCATGCATAAAGATTCACATTCATAACTCAAAATAAACAATTGAGGAGAAGATTTCAAAGGGGTCCCTTGAGAATTCTTCAAAATAGCAAGGGGGCATCCAACAGGATGCTCCATTTGAAAAGCATTTTTTTTTGCAAATTATTCTAGCATTTAGGAATCCTTTTGAAAGATTCTCTTTTGCCACAGAATCTAAAAAATGAAGGGCCTTAACAAAGGAAAGCTTTCCAATTCTTTTTGTTACAAATTTAGTTTTGATAGAAAATATTCCTAAGGGGATCCTTATTTAAGGATGTAATTTTTGAACAATAAGAAAAATGAGTGATGTTGTACACTATTCATCTATTGTCATTAAATAATGTCCTAGGAACCCAAATTGTATTGAATATCAACCTCATAAGGTGAGTCAATTCTCAACAAGGAAGACCTAGGAGGGGGTTCTTTAAGCTTTGAGGGGTTCACCACCAAGCAAAATATTGGAAAAGACAACTTAGCATTCAACTCACAAAACCAAATAATTCAAGCTAAATGAAGGATTTAAATGATGAAATTATGCAACAAGAAGTTAGGATATGTGTGCCTGGGAAGTCTAGAAATGTGACAGGGATTCTAGAAATGCAAAGAAGCTATCAAAATATTATATGGAGGACTAAGATTCCCTTACTATCTTATTAGTCATGCTGCTATTTTTCAAGGTAGATGCAAAATCTTTAGATGCTGAGACAGGATCCAAAAGAATCTCTACACAATTCCACTTGGAGCACTAATACATGCCCTTTCTATCATCTTAGTCCCGATCTAAATTTTTGAAATCTCTGAAAGTGATCTCGAGGCTTGATATCTTCACTTCCTTCTTCTCTGATCTTAGGTTCTGAAACTTCTGGATTTGTCCTATAGGTGAGTTTTCATGAAGATGAAAAATTTACAATGCAACTTTGAAACATTGAAACTTTTCACTTCAAATGATCTTCAACTCCTCAACCTAAATCTACAAACACAAGCATGCAAGAGAGGAAAAACTTGTTGATTGTTAGTGAATGGGGTTTTTCCTTGGTCAAACCCCTTGCTAGTAATTAAACCTTGAAATGAAATAGAATAACTCACCAAAACCTTGCTATTAAGTTTGTAAACCTGTGTGGAATATCTAGCTTGGATAGAGATCTTGAACCAAAGGAATTATTGATAGACACAGACTTGAATTACTTGCTTAAATCAAAACCCTACATCACAAATTCTAGCACAAAAACACACATGATGCAAGAATATATTTGATATGATGCTTGAATTTCGATGATGGCTCCAAATTCTTGATGAATTGCTCTTGAATGCCTTATAATGTGCTCTTGAAATTGCTAGAATGTTTGGATGTATTATTGGATATGAAAATGAGTGAGAGAATGTTGTATTTATACTTATCTATGCTTAATATCTTGAAATTACACCACACCAAGATGACATATGAATACATTAACTAAAGAAGGCTAAATGCTGCCAAAATTTGAATTAAATCTTGAAAATACCTTAAGGGGGACTAAGATGCCTTAGGTGGCATCTTAGTCTTGAGGCTCAAATCGTGAGGAATGGACTCCAAAGAGGGAAAATTTAATGCACACTTGAAATCAAGGTCCCAAGACCTTTGGGGGTCAAAAACACCCTAGTTGGAATAGTAGTCGTGACCAAAAAACTAGGGACACTCAAATAGAATCATTAAATTATCATTTATCCATTGATGTTTGTCATGATTAGCCCTAAAAAGATGTAATTTCTTAGGCTTGTGGATGCAAAATATGACCAACTAAGACAAAAATAAGGATAAACAAAGCAAGGAGGGCCGAGAAAAGTGTGAAAATGAAAGGGTATGCATTTTCCTACACTACATTTAGCCCCCACTTTAGTGAGAGGAAGAAATTTCTTCAAAATCACACTAAAGTAGTCAACCACTCAATCAAGAGGGGATCAAATGTACAAATTCTAGTAAGATAGGATGACAATGACTAAGAGGGTGGCTAAACCCCTAGGATCAAGATCCTACAACAAACTAACATAAGCAAAAATGAACATACTTGTAGATGATATCTGAAGTCATAACCACATCACAAACAAGCACCATTAAAAATAGAAAAAGGAAAAAGGAAAAAGAAAATGAAACAAATAAAAATTCAACTGGTTTTCCAATTCAGTTGATCAAGTCTAGGCTATTTGTACAAAAAAAATGTTTACAAGTGGAATGCGTTGTCCACTATGCAAATAAAACACATGCTCACAATGGCTAGTGAAGCTAGTTGTCCACTAGGTGAGCCCCAAGAGGTCCATATCAATGTCATACCTCTATAACTTTAACAAGGACAAAAAGAAAATTCATGCTTAAAATGGCTAGTGAAGCTAGTTGTTCACTAGGTGAGCCCTAGGGGACTATATCAAAACCATACCTCCATGACTTTAATAAGGTACCAAAATGCATGCTCACAAGGGCTAGCAGTGAAGCTAGTTGTTCACTAGGTGAGTCCTAGGGGAACATATCAAATCCATACCTCCATGACTTAAATAAGGTACTAAACCATTTTTTTTGGGTGTAAGGTGTTATGACTTGTTCAATTAGGGTTTTTCACCTCAAGGAGAGAGATAGACCCCACACAAAATCTAGGTGTTGCACTCAAAATAATGCAATTATAACAAAAATATGCCTAAATTCAATGATATAAATGTAACAAACTAATAAATACAATTAAGTATAAATGAAAAACCTAAGAAATATAATTTGTTGGAAAACACATTGTGATATGCAAAAATGAATGAAACATAAACAAACTGAAAAAAAAATTAATGAAACTAAAAGGAGTGCACTTGGAGGTTGGAAAGTGAAGGGATGAAGGTTTGGAATGTTTTAGAAGAAACCAAAAAATTCCATTGGGACTAATTCGCCATTCTAGGTGAATTAGTCATGTTTCTCACAAAGTCTGTTGGAACAGGTTTCTGGATACTAGGTATTCAGATCTACAAAAACCCTTTTTTAGGCCTAGCAATTGGAATCATTTTCCACTAATGGAAAATGAGTACACTTCTAAATTTCTAAAGATTCAAAAGAGGAAATAGGAGCCCTTGGTATACACTCCATTTCTTGATAGGTGTCTACCTCTGAAAGTCTGATTTTTGGCACTGCACGTGGCTTTTAATGGATATTTTGACTTGTTCAACAAGGAAATGTCTTCAAAAAAATTTCAATACAATATTCAATGATTTCCAAGTCTTCAAGATGTCTAATTTTTCAAACACACAAGAAGAGAAGAAATGTTGGATGTTAGGGCATGGGGGTTTGCCTTGGTCAAACCCCTTTTAGATAATTAAACCAAATGAAGAAATAATATGAAGAATGGACATAAAATGAAGGGATTAATACCTCTCCATGATGATTGATCTTGGATTTCTGCAACAATATGAAAAATCTACCCTTGAATGTCTAAAAAATACTATCTTGGTGGTCCTTGAGATGATAAAATCCTAACTTGCTTGAGAAGAATAATGAGTGATGATTGAATTTAATAAATGAATGAGATGTTAATTGTGGTTTAGGGACTTATATTTATAGGAAATTAACCTTATTTTCCTATTAATTGGATCCTTAAGGCCGACATGAAAGAATAATAAGCTTAAATTTTAGTTTTTCCCACTTAAAACTCAAAAATGACCCAAATGGGGTTGATTCACCACCCTAATTGAATTAGTCCCACCTGGAAGAGACTCATTCACTGAGATGGAATAATTAGTCCCAAAGGTACCCTTTTGATAGTTGGATTGTTAGGGAATGCATAAATTAAGTTTATATGATCTGATTTCATTAGGTATTTGATCAAATTATGCCTTGGGATGCACAATATGGGGCAATAGGTGCCTAAATTAATGATGATGTAAAGGGTAAATAGGGCCAAGCACACAAAATTCAATGTGAAAGTGTGATTAAATACACTTTACATCATTAAAATGAGGTCCATGTATCCTAGAAAGGAACGACATCCAATGTGAATGTGTAAGACACATTACAACACTAGATTAAAGTTAAGTTTAATTCACAAGCCTTCTAGATTGATGTGATAATACAATTAAATATATTTTATAATGTTGAATTAAAGGAAAATGGGTTTATTAAGTCTAGAGAAGTGTGAAAGTCTTTTACAACACTTTACAAAACCTTTACAAGACATTGTTAGATGCATTTTATTCAACTTTCAAGGGTCCAAGACCTAGCGTGGATGTGTAAAACACCTCAAAACACTAAATAAAGGCCCCATTAAGTTTAGTTTGTCATTAATTATTCCCATATCAAGTAAGAAATACTTTTTTTATGGTACATTTAACTTCCCCACTTTAGTGAGAGGATGAACTTGCTTCAAACTCAAACTAAAGTAGACATTCAAGTGGGGTCCAATTATATGAATGTAGATGGTCTAGGATAACAAAGATGAAGGAAGCAATCAAACCACTAGGATCCAAGATCCTAAGTGAAGCTGACATAAGTGTAAAAGGACACACACAAGGTGATTGATTTACAAAAATATAAGATAAATAATCATGCAATGGCAAGAAAGGAAGAGAAAAGTGAAAAAGAAAAGGTGGATCAAGTTGCAACCATTTTTTCCAACATGTTGTGGAGAAAATCTAGCCTCTTTATTTGGAAAGAAAATGCATACTCTGTCTGGGGCGATGAAACTCATGGCTATCTATCGGGTGAGAAGGCCCAAGTTTACTAACTCTAGGGCCATGAAACTTCTAGGTTTCCATAGGGTGAGAAGTCCACAAGGTGAATTAGTCCCACCTGGCAGGGACTCATTTGGCCAGATACGTGAATTAGTCCTAAAGGGGCCCTTTTGATAGTTGGATTGTTGGGGAATGCATAAATTAGGTTTATATGATGATTTCATTAGGTATTTGATCAAATTATGCCTTGGGATGCACAATATGGGGAAATAGGGACCTATTAATAATGATGTAAAGGGTGAATAGGGACAAGGATACAAAATTCAATGTAAAAGTGTGATTAAATACAATTTACATCATTAAAATGAGGTCCACATATCCTAGAAAGGCACAACATCGGATGTGAATGTGTAAGACACATTACAACACTAGATTAAAGTTAAGTTTAATTCACAAGCTTTCTAGATTAATGTGATAATGTTATTAAATATATTTTATAATGCTGAATTAAGGGAAAATGGGTTTATTAAGTCTAGAGAAGTGTGAAAGTCTTTTACAACACTTTACAACACCTTTACAAGACATTGTTAGATATATTTTATTCAGTTTGCAAGGGTCCATGACCTAGTGTGGATGTGTAAAAAACCTCACAACATGAAATTAAAGCCTCATTAAGTCCAATTTGTCATCAGTTATTCCCATATCAAGCAAGAAATACCATTTTCTATGGTACAGGTACAAAATAAAATGGAACAAGAAAGAGGGATGTTTGAAGGGATTTTTCTTAGCTCATGGGAAGTCTTAATCTTAGGGTACATCACTCCTAATATCTCCAAGAGGGGACTAATCAAAGGATAAAAGATTTGTAACTTAGGGAATGCAATGTGTCACATCACCACTAAGAGGAATGTAATATGCTAAAATAGAACAATCTCTTGAAGGACATTACTCCCAATGTCACCACAAAGAGAAAAACACATCGCATGAAGTAAGAAAATCAAATCAAGGAACATGAAAAATGCAAATGAAATCATGCCAAAATAATGCTAATGTATGCCCCCACTTTAAAGAAATTTCTAACACCATGCTATGATAAATTATTTTAAAGTAGCCAAAAATGAAAAAGGAAAAGAAGGTTGCCCCCCAAAAACACATAAGAGATCTATGAATTCAGGGTTAGTATCTATCTTTGCTACAATGATATTAGAGAGCTCAGAACTATCATTGTTCCCCCAAATATAGATAGAACTAGAAGAATGACACAAAGAGAGAAAAAACAAAATGAAAATCCTTTTGGGTCAACATGGAAGAGACATAGGGTGTCTCGATGCCTTGCATCATCCCCAAAAGGAAAACACAAGTCAAAAATGCAAAGAGAAATGAAAATGGTAAAGACCAATGAAAAGGAAAAAATCTTATGAAATACAGAAGAATGAAGGTACAAACACAGAAATGTACATGGAGAATGAAACATCAAACAATACATCATGGGGGATCACAATACACACATGGAATCACACCAAAGAAATGGAAATAATGCAAAATACTAGTAAGGCATAGGTGAGTCAACCTAAAGTAGGTCATCCACTTCCCAATATTAGTCTATATAAGGAGAAGGTAGATAATGAGCCTAAGGGACAACAACAAATGCATTACTAGGACAAGGCTATCTTATTCTTGCCCCCTCTAAGTGCAAGACAAGAATGAGCCAAGGTAGGTGGTGAGAAAGATCATGTAATAGTGAGAATAAATTCTCTACAACTATTACATGACAAAGGGGATTTTAAGGTTATCCTTTGAGGGAATATTTCTATGATGTCAAATTCCTAAAGGGTCCTTATTAAAGTTCAACATTCATCTGTAACATGTAAGAGAGTTTGATGGTATGCACAATACTTCATATTATCTTTTGGAAGTTTGGTTCTAGTAGGGGGTGGTAATTTAAGCTGACCTATGTTTATGAGGTGTTGGATTTGTCACTCAATTGTTGTTTGAATATGTGGGGATGGTATTTTTTTTTTACTAGAGTCACCAATTGCTCTAGTTGAAGGTTGAGGAGGAAAAATGAAGATAATCTCTTCTTCTTTGAGAAGTGTAACCTAGGGAAAAATTCAGGTTAGCATTATAAAGCATAAACAAACTAAACCCTAGCTAAATAATGAAGAAAAATGGAAGGAAATAACATAAAAACAAAGAACAATCTCACCAAGTATTCATGCCCTCCATGAATCACCTTCATTGCACCTTCTCCATTTACTGCAAGTAGATATTTTCCCTCATATTTTTGATGAGCAACCCATGAATATGACTGTCCTAAGCAAATATTGAAGGATTCTAATAGTGTTGCAATGTACTCAAAAAAATGCAAGCAAGCCTAATGTTTGAAGCACAAGATAGTCAAGTATAAAGTCAAGAGAATGAAGTGTGTCAAATGAGGCTAAAATTTCCTTTTATAGAAAATCCAATTTTAGATGAATGGCCCCAAGATTGAAAGTTGGGAGATGCCCTAAGATCAATGGTTGAAATTAAATGTGACAACCAACAGTTAGAGTTAGGGGAACATTAGGGTGAAATTTGAAATGAAGGGCTAAGATTTGATTTTAGAAAAATCAAATCAATGGACAGGAATGCATGTGACAAGAGGAAATATTGGGCACATAAAAAGAAAAAGTTGGAGACTCAAATAATAATTTAAAATTATTTGATTTAAAAGATTGAGTTGACCTTTTGAATTAAAAATTAATTTAATTCAAAAGTGGTGGGGTCATGTGACAATAAATAATTATTTTAAATATTTACTTGGTGAGAAAAATGGAAAGTGGGACAATTTTAAATAAATGATTTTATTTAAAATTAGAAAAAGCCAAGGTGGACAATAATTAAATAAATTATAAAAATTTATTTAATTATAGGTCATTATAAATTAATGACGTATTTAAATAAATAAATAAATTTTATTTATTTAAATAATCAGGAGGAAATAGTGGACAAATGATAGTTAAATAAATTTATGAATTTATCTAATTATATAAGGACATAAGAAATTAGCGGCGTATTTAAATAAAATAAATATAATTTATTTATTTAAATAGTCAAGAAAAATAAAAGACATGAATTAAATAAATAATTAAAATTATTTAATTAATAGTTGAATTTGGACTTTAGAACATAATTAAATATTTTAACTATGTTAAGAAGAAATATGGCGAAAAATAAAGTTTACAGGCCTAGGTCAATTTTATGTGTCTACATTTTTCCCCTCTTTTTCATAATGTAGTTTATCACATTGTGACAAGGAAAATAAGTGAAAAGTATGCCCCAGCGAAGGTATGGAGTATCTATGCCCCCTCAGGAAAGTTTGCAATTTTTGGCCCAGTGCTGGAAAAAATTGGAAAGTGTCCTGATTAGTCAATTTGATGTCCAAAAAAACAATGGCACAATTGGTTTTGAATTTTGAAATGTTTAAGGCAGTCAAAAGGTTAGTCAAAGATGGTAAAATGAGCCTCCAATAATAACCCCTTCAAGAAAATCCTAAAACTCACCCTATAAATAGGCTTCATTTGGATAAAAAGTTAATTCATTTTCACATTACCTTTTAAAAATTTAGAGCTCAAAGAGAGAGGAGACTACAAAAAGATGGTGATTCCAATGACCAAGCATTGCAGATTTTGAGTGCAGACCTTTCAATGGCTAGAGGGTGCAAAGCCATTAGTATGTACCCTATTCATGTTTTGTGATTTTCTCATTTTTCGTGTATTTTTAGGCATTAAAGTTAGGGTTTCATATGTGTTGCGATGCATCTACATTCGCAAAAGATGCAATTGTGTTCTTGTCACACACATTTGATTTGTTGTGATGAAAATGCAAGGGTCATGTTAGGTCTCAGTTTAGAATAATGTGTTTGTAGGCTAGAGAGATGCAATTGTTGTATCATGACGCAAGTGTTAGGTTTCTCAACATAATCGCCAAAGTGAAGTCCAAATGTGGGACCATGAAACACAAGTGTTTTATAGTGACACAACTAATGGAGGGAGTGATGCAAGTGTTATGGAGTGGTGCATCTATTAGGTCAAATGACACAATTGATGTAGTGTGATTCAAATGCTAGATGAAATGACACATTTGAGTTGGCGCGATGCATGTGAAAGGAAAAATGATGGAACTGACTTTGACTAGTGTTGACTTGGTTTATGCTCAATTTTTGTATACTTTTGATTAGATAGATGATAATGATGATGCCTAATGATGTGCTAACTCTTGTTTTTGCATGTGCAAAAATGATTACCACCTGTTTATACTTAAGAGTTCAAACCAACAATGTATGCATTCAAAGATTAGTTGTGGGATAGGGAGCATAGGAAATTAATGCAGTTAGAACTATATTGCATTACCTATATTCCCATTATCTAGGAAAATAGGGGTCTACTTATAGCACTTGTAGAGAGGTGGCACACAAATACCTACTCATTTCGCTTGCTGACGAGAGAGGCTACCATGACTCTGAAGGACATTTATAGGATTCTTCACATTCTGATTAGAGGAGAGCAAGTGGTCTACGATTCATGTCAGGGACTTTACGCTATGATAGATTTTATGAGCTAGGTGATTCCATGCAGCTAGGCATCGACGGGTACGAGATCAGGTGGGAGTTTACGGCCAAGCACCACACCTGGTGGGATGCACTACTATGCACCTTGATTGTCAGTGTACTAATTCCTAATCACCACGATCATTGTTTTCCTATTGGATGGGGAGATGTGATCGTTAGGATAAGGTAGGACATGACCATCTTTACATGGGGACCATATTTAATTGGAATGCTATATCTTCAGTTTCATGAGGTGGCCTAGAGGGAGGTGAGTAGTATTAGCTACAGGACTACATTATTGATGATCTGTGCCTAGGAGCATATTCCCATCTTTTGACCACCAATTAAGAGACTCCAACTTGTCAAGGGTATGCCTTATGTTTACTTGTATGTGGGTGCATTATCATTGACCAGAGTTGGAGACACAAGATTCTAGTTCCATCGCATTGACACATTAAAGGGATTCATTTGGAGATCATACAGAGATTGTGCGTAGTGGCCAAGAGAGGATGATCATCTTTCTTTTTGCCGATAGTTCAAATACTTGATTGGATGTATGGTTCAATCACAGCTAATTATTGAGATGTACCTACCCTAGTGGGTACTTTGATAGTTTAGAGAGCAGCAGGGTGTCCCAATAGGCACCACAGAGTATGTCAGGTCTTCACAAGAGACAATGTGGGGGCCAACCATATCAGTGCTATTAGTGGAACAGTAAGTGAATAGATTGGTTGCACAACAATGGGCATGGAGTGGGGATTTGACAGATGTAGGGACTATAGCAGAGTATGATGTATGGTGGAAGAAACATAGACAATTTCCTTTCATAGATCCTGATCAGCCAATGCCATTTGATCGATGGTCGGTGATACCATGGGTGCATCGAGGAGGACAGGGAGGTAGGGATGGTAACAAGGGGAGAGGTAGGGATGGAGGAAGAGGAGATGGGGGAGGAGGGGATGATGGAGGGGATGGAGGAGATGGAGGAGGTGGTAGGAGGAGGTGAGGAGGATACGGTAGGCAAGGACAGTTGAGGAGAGTGTGACAGCAGGTTGAGTGAGTGTCTCTAGCATCGATCAAAGAGGAGGGAGAGGGGGAGAGAGAGGAGATTAGGCTAGAGGATGAGTAGCCAAAGGGGGAGGTTAGACAAGAGGAGGGTAGAGCCAAGGCAGAGTAGCTAGAGGTCAGAGTGGAGGAAAAGCATCCAAAGGGTCATTAGCTAGAGGGAGAGGTGTTGAGCGAGGAGGATGTATTCCTAGGTGATCAAGCAGTAGATATCAATGGAGAGGATGACATGGATGAGGCCAAGAGATAGCTCAAAGATTAGATAGTGGATGGGGAGGAGGATGTAGGTGGGAGGCCACCATTTCCTTGAGATGTGACAGTGGATCAACAACTAGCTGATATGTAGAGTAGATTGGATGAGGCTTCAGCACAAATCAAGACCTTGGAGGTAGAGCTAGAGGTGATGAGGGTGGAGAGGAATTAGGTTGTGATTAGGCAACATGAGGCACGAAGCTGGTGTTTAAAGTTTTCTTAGTTATGCGATGGAATAGTGGGAGATATCACCAGGGAATTGGCTAGGGTGAGTGTGAGCCAGGGACAGTACAAGATTTTTCTATGAGAGGGCAGTGCTAGAAGAGTAGTGAGATCCTATTTTGTCTCAGTCTCGGATGAGGACAGGTAGTGGCAACAACATGACCCACAATAGCTGCAGCTAGAGCAGTGTGGGTGGATCTACTTCATCTAAGAAGACCTCAAGGCACAAATCACACCACAATCACAAGAACTCCTCATGCCACATATCCAGTCATAGTCATGGGTCAGTATCACTAGGACATAGGTCTCATGATAGCCGACCACCTATCACTGATCTATCAACCTCATAGACCCAACCTACTAAGTCCTCACAAATATCATTAGAGTTGGTTGGAGAGCATCAATCACCTCATTCCTCACCTCAAGGGGATGAGGAGAGAATTGTTTATGACATTTTTATCTTTTTATTATGTTGATAAATTTGATATATTGACCATCGAGCCTGTGAACTCTATTTTTGGGATTCCTCGAGACTATTGTGTGACATGATTTTGAGATTATATATATGATGTAGTTTTTACATGAACTATATGTTGTGTTATGTTATGATTCATTATGTTGTGATTATGCTTATGTGATGTGATTTATGTGATGATTCATATGTGATGCCTTTATGTTATATGATGTATGCACTTATGATGATTATTTATAATGAGATGCCATCATAATATTATGTTATGTATAATGGTTATATGATGATGATGATGATATTCTATATGTATGCTTAATGTTTTGATTCTAATGGATGCCATGTTTATAATTATGGATGCATTGATGTATGATTATGTCTATAGGGACTATGTGATATATGATGCTTTATGTTATGACCCTAAATGTGTATGCATTAATGATATGTATGAAAAAAATTCAATGCACTTATATGTTATGTGAATGTAAATGGGTAAATACAAATGATGTACTTATGTTAATGATGTAAATGTAAATATGTGGATGAATGTAAATCTGTAATTCTATTTCTGTATATGAGCATGTATGCATTTATATTTGCATATGTCATAGGGTATCATCATCAGGCAGAAGAAGATAAATGACCAAACAAAAGGAGATAAATGTTAGTGCAGAGAAAGAATCCTTCAATATATTTCCAAAGAATTAACAAATATTGCTTGAATAATCATTGGGAAAATTATTGTAATGGTCAGCAAACACCATGATATGACATAGATCAATGGTGTGCAAGGTTGTACCATCACACAGAAAAAGCAGTCACAGACAAGGATGATCCTAACTCATACAAGGAGCTCAGTTTCCCCAATCTTTTTGTCACAACTAACCACAAATATTAAAGAAACACCATGAAACTTCATTGCTCCTCTAGATCTTATTGTCAAGAAATCCTCAAGGAACTAGCAACATGACTATCAAAAAAATAGAAGAGAAGAAAATAATCATGTTACATTGTTCCTCCTCTAACTCCTGTTGGCAGGACATCCTTGAGGAACTGGTAGCATGATCACAAATCAAATTAAAAATACCAAGACAATGTTTGTCAAGTGTATTCAAATGTCAAGTATTTTGATGTCGAGATGCTAGGTTTAATGAAGATTGGATTTGTGTGATAGATGTCATGTAATGCCAAATTCAAGGACACATCTTGAATGATGTAAAGACGATCGATCCTATAATGTCAAGAAAATTCCTCAAAATTCCAAGTGATAATGATGATGCTTTAGAAAGAAATATCCTAAAACATAGATAAATGACAAGGGTTATTCTTTAGAAGGAATCATCTAAAGAATAACCAAGAATTGGCAAGTTGACTTATCATGATCTAGTTTGACCAAAGTGATAGGGAGTGGGGTTGGAGGAATCAATCACTGATTCCCACTCTAGGCCTTTCCTTATAAGACCTCCTTGGTGCTTTGCTTCACCAATCTAACCCATAGGACCCTACTCATGACTAGGAGCCCTTGGTTTGTTTTCCTAACCCCTCTTCCATCACAAATTCCAACCACCAAGTCCACCTTGGTTCATTGCCACAACTCTTCCTTAGCCTTTACACCATACTAAAGACCAATCTTCTTCAACACTCCATTAACTCTTGCAGGGGTGGTGAGATGTCCTAAAAGGCCTCAAACTATCCTCCAAGGGTTTTTGAAAGTTCACCAAGTCTACATCCATCCATCGCTCCCATCAAACTTACACCTAGGGTTTGGAAGGCTAGTAGCCCTTGAGCCCCTATTAGGTCTCCTTCACCAACAAAATAGGTTATAACTCAAAAATCTCAAAAGGACTCCCCAAGATTTCTTCAAGGTTCCCGGTCCATTTGAATCCCTCTCAAATATTTTCAAGGTCTTGTGCCCTAACTGTCTGTACAGTGCTCAATCTTGAAAACGACCTTTCTATAGGGTTTCAAGCCTTTCCTGGTAGTTTTCAAACTTCCAACTTGTTTACACACCAAATGGATAGATGGATCCTTCTCCTTCATATAGAAACAAGGTGACACACCACCCTAACTCCTCTCAGAATAAAATCATCCATATTTGGTCACCCCTGCAAGAAATGTGACCTGCACAACAAACTTTTCCTAGCCAGACCTGCACTGGCTCGCCTAGGGCATCATCTTGCTAGCAACTCCTACAACCACACAACTCCTAAATTCTACCATATGTACAAGCATGGAGTATAGGAAAATTTCCAAAAATTCCATACAAATTGTATGGTGGGAAGGTGCTCTAAACCTCCATTTTCTTAAAACTGCCTGATTCAGGCCAGCAACAGGGTGAATTCCAAAATATTTACAAACAATGCTTGAAAAGGAATAAACTAACTGTCTATTAACACAAAAAATATTGTAAAAACACTAATCTACATCCTACATAGGCCTAAATGCCTTGATCAATCCATTTTAGCACTGATCTTGAGCAAAAACTAGAAAAAAATGGCAAAAACACTATTTTTCTTCAACTTCCAACAAAACAGTCCGTACAAATGAACTTCCAACCTTACAAAAAGGTCGAGGAAACCTTTAAATATGATTCTAAAATAGTTATTCTTCAAATGGGAACCTTTTGGCTGCTCAAACTCAAAAAGAGCCTTATTTTGCAAAAATTGTCAACAATTGCAAAAATTGCCAAACTTCAACATTAGACTAAAACTTGCTATTCCTCACCTATGGTCAACATGACCTTTATTTGAAAACATAGAAAATATATAAAATTCCATGAAGGAAAACATCTAAACCATCAATTCACTCTTGAGCTCCTGGTGTTTCCTAGGTGCTCCTGCACCATTCTCCCCCTCTCGGCACAAACAACTAAGGAATTTTAGGGGAGATCAGATACATATCAATGCCTTGCTTCTTAAAGTTTGATTCTTCTACCCAAGTAGCTTCAGATTCATGCTTTTTCTTCCATTTTACCATATGCTCCATGTACACCTTGTGCCTTGTAGCCTTCTTCACTCTTGACTCTAAGATCTTCTCTGGTTGTAACTTGTATGGAGTTGGTAGTGTCATGTCGCTGAAATCCTTGAATATCTCCCTGCTATTCTGATCCATGTCAGTGACTGTCCCCTTATACTTAATCAGATCAGCCACATTAAACATTGGAGATATGCCTAGGTCTTCTAGTAATTCCACCTTGTAAGCATCTTTCCATACTTGGCTAACACCTTGCATGGTCCCACTCTTTTCATCTAGATTTTGGTTGACATTCCATTCTACAATCTGGATTTGTTAAGGTGGACCATGACATAGTCCCCTATTGCAATTTGTACATCCTTCCTTGACAAATCAACTTTCTCCTTCAACTTTTGAGTTGTTGCTGTGACTGTTTTCTTGACCTACTCCTGAATCTCTTTCATGGTTTGAGTGAAGTCCTCTGCATGTCCACTCCTTTGTTCCATGGCTCCAAGATCTCTAAGTTCACATATGCCTCTTGGGTGCATCCCATACACAACTTCAAATGGACTCTTCCTTGTGGTCCGGTTTACACTATCATTGTAAGCATACTCAGCTTGTGAGATAACCATACTCCTTAGTTAGGTACCTTAGAAGATTACCTAGCACCCTGTTAACCACATATGTTTGACCATCGGTCTGAGGATGGTAGGCTGATCCAAAAGATAAATTGGTACCTAATCTACTCCATAGTGTTTTCAAAAAATGACTCATGAATTTCATATCTTTGTTAGATACAATGCTTAATGGTAATCCATGGATCCTTACAACTTCCTTGAAGAAAAGATGAGCTATGTAGCTTGCATCATGAGTAGTTTTGTAGGGAATAAAATGACTCATCTTGCTAAATCTATCTACCACTACATAAACACTATCAAAACCAATGTTGGTCTACTGTCAAAACTAGTCTTGGTCTTAGGAAGGCCTACCACAAAATCCATGCTCACACACTACCATGGTTTGTTAGGAATAGGTAGGGGTTGATATAAACCAACATTACTAGCTCCTCCCTTAGCTTTCATACACACAACACATTGTTCCACATACCTTCTAACATCTCTTGCCAACTTAGGCCAATAATATAATCTTTGTACTAGCTCTAAGGTCTTATTTTTGCCAAAATGTCCACTAAGACTGCCATTATGCTTTTCCTAAATCAGATTTTCCCTCATTGACCCTCTTGCAACACATAACTGATTTCCCTTAAACAACAACCCACTTTGCAAGGTATACTCAAGATATTGGCTATGGAAATGGTTCTCAAAGTTAGAACATACCTTATAGGCCTCTGAAAAGTCTTCATCTTCCCCATATAGATCCTTGAAACTCTCTATGCCAATGCTCTTGAGTTGTATCTCTTGCACTGTCAACAAACTTCTGCTTAATGCATCTACCACCTTGTTCATTTTTTCTTTCTTGTGCTTGATGGTAAAAGTAAAAGCTTGGATATATTCCATCCATTTCAAATGCCTATTACTTAACTTCTCTTGAGTGTTGATAAAACTAAGTGCTTGATTATCAGTAAAAACCACAAACTCCTTGGGTAGAAGGTAATGCCTCCATTTCCTAAGTTACTGAACCAAAGCATAAAGTTCTAAGTCATAGGTTGAATATTTCTTCTTAGCTTCATTGAGCTTCTCACTAAAAAAGGCTATAGGCCTACCCTCTTGACTTAGCAATCCTCCTACTGCCACTCCACTTGCATCACATTCAACAGTGAACAACTTGTCAAAGCTAGGTAATAAGAGAATTGGTTGAGTTGCCACTTCTTGTTTCAGTTTCTCAAACCCTTTCTCAGCTTCTTGTTTCCACACAAACTTATTTTTCAAACCACCCTTGATTGTGTCTAGAACTGGTGCACATATACCACTAAAGTTCCTTATAAATTTTCTATAAAATTGGGCCAATCCATGAAAACTCCTTACCTCTGTTGTTGTGGTTGGTGTAGGCCAATTTAGGATGGCTTCCACCTTGCTTGGATCCATCTTTAATAAGCGTTTAGATACTACAAAGCCCAAGTATACAAGCTCTTGCTTGAATAACTCACACTTCTCAAGATTGATTGCCAAATTCTCCTCTCATAACCTTTTAAGAACCATCTCAACAGGCTTCAAGTGTTCTTTTGTTGTCTTGCTAAAGATGAGTATATCATCAAGATACACTACTACAAATATCCCTGTGAAATCCTTAAGTACTTCATTCATGAGTCTCATGAATGTGCTAGGGGCATTTGAGAGGGAAAATGGCATCACTTTCCACTCATATAACCCATCATTTGTTTTAAAAGTTTTCTTCCACTCATCACCATCCTTAATTCTAATTTGATGGTACCCACTCTTGGGATCCAACTTTGTGAAGAACTGAGCACCTCCAAGACAATTCATCAAGTCTTCAATTCTAGGAATAGGAAACCTATACCTAATGGTGATCCTATTTATTTCTCTAGAATCAATACATAACCTTTCTTGGTTGCTAAAACCACTGGCACTGCATATGGGCTGATGCTCTTTTGAATCAATCCTTCATCCAACAATTCTTTCACTTGCCTAGCTACCTCTAGGTTCTGCTCAGGTGTAAGTTTGTATGTTTCTTTATTAGGAAATGAGGCTCCAGGTATGAATTCAATTTGATGACTTATGGCTCTCCTTGGTGGTAAAGTTGCAGGTGTTCCATCACTAACTATGCTCTTGTACTTATCAAGCAACCTTTGGACTGCTTTTGGTAAAACTATCTTTTCAACCTTCTCTTCTTCTTTCGGTTGCAACACAACCACATATCCTTCATTCCCTTGGTGTAGGTCCTTGAGGAAATCCTTACCACTGCTCAACATGATGTTAGGTGCCTTTGACTGTCCCTCTTCTTCTTCTGACAGTGACTGCAGCTTGAAGGTCCTTCCATCCTTTTTGAAGGAAATAGTATTCTCTTTCCCATCATAAATAGCACTTCTGTCATATTTCCATGGTCTACCCAATAGTAGATGGCATGCATCCATGGGTAATACATCATAAACTAACTTGTCTTTATATCCTCGAATGGAGAACTCCGCCGTTACTTGCTCATTCACCAAAACACTCTGCCCTTTGTTCAACCATGTGACCTTGTAGGGGTTAGTGTGAGGTACCTTCTCCAATTTTAGTTTTGCTACTACCTCCTCTAAGATTATATTATCTATTGAACTTGAGTCTACTATGACCTTGCATACTTTTCCAAGTATCTTGCACCTTGCTCTAAATAAAACTCTTCTTTGTTTTGGTTCCTCTTTAACCGGTTGTCTGATCAAAACCCTGTTGAACATCATATTCTCTCCTACCTCAGATTCTATATGACTGATCTCAGATGCTTTGGGACTCATGGTGTCCTCTTGTGCATAAGCCACTCTCTTTTCATTACTTGATGAAGAAGCTTTCTCCAGGCATCTATAAGCAAGATGACCTATTTGACTACAATGATAATGCTTCATGTTTGCAAAATAAGAATTTCCCCTACCTACTCCTCTTCCTCTGTTTGAACCTCCTTGAGGTCCTCTTCCTCTGTTAAATCCACCTCTGGAAGATGTTTCACCTCCATGCTCAGTGAGTTTATATTATCCTTGGTTTCTTTGGTCATTGCCTCTACCTTGGTAGCCACAACGTTGTCTTCTTTGATCTCTTTGATCTCTACCTTTGCCTCTGCCCTTAGAAGCCTGATCTTGCTTCTTCTTGTTCCTTTCCTCAATCTTGATAGCCAATTGGTAACATTGATGTACTGTTTTAGGACTCAAAAGAGCCATCTCCTCTTAGATGTTCCATTTCAAACCATTAAGGTATCTAGCTACCTTGAGACTCTCATCCTCTGTCACATTAGATCTCATGCATAGTTTTTGAAACTCCTCAGTATAAGTGTTTACATCTTGGTCTTTCTACCTTAGACTTTGCCTCTTCTTGTGCAATTGAATCTCATAGTCATCTGGCATGTAGGCTTCTTTCACCTTGGCAGCCATTCCTTTCCAAGTTGATATGGGTTGTTTTCCTTCTTTTTCCCTCTATGTCTGAATGAACTTCCACCATGTCAAGGCTGATCCTCTCAATCTTGATTTAGCAACCTTCACCTTCTGTGCTTCAGTGATTCCATCACATTCAAAGTGGTTTTCCATACCTTCTATCCAGTCCATAACTAGATCAGCTTCCATCTTTCCACTAAAAAGGGGTATGTCTTCAAGTGCTTTCCCACTCAAAGCTTTCAATGCCTTCAAGAAAGGCTCCTCCTTCAAAACAAGGTCAGGTACAGGGGTCTTATCTTCCTCTGCAACCTCTTCCTCTTTTGGTATACTTCCCTCAAACTGTGCACACCTCACTGCTGCCTCAAGTTGGGCTATTATTTCCCTCAATAGCCTATTGTCTTCTTCTTGTCCTTCAACCATCTTAGCTAGTTCTGCATTGGTCACCATGGTGGAAGAATCACTAGACTCAACCTCTAACATATAAGATTCTTCCCAAATCTTTCACTTGCTCTGATACCAATCTGATAGGGAGTGTGGTTGGAGGAATCAATCACTAATTCCTACTCTAGGCCTTTCCTGATAAGACCTCCTTGGTGCTTTGCTTCACCAATCTAACCCATAGGACCCTACTCATGACTAGGAGCCCTTGGTTTGTCTGCCTAACCCCTCTTCCATCACAAATTCCAACCACCAAGTCCACCTTGGTTCATTGCCACAACTCTTCCTTAGCCTTTACACCATACTAAAGACCAATCTTCCTCAACACTCCATTAACTATTGCAGGGGTGGTGAGATGTCCCAAAATGCCTCAAACTATCCTCCAAGGTTTTTTCAAAGTTCACCAAGTCTACATCCATCCATCGCTCCCATCAAACTTACACCTAGGGTTTGGAAGGCTAGTAGCCCTTGAGCCCCTATTAGGTCTCCTTCACCAACAAAATAGGTTATAACTCAAAAATCTCAAAAGGAATTCCCAATCTATCTTCAAGTTTTCTGGTCCATTTGAATCCCTCTCAAATATTTTCAAGGTCTTGTGCCCTAACTATCCGTACAGTGCTCAATCTTGAAAATGACCTTTCTCTAGGGTTTCAAGCCTTTCCTGGCATTTTTCAAACTTCCAACTTTATTACACACCAAATGGATATATGGAGCCTTCTCCTTCATATAGAAACAAGGTAACACACCACCCTAACTCCTCCCTAAATAAAATCATTCATATTTGGTCACCCCTGCAAGAAATGTGACTTGCACAACAAACTTTTCCTAGCTGGACCTGCACTAGCTCGCCTAGGGCATCATCTTGCTAGAAACTCCTACAACCACACAACTCCTAAATTCTACCATATGTATAGGCATGGAGTCTAGGAACATTTCCAAAAAGGTCGTACAAATTGTATGGTGGGAAGGTGCTCTAAACCTCCATTTTCTCAAAACTCCCCGATTCAGGCCAACAACAAGGTGAATTCCAAAATATTTACAAACAATGCTTGAAAAAGAATAAACTGACTATCTATTAACACAAAAATCTTGTAAAAAAACTACTCTACATCCTACACAGGAATAAATGCCTTGATCAATCCATTTTAGCACTGTTCTTGAGCAAAAACCAGAAAAAAAAAGGCAAAAACATTATTTTTCTTCAACTTCAAACAAAACAGTCTGTCTAAATGAACTTCCAACCTTACACAAAGATAAAACCTTTAAATATGATTCTCAAACATTTATTCTTCAAATGGGCACATTTTGGCTGCTCAAACTCAAAAAGAGCCTTATTTTGTAAAAATTGTCAACAATTGCAAAAATTGCCAAACTTCAACATTAGACTAAAACTTGCTATTCCTCACCTATGATCAACGTGACCTTTATTTGAAAACATAGAAAAAATCTAAAATTCCATGAATGAAAACATCTAAACCATCAATTCACTCTTGAGTTCCTGGTGTTTCCTAGGTGCTCCTGCACCACAAAGTTGACTAGATGACTAAATTGATTGCATGCTAGTGTTGACATGCCAATGTAGTAGGAATGTTGATTAAATGATTGCCAAATTTTTCTTAAGAATTATCTTTCTAAGGATGTTAAGATATTTTTGACTTGAATATATCTCACATGTGTGATAGTGAATGCAAAAAACCTTAATGGACTGACCTAGTGTGGCCTTGGGGGCTCATTGATAGATGGCCTTGCCTATGTCATAAACTTAGAGACCTCGTAATTTGACACGACCAATGAATTTTTTTTTATTGATCAAAGATTGAGTCATGATTTTATTTGGAAAATAATAAAATGACATACCTAATGTCTCAGGGGCTCAAAGATGAGCCGTTCCTACATAGAAAATGCACAGAGACAACATAGTTTTACAATGACAAAGACTAACATGACTCACATGATGGCCTTTGACTCTGTTTTTGGGATTTTTGATGTTATTTGGATGTTTTTATGTTTTTCAAAGTTTTCTTTATTTTTTTTTGGATTTCCTCATAAATTTTTCTAATTTTTATGGCCTTTTTCAATATTTTTTATGATTTTTTCATGACATTTTATGTTTTTTATGGCTTTTTTGGACTTTTAGGATTTTTTAAAGACATTTTATGATTTTTATGGATTTTTTCAAGACTTTTTTGATTGATGAAACCATGTGTGATACCCACTAAAATTAGGTCGAGGACTAGCCAAGCTGAAGGAGATGGAAAAGGAAATCTTGAGGTGAAAGATGGACAATATGCCAAACTTGATGTCGACCATTGATGGGCACAAAAAGAAAACGATAGAATGTCATGGTGAATGTTGTGAGAGTGTCAAAAGATTAACCATTTTATTATGGAAAAAGGTAGATGGAGTGACAATAGATGGAAAATCAAAGACTGACTAGACATGGCATCTTTTTGCCAAGTTTTCACCAGGGTACTGATCCAAAGTGCCATCAAAGTGGTTTTCATTATTGGATGAATTACTTCTCTTTACTATTTTTGATATTTTGTAATTTTTTTGGTGTCACCAAGATTCCTATTTTCCAAGTTTTCATCAAGGTGACATTTTTTTTGTATTTTTCATTTTTTGGGTGTTTTTATGGTTTTTAGCCAAAATCTTTGATGCTATGTGTAGAATTTGTGATGTAGACTATTGATGGGTTCTATCAATTGTTCACCATTTGGAGTAGCTAGCTGGTAAGTTCCAAAACTAAATGCGGTAGTGATGATGTAAGGGCCCAATCAGTTAGGCTCGAACTTGTCGAGCTTCTCTCGATTAGATTGATTCTTGAGATTTTGCATTAGGACCAAGTTGCCAATGTCAATTTTTTGGAAAATCACTCTCTTGTTATAACTACAACAAAGGTGATTCTAATATGCCTGTAAGTGATTTAAGGAATTTTTTTTTTGTTCTTCTAACATTTCTAGGTCATTTAGTCTAGACTATCGGTACTCTTCATCATCAATCAATCCCTTCATGGAGACTCTGAGAGAGGGAATTTCAACCCCAATGGGCAAGGCAGCTTTGGCTCCAAATATGAAGGAAAAAGGTGTGGCTTGAGTAGGTGTACGAATGTTGGTGTGGTAAGCCCATAGAGCAAGGTTAAGATGTAAATGCCAATCACAACCAGTGTCATTGATGGTTTTCTTAAGCATTTCGATAATTGTCTTATTGGATGCCTCATCTTGACTATTAACTTATAGGTAATAGGGCATAGAGAAGTGGTGTTGAATGTGGAAGCGTTCACAAAGTTCATAGATGTCCTAGTTTTTGAAGGGATGACCATTGTCTAGGATGATGGACTATGGCACACCATACTAGTAGATGAGGTAGGTGAGAATAAATTTGGAAATTTGTTTGTTCACTATGTAAGTGAGGGGGATGGCTTCGATCCACTGGGTGAAATGATTAGTGGCGGTGATAATTAATTTATGGCTATTAGAGGAGGTGGGATGGATTTTAACCATGAGGTCGAGTCCCCATTGTTCAAAGGGCAAAGGAGAAGTGATGGGTCAGAGTTCCTATGCTAGTGCATGAATTAAATCACTATGTATTTGACATTGGTGACATGTTCTTACAAACTCAAGTGCATCTTTTTCCATAGTTAGCCAATAATACCCAAGTCCCATGATCTTCTTAGCTAAGGTTGGGCCACTTGAATAAGATCCACATATACCCTCATGTACCTCATATAAGGTTGTTTGTGCTTCATCAGTGTTGAGACATCAAAGAAGAGTATTGTCAAAGCTACGACAATATAAGGTGTTGTTGATGATGGTGTAATGGGCTGATTTGCGAATAAAGGATTTATGTTGATTGTTGGAAAGGTTTGTGGGGAGTTTCTAGGACTAAAGGTAATCATATATGTCTTGATACTATGGTCAATTGGGACCAACAAGCTCACAAACCATTTATGACTTAGGAATATCATATGCAAGAACCAACAACTACTCTATTAAGAACTCAAATTGTGCCACCTTGCTGGGAATGTCTAGGAGGGATCCAATTGTAGCCATTGTATATGTGGCCTTATTTTGGGCCCTAATAATTTTCTCCAAAGAGATTATGTGGATATATGATTGAAAACTATCAGCCATACATTTGTAGGGTAGTAAATTTTCATCCTTGATGTCATATTCATTATTAACCTAGTTTATGACCAACTGAGAATCTCCAAAGACTATAAGTGTTTTGATTTTACATTTAATAGCCATTCAGAGTCCAGTGACAAGTGCCTCATATTCTGTCACATTGTTTGTACATAGGAAAGCAATTAATAATGACTCAAGAATGGAGTCCCCTTGTAGTGTGATGAACAATATACTTGCTCCCGATCCATGACTAGTATGGAACCCATCAAAATAGAGCTTCCAAGGTGATTTAGGCTTCACATGAAAGATGGACTCATCAGGGAAATCTACTACCAAAGGGTGATCACTTTGTACAAGTGCATCTATGAGTTGATTGGCTATGACCTATCCTTTTATAGCTTTTTGTTCCACATACTATATGCCATACTTAGTATCATAACCCATTTTTCCAACCGACTTGTCAATGTTGTCCGACTAATGAGATACTTCAAGGGATCAATATTTGCTACAAGTTGTGTCCTATGATTTATCATATAATGTCTTAAATTATAGGTGGTGAAGACAACTACAAGACAAGCATGTTCAATGGGCATGTAGTAGAGTTCACATTTGACCAATGTGCAACTGATGTAGTATACAACCCTTTTTCTCTCATCATGGTCATTTTGTGCAAGCAATGTCCATAGTGCTAAAGTGGTTGTTGAATTCTATAGAATCAAAGGTTTTCCCTCAATGGGTGGCATTAGAATAGGTGGTGTCAATAGATAGTTTTTTATCTGTTGGAAGGCCACTTGACACTTTTTAGTTCACATAAAGGGAATTCCCTTGCACAAGAGGTATTGGAATGGTTGGCATTTGTTTGCTAGTTGTGTAATGAAGTGCCAAATGCACTATAGTCTTCCTTGCAATGTCCTTAGCTCACTAATTCCTTTTGGAGGAGGCATGTCTAATATTTCTTTCACTTTAGCGCCATCCACTTTAATGCCTCTATGAGAAACTATATACCATAAAAGCTTTCTAGACACAATTCTTAGGATTCAAATGGACCTTGTATTCTTCCAGTATCTAGTACCTTAAGATTATGATTGTGTGTCAAATACTTTTCCAAGAGTTCATCCATGTAGTCTTCCATTAATGTGTGCATTATGTCATGACATATCATGGTCATGGCTCATTGATATGTAGCACCTACATTCTTTAAACCAAAAGGAATAACATTCCAGTAGTAGGTACCCCAGGGACAAGTGAATGTTGTTTTATGATGGTCTTCAAGGGTGATATGAATTTGATTATATCCTGATAAACCATCCATAAGGGAAAACATCTCATACACTACTATAAGATCAACAATGATGTCTATGTTGGGTAATGGAGAATCATCCTTTGGGCATGCCTTCTTCAAATCTTGAAATTATATACATATGTGAATTTGACCATTTGGCTTTGTGATAGGAAAGGCTTCAAATCCATTCAACATAGTCTATTGATCTTATGAACCCTACATCTAACAACTTCTTGAGCTTAGTTTTGACTAACAAGGCAATCTAGGGGTGCATATTTTGCAACTTGTGCTTGATTGGTTTAGTGTTTGGTAGTAAGGGAAGATGGTTAAAAAAAAATGCTAGATCCAATCTTGGCATATCAGCATATGACCATGTGAAGTTAATCTTACGCTCTAAGAACTTTTGGAATTCAAATTTTTCTTCTTCTATCAATGATGTGGCAAAGAGAACCGTTTTGGGCTCTTATGGTGTGGCTATAATAACTTCTATGGTTTCCTCAATGAGAATTTCCTATTTTTCTTGTGTGATGGGAAGCAAGTCCAATCCTCCATCCTTGGGTGCCTCGAAGAGGTTTTCACCCTTAGATGCATCCTATTATTTTAGTTTTGTATCATTAGAAGACACCTTATGGTTTTCACCTAAAGACATGTCTCTTTTTGTTTTATTTTTATTATTTTTGTTACTAGAGGATTACATAGTCTCCCTGAAGTATGTTGCATAATCTAGATCTATGGTGAATCCAGCTTTATGGTCCCCAATTGGTATGCCTTCATGGAGTCCCATGAATTCGGCAGTAACTTCGTCATTCTAAAAAATGTCCATAGTAGGTGGGCCTTTTTGATCCCAGTCAATGAGTTGTGGATAGGCAAGGGAGATACCATCATCAGTGTTAGAAAATGATGGGGAGGATGTAGAAAGCATGCACAAAAAGGCAGAAAGGGTAAAGATGGAATTGTCATCCTCAAATTCCCATTTGGATTTTATCCCGTAGTCATCTTCACTTAATTTAAGAAAATAAGACTCATTGGAAAAATAGGAGACAAATGGATTAGAATAATGGTCAGTAGTGTCATGTGGCCAATCAAATAGGTTAGAATGATGGTCAATGGGGTCATATGGTTGGACGAGAAATTCAAGAGGATGGTTAATAGGATCAGATGATGGTTTAGATTTTTCATCATCATAAGGCCAAAAGAGTCTTACCCATTCTTCTCTTTTAAGTGGTACTTTAGGAGGGTCTTTAGGGAATCCAAATTTAAACATTTGTTGGAATATTTCATCAAAAGAGAGCTCATGAGGTTCTAGAAACATGTTGTCAAGACAATAGTCACTTAAGGATCTTTGAGAACCAAATTCCCACTCATGTGAGTCAGTTTCAGTAAAGGAATCTTCAGTTGTCTTGATACCTTCAGAAGCATTCATGCTCTCACCTGAAAGTACATTGGTACATGGATCGTTAGTTTTGAATGACCCAAACACTAACCCTAGATACTTTGGTCTTCCAGAAGATAGGATAGGTACCCTTCTTCCCATCTTGTCTTTACCAAGGCCACTAGTTCCTTCATAGCCTTTTTCCTTCATTATGTCATAGCCTTTGCCATATTGCTATATGAGTAGCAAAGGTAGATCTTCCATCTCTTTATAGATCCAACCTAATATGTCTTCAATGCCTTCTTTGTTCAATTCCTCCCCCCCCCCATTTGTGAAATTCATTATAGGGGGAACCTTAAAAATCTCTTTGGGCTCTATTATGAAACAAGGCCTACCATAAAATTTTGGAGACTTGGGTATTTTATGATACAATAGGTTATTTCCAACTTGTACTCTTAGCACCATTTGTCCTGGATCTTGATATTAGGGTCAACTCTTGGGATGATTGAAGTGGATGGTGTGATGGAGGTTGAAGAAGTGGACATGGATGGATTGGCGAGTGTAGATGGGTTGATGTATTTGGAAGAAGTGGATGTCAAAGCTTTGTGGTTAATTGCCACTTGGGGTTCTAAAATACCTCTCAAATTGGTGCAATACTGGAAAGGATCAGGATTTTTAGGTATGGGAATTTCAGTGCCATCAAAAGGAAACTTCAAGCATTGATGGTTAGTGGACGGTATGGATTTTAAGGCATGAATCTAGGGTCGACCAAATAAAATTTTATAAGGTAGTTCAAGATCTAGGACTTGACATGTTGTATCCATAATGACTAGCCCCACACAAATAGGAAGTGTTATAATGCACCTAGAGGAGCGTTCATCATTGTATGCCTTTATGATAATAATTTTGGTTACATCAACATAAGCACTAGAGAAGCCTAGTGCTTTGACCAATTTTAGGGAGCATATATTCAATCTTGCTCCGCCATCTACTAAGACTCGTCTAACCTTAGGTTTATGGATGGAGACTTTGATATGCAGTGCATCATTGTGAGATGTTTTAGGTGAGGAATAGTCTTGGTCTGAAAAGGTAATGTGATGGGGAGTGGTCAAGTATCCAACCATGGATTTGAATTGGTTGACATAAATTTCATTAGGGATAGAAGACTCCTGTAAGGTTTTATCAAGTATGGATTTGTGTGCAAGAGAATGTGTAGCATCTCGAGTATGGAGATTTTAGCGGGCGTTTTTCCCAATTGGTAAATGAGATTACATTGTCCTTTGGGTTGTGACTATTTGGTAGATGGATAGAGTATCGTGATCTTTGGATGTCTAGTAGGAGGACCACCTATTGTAACTTTACCTCTACATGTGGTAACATCACACTCCAAAGTTTTCTTAATAGTGATAGTATTGACATGTTCATCAGTAGCTCAGAGGTGGTTAATTATGGGTCCATCGAAATAGTCAAAGGCGATGCGAGTGTAATTGGATTGATTTTTATTATTCTTTAGACCTGATGTAGAGGGATTATTTGAAACATGATCCTACAGTGGGATTTTATGAATTATATGGTCTGCATCTGAAGGAAATTTTTGACTATCTATCTCAATGGAATGACTTTCAATGAGATCCTATACAAGATTTCTTAGTTGTCTGCAGGAAGAATTTTTATGCCCTTTTTCCTAATGATAATCACAAAATGATCCCACCAAGATGGCTTGAACTACCTAGGGTCATATGGTTTAGAGTTTGGTAATGTGATGACATTTTTATGGAGGAGCTTCTTAATGACCACTTCAATTGGTTCACCCAAGGTGGTATATGTGTGTCTTTTTGTAAATTTTCTATTTGATGTGGTTTCCCTTGGTCTTGATTGTTTTGGATGACATTTTTAGTAGGTGTTGGTGTGGTTACTAGTGTGTTTTGGGGTTGAGCTCCTCTTAGTGTAATTGTAGGGTATGTTGTGTTTACAACTTTAGTGTCAACAATTCCATCATTGGTGATATGTTTTCTTTTGACCCAATATTTATTTTTGTCACTAGGTGGGTTTAGGTTTGGGTTGTTTGTGTTATTTTTGCAATATTTGAGTTCTCCTTTAGCAATAAGGCAATTTTCAAGTTGTACTCTTTCAACAAGATCTGTGAAAGCAGTGCAACAATGGACTTGTAAATTGTATCTCAATGGGCGAAGAAGGTTTTGAACAAACATGTTAAATTTTTCCTTCTTTGGTATCTCAACATGGCATCTAATGGCTAAACCTCTCCATCTTTTGAAAAATGGAATGAAGGTCTCGCTAGTCTCTTCTTGGGTTGTCTTGCATAAAGTGGCAATGGTGATGTTGATGTTGATGTTATAGGTGTACTTTTTGAAAAATTTATTAGAAAGTTCATCCCATGTCTTTATTCCTTTGGGAAAGGTAGAAAATCATTCAAGTGTAGGATTTGCGAGACTCCAAGGAAAGAATCTCATCAAATAGATATGTTCATATGCAACATCCATGCAATTGGTTGTAAATTCTCTTATGTACTCAAGGGGATTATCCGTACCTTTATATTTAGAGAAGTTGGGTACCACATATCCTAGAGGGAATGGTGGCATGTATAAACTCATATCCAATGGGTATGAACATAAGTCATAGGATGTGTGGGTCTTTTTATTGAAAAGTTGTATGTTCTCCATTTATTTTTTGCAAAACAACAAGTTGAGCCATGAGTGTGTCAATGATAGGATTGTTTGTTACATCACACATGTTGGTAATGGGTATTCCATGAGTTCCCATTACTGTGAGGATGTGTTCTAATTTGGGATGTGTTGGGATGATATGTTTTAATATTGATGTTGAGTGTATGGCACATTTGGAATTTGTTGGTATTGAGTGTTTTGGGTGGGGATGTGTTGTTGTGTATGGATGTGAGATGCATATGTAGGAATGTGTGACCCAATAGTGTTCATTTGTATTTGTGGAATTTGTTGTCCTAGAATGTTTTTATGTCCAAATGGATTCATATGTTGTGTCACTTGGTTTCCTTGTCCAAATTGGTAAATGTAGCCCTATGGGATGTTTGTGTTTTTTCTTTGGGGAATATTAGCATGTTGTGTTGATTTGTGGAAAAGTTTTAACATTTGGTTGAGGTCTTGGAATAGTAATTCATCTATTATTTCTCCCAAAGGGGTTCAAAGAGTTTGTTCCCATGGCATTAGTTGAGGACCCAAGTATAAGGCTTGATGATGTCATTCCCATAGCACTAGATGAAGACCCAAATAAAAGGTTCGATGAATTTGTCCCCATTGTATTGGTTGAAGCCCCAAATGTAGCTCCCACAGTCTGTGACAAAATTTTTGTTATTTGTGGGACTTATTTTGATATGGCATGTGAAATGGTTGATGTTCCCACAATAGATGCCATGCTGACTGTGTTAGATATGCTTTCGGGGGTGGTGCCACTTGAGGTAGAATTGATGGTGTTTGTGGCATTTTGTGATGGGGCACCATTGGAAGTATTGTTTGTATTGTGTTGTGGTGTCAAATATGGTTGACTATTTTATGTAGTATGATTAGGAGAAGCTCTTCTTAATGTATTAATATAGAATCCATGTGGACATTTAGCCCCTTGGTGTAAAATCATGGCTAAGTATCTTTCTCTATCTTGAAAGAGTAATTCCTCTACAAAGGAGGCCATATCAAGATTTTGGGTGACAACTTCTAAATCTTCAACAAATACTTGTATGTTTTCATCTCTTCAAATAAATTGTTCAAAGGGATTGTGAGATGAGGAAATTGCAAAGTTCATGTCATTGAAGGGATTGACAAAAGATTCCCCAATGTCTGTATTGTTGTTCATGTCATTAGGAAAGTTGTAAGGGGTGTTGTCTTGTCCAAAAGGGTCCACTTGTCTAATTTTCCTTTGGAGCCTAGTCTCAACCATAAAATATTTTCTCAAATGAGGCAGTGATAATGAAAACTAAGTCTATGAATGGGGATGATATGATACTATGGGTATGTGCAAGATCATCATGGAAAAAATAGGCCCTTAAGTGGCAAAAAATTTAAAAAAATCAGAGTTAGGCAACTTGACATAAAAATTTGAATAAGTTATCTATATTATTTCAAAAATATGTAGGAATAGAATCTGTAGCAAATAGAATGCAGTTTCTAAACTACTATGTTTATTTTTTAAAAAAATCTATTTGGTGTAAATTTGAATTTTCAATGCATTGGTACTTAAATTTCAGGGAAAAAATAAGAAGTAGGTGTTTGTCTAACCACCCTAACCACAATAAAATGATAAAGAAATTTTATAAGATTTTAGATATAAGTAGAGGACTCAAGTCCTGATGTGATGCATACTTTTTGTAAAAAAATTTCAAGTAAATAATTAATTGTGAATTTTTTATTACAACTTTTAAACAATATAAAAATTTGTATATCTGACCACCTTAACTTGGTAAAAACTTCATGATTTTTATTTTTTTTTAATCCTATAGTATGTGAGGCATAAAATGTGACACATGTTTCAGATTCAAAAAATATGATACATTTTGAAAGCTATAGATTTTTTTCAATCATCCTATCAGTCAAGAATTTAGCCATAATTCAAATAGAAAATAAATAATAATCAGGGTATGTGCAGGATCATCATGGAAAGATAGGCCCTTAAGTGGCAAAAAAGTTAGAAAAATCAGAGTTAGGCAACTTGACATAAAAATTTGTATATGTTATCTATATTATTTCAAAAATATGTAAGAATAGAATTTGTAACAAATTGAATGTAGTTTCTAAACTACTAGGTTTGTTTAAAAAAAAAATCTATTTGGTGAAAATTTGAAATTTCAATGCAATAGTACTTAAATTTTAGGGAAAAAATAATTAGGTGTCTATCTGACCACCCTAACCACAAGAAGATGATAATATTTTTTTATAAGATTATAGATATAAGTAGAGGACTCATGTCCCGATGTGATGCATGCCTTTTTGTAATTTTTTTCCAAGTAAATTATTAATTATGAATTTTTTATTACAACATTGAAAAAATATAAAAACCTCGTATGTCTAACCACCTTAACTTGGTCAAAACTTTATAAAATTCATTTTTTCTTTTTTTAATCATATAGTATGTGAAGCATAGAATGTGATGCACATTTTGGATTCAAAAAATGTTATACTATTTGAAAGTTATAGATTTTTTTCAATCAACCTATCAATCAGGACTTTAGTCATAATTTGAATAGAAAATGAATAATAATTACTTATTAAATTCAAAGTAAGGCATAATTTATACTAGTGGAAAACTGGGAATCTCCTTTAGAAACCCTTTTCATTTCATCAATTTTGGGTTAAAAAAGTCGTTAGCCACATACCAATCATATTGCCACTTTTTGGCCCATCATGATCCTCCACATACCCATTATTTATTAAATTAAAATTAAAACATAATTTATATTAGTGGAAAACCAAGAATCTCCTTTACAAACCCTTTTCATTTCATCAATTTTGGGTAAAAAATGTCATTAGCCACATACCCATCATATCGCCACTTTTTGGTGCATCATGATCCTACACATACCCCTATGTTTTTTGGAATTTTGGAATAAGGGATGAAATTTTCTAAAGAGATGTCAAATGAAAAGTCGCAATGTTGTCTAAAAGGGATGCCAAATGCAAAGTGATAACGAAATATGAAGGGTATGACACTATGTTTTTTCGAGTTTTGGAATAAGGAATGTAAAATGAAGACTAAAATGAATGGTGGAATACTAAAGTGTTTAAGCTATAACAATGAAAATGCAAAGGTCTAAGGTGCAATCAAGTTTGGTGGACTTTTAAGAAACATTTACTAAGCACTCAAAGATTGGTCAATATCTCAATTTGAATCATCTAAGGACTTTTTTGGTAGGACTTAAATGAAGAGGACAAGATGACAAGGTGAGGTTTCCTAACTAGGCTTATGAGTTGGAAAGGTCTCACCAAAGGACAATGACTAAATGAATTGATTTTGACTAAGTCTAATGATAACCTACTTTTGAAGGAAAATATTTTGCAAGGTATGAAAAGTTTTCCTTTTCCAAAGTCTACAAAAAAAAAAGGATCTAAGGACTTGTATATGCTAGAAATGATAATGGATTCTAAGGTGCAACTAAAAATTTACAAAGTTAGACCTATGGCAAAATGCAAGTTAAAAGATGCAAAGATGGGAGATTTGAGCAAATTTTTTTTCTAGTTTTTGAACTAAGGCTACTAGAAAAGATGTCTGGAAATAGATTGAAAATGTTTGGCCTTGAGTTTGGATAGTAACAATGATTTTCCTAAATGACAAAAAAATATGTCATTTTAGGTATCAAATATGTTTCAGGAGATCGAATGTGTCTCAATTTTAGCAAATGTGTTGTTTCAAGTCATTGATGTGGTTCAGAAAATCAATTGCATTGTTCTAGAAAGAAAATGTGGTGTTATAGTTGCATGTGTTTTTCCAGTTAGCAAATGTGGCTTAGTAGGTTAATTGCAATTCACAAAGTCTCAAATGCAGTTCAAAATGTCAAATGTGTTGCAGAGTAAATAAAAGTATGGTTTCCTTGCAATTTTGGCAGGATTTTAGGATTGTTTTAGTTTGAGTGTGTTTTTCCATATTTGTGAAGGATTTTTATTTGTTTATTGTTTCAAAAAACACTTGGAAAACACATGGTTTTCTCTTTAAGTGTTGAAAACAAGCACAATTAAGACAACGTGCAATTCTAGGTTTGGTAAGGACTATATTCACTAGATTCCATGTGGGTTTCCCCAGCCACACTTATTCTTAGTGAGTGAATTAGAATCTTGGCCATACTAACTACCCCTTACATTGATCTCCCATGATAGGCTCTTCACCTCTACTAAGAACTATGAGAATGTGGATGCCTTGGCAATGACTGTTGTTGCACCAATGAATAGAAAGGGTTTTTAGAAATTACACAAGATTTTTAGTTCAAGCACCCATTCAAGTGGCCACACATGAGGCAATATGAGATCCAATAAGGAGGAATCCCAACCTACAAAGGTTATGCTCCATAGGGTTTATGGGGATTCATTTGTATGTGTAATAGATCTAAACTTGTAATCTTAAGTTTTCCATTAGGATTCACATTTGTATACCGGTCTAGAGTAGCTCGGCTAAAGAGCTTCGTTTCCAGTTTAAGTCACCTTGGTGTGAGTACTTTTTCCCACCAAGGAAGGCCAATTCCTATCTAGTCAATAATAGTTTCTCTTGCACCCAGGATCACACAAGTGTGCAAGGGGAGAGGATACATCTATTATTGAATTAGGGTTACACATATTGAAAAAACTTGTTCATTTTAATGTCCAAGCTTATTGTGAGACAAACACATTAAACACTTTGTTCATTTTAAACCCATCTTAATGTTAGAAAAAAAATGTTCATTTTAAGCCAATGCCATGAAGATGCATGTGAATTTTAGCCTTGATGAGTTTCAATGCAAGATTGTGTTCATTTTAAACCCATGAGTGAAAGCATTTTCATTTTAAACCCATGAAATGTAAATGCAAGTTGTTTGTGATTTTTTTTTTCTTTTAGGATCCCAAAGGAGTTATAAAATAATCAACAAAAAAACATTAGCCACTCCTTCCAGCTTTGTCACATGCTGCAAACAATATATTAGTAACCCAAAATCCCTAAGCCATTAAATAGAAAATAGAAATCTAGAAAATACAATAAAAAACCTGAAAGCAAAATTTTACCCAACAAATGTGTCGTTCTGTAGAGAAAATGCGTTGCAAAACTAGAGGCTAAAATTTACTAGGCAAATGTATCATTCTAAAGGGTGAATGTGCTACAATAGATGGATGCATCGTTCATGTCTACAGATGTGTCTTAGGAAATCAAATGCATCGTTTTGTCTATCAGATGCGGCTTGAAAATTCATATGCATTGTTCTTGCAAATCAAATGGGTCATGATGTAGAAATTGTGGTTCAAAAGGCTGTAGATGTAGTGTTATGTACCTATACCTACAAAAAAGATGAAAAATCTATACAGAAATCTACAAAAAACATGTTTTTGGCATCAGCTTCACCAATGTAACCTAGGGAAAAATTCAAGTTAGCATTATAAAGCAATAACAAACTAAACCCTAGCTAACAATGAAGAATTATGGAAGGAAATAGAATGACAACAAAGAACAATCTCACCAAGTCTTCATGCCCTCCATGAATCACCTTCATTACACCTTTTCCATTTGTTGCAAGTAGATATTTTCCCTCAGATTTTTTATGAGCAACCTATGATTATGACTATGTCGTAAGAAAATATTGAAGGATTCTAATAGTGTTGGAATGTACTCAACAAAATGCAAGCAAGCCTAATGTCTGAAGCATAAGATAGTCAAGCATAAAGTCAAGAGCATGAAGTGTGTCAAATGAGGCTAAATTTTCCTTTCTATAGAAAATCCAATTTTAGATGAATGGCCAAGATTGAAAGTTGGGAGATGCCCTGAGATAAATGGGTAAAATTAAATGTGACAACCCACAGTTAGGGTTAGGGAAACATTAGGGTGAAATTTGAAATGAAGGGTTGTGATCTAATTTTAGAAAAATCAAATCAATGGACACAAATGCATGTGACAAGAGGAAATATTGGTCACGGAAAAAGAAAAAGTTGGAGACTCAAATAATAATTTAAAATTATTTGATTTAAAATAATGAGTTGACCTTTTGAACTAAAAAATAATTTAATTCAAAAGTGGTGGGTTCATGTGATGGTAAATAATTATTTTAAATTATTTACTTGGTGGGAAAAATGGAAAGTGGAACAATTTTAAATAAATGATTTTATTTAAAATTAGAAAAATCCAAGGTGGACAATAATTAAATAAATTATAAAAATATATGTAATTATAGGTCATTAGAAATTAATGGCGTATTTAAATAAATAAATGAAGTTTATTTATTTAAATAATCAGGAGGAAATAGTGGACAAATGATAATTAAATAAATTTTATGAATTTATTTAATTCTAGAGGGACATAGGAAATTAGTGACATATTTAAATAAAATAGATAGGAAGAATAAAAGACATGAATTAATTAAATAATTAAGAATTATTTAATTAATAGTTGAATTTGGACTATAGGACATAATTATTTTAATTATGTTGAGACGAAATATGGCAAAAAATAAAGATTGTAGGCCTCGGTCAATTTATGTGTCTACAAGAAGCATCAATTCTTCTTTAGGAAGAAGGAAATTCATGTTGGGAGGAGAATCTAAGATCACTATACCATCACTATGAAGTCTTAGGAATTCTTTAGAAAGATGCCTATTGTGAGGGGGATCTTGATATCTTAACCCCTTTGTGTTTTCATTAGTTGGTATTTGCTTTAGGACTTGATGAATTTTATGTTCACTTGTTGTATCACATCCTTGTTTACTCAAGATTTTGAATCCCTTTCCATATGTTTCTTCTAGATTGATTAGAGTGTTTGTTACTTTATTATCATAAAATGTTTTAGTGTTTTCTTATTTAGAAGAGCTAGGTTCACCTATTGTAGGGAACTAATGTTCAACTTTTATTTCGGTTTCAAGATGTAAGTAGCCAAACATCTCAAGAGGTGGTATTGTAGAAGGATTTAGTTGTTTCATGGATTGGGGTATGTGCAGGATCATCATGGAAAAAACAGGCCCTTAAGTGACAAAAAAATTAGAAAAATCAGAGTTAAGAAACTTGACGTAAAAATTTGAATAAGTTGTCTATATTATTTCAAAAATATGTAAGAATAAAATCTATAGAAAATTGGATGTAGATTCTAAACTACTAGGTTTATTAAATTAAAAAAAAAATCTATTTGGTGAAAATTTGAAATTTCAATCTAGTAGTACTTAAAATTCGGGAAAAAATAAGAAGTAGGTGTTTGTTTGACCTAACCATAATAAAATGATAATATTTTTAATAAGATTTTAGATATAAGTAGAGGACTCATGTCCTGATGTGATGTATATTTTTTGCATTTTTTTTCCATGTAAATAATTAATTATGAATTTTTTATTACAACTTTTAAAAAATATTAAAACTCATATGTTTGACCACCTTAACTTGGTCAAAACTTCATGAAATTCATTTTTTTAATCCTATAGTATGGAAAGCATAGAATGTGATGCATGTTTTAGATTTAAAAAATGTGATACCATTTGAAAGCTATAGATTTTTTTCAATTAGCCTATCAATCAGGACTTTATTCATAATTCAAATAGAAAATAAATTATAATTATTTATTAAATTCAAAGTAAAACATAATTTATATTGGTGGAAAGCTGAGAATCTCCTTTAAAAACCTTTTTTGTTTCATCAATTTTGGGTAAAAAAAAAGTCATTAGCCACATACCCTACACATACCCATCATATTACCACTTTTTGGCCCATCATGATCCTGCACACCCATGGATAAATGGATGCATTAGCTTAAAGGTTATTAAGACAATAATTTAGGAACTTATTCATGTTGTCATCATCTTCTCCAATGATGGCAACATCACAAGGACATGCATTAGGAGTTGTGTGAGGATGAGTATGTTCAATTTCGTTATGATAATTTTCAAAAGTGCAGCTTGACACATCCACTATAGATTTTAAGGACATCCATAGCTTTATAAAGAACATATCCATGATTCAAGATTACACAAATACACTTGAAATGAGAGATTGGAATAATAACAATTCTACAAATTGGAACAAAAAATTGAAAGTAGCAAATAGAAGCATAGAGGAGAAATTTGAAACCGTGAAAACTAGAAACTCAAAGTCAACCAGAACTAAGATTCTAGTAAGGGTTTCTTTGTCCTAGTGGTGAGACTTTGAGGTTCTAGGGAATGGAACTAATATCAAGTTACACTAGAGAGGACTCTGGACCAAAAACCCTGAGAGGGACTAAGACTCCAAGAAGAGTGTTTTAGTCCTAGCATAGGTTTTGTTTAGAAAAACAACAAAGCCTAGATTGTCTACAATGTTCATAGGTTACCTTTACAAGGACCTGATGTTTGGAAACAAAAAATGTGCAAATGAATGCAAGAAAAAGTAACTAGTAAGAAGTAATTGAATGCAAAGTTAAATGCATTTTTTTCAATTTTGAATGCAATAACAATATTTCTAAATGTAATTAGGATGATGAACAATGCACTTTTTAGTTTTTCAATGTGATGAGATGATGCAAGAAAGCAAAAATCCAACCTATATGCACTTTCACTAATGCAAATATGAGAAACTGTATCTATGCAATTTCACTAAATATGAAAAACCCTAGATGTAATTTCACTAATGCAAGATGTAAAGCAAGAATGAATGCAACCTATATCTAGGAATTTAATGAACTCTAAATTAGAAAATGAATGCTCAAAAGCGCCAAGTTCACCAAAATGAACAATAAGAAAAATGAGTGATGTTGCACCGCTATTCTCCTATTGCCATTCAATAATGTCCTAGGAACCCAAATTATATTAACAATCAACCTCACAAGGTGAGTCAATTCTCAGCAAGACCTAGGAGGGGGTTCTTTAATCTTTGAGGGGTTCACCACCAAGCAAATGCTTGGAAAATACAACTTAGCATTCAACTCACAAAACCTAATAATGCAAGCTAAATGAAGGATGCAAATGGTGAAATTATACAATAGGAAGCTAGGATATGTGTACTTGGGAAGTCTAGAAATGTGAAAAGGATTCTGGAAATGTAAAGAAGCTATCAAAATATGTTATGGAGGACTAAGAAACCCTTACTATCTTATTAGTCCTACTGCTATTTTTCATGGTAGATGCAGAATCTTCGATTGCAAAAATAGAATCCAAAAGAATCTCTACAAAATTTCACTTGGAGGACTAACATGTTCTTGCTACTATCTTAGTCCTGATCTAAATTTCTAAAATCTTTGAAAGTGATCTTGAGGCTTGATATCTGTACTTCCTTCTCTTATCTTAGGTTTTGAAACTTTCAGATCTAGCATATAGGTGAGTTTTCGTGAAAATTACAACTTCGCAATGCAACTTTACAACTTTCCACTTCAAATGATCTTCAAGTATTCAACCTAAATCTACAAACACAAGCATGCAAGAGAGGAAAATTGTGTTGATTGTTAGTGAATTTGAGTTTTCCTTGGCAAAACCCCTTGTTGGTAATTAAACCTTGAAATGAAATAGAATAAAGGATGGAATTGATGAATAAACAACATGCAATGCTACAACTAACTAGACCCTTGCTATGAAGTCTACAAACTTGTGTGAAATGGATAGCTCGGATATAGATATTGAATCAAAGGAATACTTGATAGATATAGAATTGAATTACTTTCTTGAATCAAAACCCTACATCACAAATGTTAGCACAAAAACACACATAATGGGTATGTGCAGGATCATCATGGAAAAAATAGGCCATTAAGTGGCAAAAAATTTTAAAAAATCAAAGTTAGGAAACTTGACATAAAAATTTGAATAAGCTATCTATATTATTTCAAAAATATGTAAGCATAGAATTTGTAGCAAATTGAAATTAGTTTCTAAACTACTAGGTTTTTTTTTTTTTAAATCTATTTGGTGAAAATTTGAAATTTCAATGCAGTAGTACTTAAATTTTAGGGAAAAAAAAAGTAGGTGTCTGTCTGACCACCCTAACCACAATAAAATGATAATATTCTTTTATAATATTTTAGACATAAGTAGATAACTCATGTCCGAATGCGATGCATATTTTTTTGTAATTTTTTTCCAAGTAAATAATTATTATTTTTGATTATAAATTTTAAAAAATATAAAAACTCGTATGTCTGACCACCTTAACTCTGTCAAAACGTCATGAAATTCAATTTTTATTTTTTTAATCCTATAGTATGTGAAGCATAGAATGTGATGCATGTTTTGGATTCCAAAAATGTGATATCATTTGAAAGCTATAGATGTTTTTCAATCAACCTATCAATCAGGACTTTAGTCATAATTCAAATAGAAAATGATTAATAATTATTTATTAAATTCAAAGTAAAGAATAATTTATATTGGTGGAAAGCTAAGAGTCTCCTTTAAAAACCCTTTTCATTTCATCAATTTTGGGTAAAAAAAAATTCATCAGCCACATACCCTACAAATACACATCATATCGCCACTTTTTGGCCCATCATAATCTTGCACATACCCTAATGCAAGAATATCTTTGATATGATGCTTGAACCTTGATGATGGATCCAAATGCTTGATGAATTTCTCTTGAATGCTTTGCAGTGCCCTCTTGAAATTGCTAGAATTCTTGGATGTATTCTTGGATATGAAAATGAGTGAAGGAACCTTGTATTTATACTTATCTATGCTTAAAATCTTAAAATTACACCACATAAATCTAACATATTAAATCATTAATTCAAGGAGGCTAAATTTTGTTAGAATTTGAAATTAAATCCCAAAAATACCTTAAGGGGGACTAAGATTCCCTAGGTGGCATCTTAGTCTTGAGGCTCAAATATCGAGGCACAAACTCTAAAAAGCACCACTTTGAGGAACACTTGAAATTAGGATCCCAAGAGATTTGGGGGACAAAGATTCCCTAGGTGGAATTGTAGTCCTGACCCAAAAATCAAGGACACTCAGATAGAATCATTAAATCATCATTTATCCATTGATGTTTGTCGGGAATATCCATAAAAATGTGTAATTTATTAGGCTTTTGGAAGAAAAATAGGACCAATTAAGACTTAAATAAGGATAAAAAAGAAAGGCAGGCCTAAACAAGTGTAATAATATTCATTTTCCTACACTACAGGAGAAAAGAAAGTGATGTTGTGGCCCATGATTTATGGCGATATGTAAGAATGGAAATGTTGTCACACACATGAGGGACAACACATAGGCACCACAACATCACAAAGAAAGAAAAGAAGAGAGAAATATAATAAAAAGAAAGATAACCAAAGACAGAGAAATCAAGAGATAGGGGGATCTAGGAAATCAGGGTTAGCTCTAATTATATATATATGTAACATGCAATGTAGGAGTGAATGACCATCAATCCCAGGAATTCACAGATCTAAAGAAAGGCACATGAAGAAAAATAAAAATAAAAAATTGGGTCAACATGGAAGGAAGGCCTAAATTTCCCCAACACTTTACATCTTCCCCAATTGTCGGAAAGCAAGTTATAATATATATAAGAATGATGTGACATATAGAGGAAGTTTATGACACAATTTCACTCCTGTATCCAAGCACCTACAAGGGTGACAAGGGTCCTCCGGGAACACATGAAAAAAAACACAAGGGAAGCACAAATCACACAAAAATCTAGTCTATAGATGAAGAAGAGGTAAACCCCTAGTCCTCATGAACCAAGAGGTCATCATTTTTCCAATCTAGGTCAATGTATGGGGAACATGAATGAGCCTGCAAGTGTGGGATAGCAAGGGGAGCACCCTCTAAATATCCTATGACAAGAGCTAAGGATGAAGGCCCTTCAAGGTCTCCTTCACTCAACTCTTGTGAGGTAAAAGTCATTGATCTTGAAAAGATTATTGACAGAGCCAAGACATTATCTACTGAGTTAAACATTCACTTAACAAGAGTCCCATGTGTTAACTAAGTGGGAGAGGAAGGAGGTGCAAAATATCCACCATCAATCTCATCAAAAGAGATAGTGACAAACTTAGAAGATGTTGGGGTTTCCTTCATCGCAAGGACTTTGCAAGCCAAAGCAGAACCTTCTCCTAAAGAAGGTGATTCCTTCTTCTAAGCTCCTGTGGAGGAAATGTCATCCTCTAGCATACACTTCATCATAGGATATGGAATCCCTAGAAAAGAAGTGAAAGGAAAGGAGGAAGAGGACAAGGATGCAATAGACACCACCATTGTGTTTGACATGTACATGGGTTGGGATAATAAAGGGATTCCCAAAAGTGACATCAAGAGAGGAGGCTTTATTGAGGGAGTGAACACCTACACCCATTTTCAATGAGGGTCACTAGCACTTGTAGGAGAAGCTAGAAGCAAGGTCGAGGCAATGAGAAATGAAGTAGGAGAAACAAAAGAGGGGGGCACAATAGGAGATGTTGAAAAATGAGCTAGTTGCTCCTCTTCTTCCTTTCACAACATAGCTTTCTCAATATCAAGATCCTTCCTCCAGTGCTTATGCTCACACACAATCTAGTTTCATCAGCATTGGGAACTAGAACACATTTCTTGAGAAGGAACAAGAATATCCTATTTTGGTATAGGTGTGAACTCCACAACTATTGTTTGTGGAAGGGAAACCTCCTTGATGGGAGTAAGAGCAAGAAGTGTAGAAGTGGAAACTAGAATTGGTGGAGAAGAAAACTTAGGTGCCTCATCAATGGGCCTCTTTCCATTCAACTCCTAAGGGGCATAAGCAGTAGGAGGCCACAAAGGCTGAAATATAGGGGTAGCTCCATAATGACCCTTCCCCTTATAATAGACATCTGACCTCAACAATGTGGGTAAGATAGGAAGTTCAAATACTTGATACTTTTCCTTCCATAAAGCTAGAACCATTCTACTCCCCATGTGAACCATAGCAGCAAAGGCGGAAGGTGCCATAATAGAGTTGGAGGAAGAAGTGGATGAGATAATAGAAGAAGAGAAATACTTTTGGGTGCTAGCAAGCTTCCTCTTCCCTTTTTGAGAGGAGGAGGAGATAGCCTACTACTAAGTGATCATCTAGAGCCTTTATCAAAAATGGCATAAAGCAAGACAAGGTAGATCACCTTTAGTGCTATGCCCCCATTTTTTTATTTAACATAGATGTGATACAATAGGTCCATCCTTGGAGGAAGTGGACCAATAGGAGTAGGCTAGAATTGATCTAACGAGTAGCCCCCATGTGCCACTAGAGGTTTATATCTAGTGTCGTGCACAACATGCACAAATTCCTCATGATAAAACTATAAACACTTATGATTCACTAAAGTGACTACATTCATGGAAAATGTCCATTGGATGCCAAGTTTCACATTAAACAATTTTGAATTTGGGATGGTACCAAAAAGAGTGTTTACAGTCCTAGGTCCCACTAGGACAAAAAGAGTGATATAACCAAGAGGAGAAAGCGAGAGTCCATCATGTGTTTGTATGGTGATTTTTGTCTTCTCGTATTCCTCTTTATGAAGAAAATTTAGAACCAACATCTCCTCCTTGATCACATTTACATGACTCACAAGGTCCACTAGGACCCAAGTCACAACATTTACATTAGGCAAGTGAGAATATTGTGTTGCAAAAAAATGTATCTCTTGCTTAATATGGGAATAATTGATGACAAATTGGACTTAATGGGGCCTTTATTTAGTGTTGTAATGTTTTTTACACATCCACACTAGGTCTTGGACCCTTGCAAACTAAATCAAATTCATCTAACGATGTCTTGTAAAGGTGTTGTAAAGTGTTGTAAAAGACTTTCACACTTTTATAGACTAATGGACCTATTTTCCCTAATTCAATATTGCAAAATTTATTTAATGGAATTCTCAATTTAATCTAGAAGGCTTGTAATTAAAATTAATCCTAATCTAGTGTTATAATGTGTTTTACACATTCACATTGGATGGTGTGCCTTTCTAGGCTATGTGGATCTCATTTTAATGTTGAATAGTGTATTTAATCACACTTTCACTTTGAAATTTGTGTCCCTAACTCCAATCACCCTTTACATCATCATTAATAGGTACCTATGGTCCCATGTTGTGCATCTTGAGGCTTAATTGATCAAAAAATCGATTATATCATCATTTAAACCTGATTCTTCACTCCCCAAAAATCTAGTTGGAAAAGGAGCCCTTGTGGGACCAAGTCACCTATTTGGGAAAATTAGTCCCATCCAAGTGGGACTATGTTTCCCAGTTGACTTGGTGACTTAGTCCCATTTGGGCTATTTTCCAGGTTCGAGTGAGAAAAATTAGATTTAAGTTTATTTTTCCTTCATGTTAGCCTTGGGGATCAAATTATCAATAAAATTAGGTGGATTTCCTATAAAAACAAGCTTCTAAACCCTAATTCACAACCTAATCATTTGATTCATCATTCATCATATCTCTCAAGTCAAGCAAGCTAGGTTTTTTACATTCTAAGTCATCAAGATAGCTTTATAAGGAATTCAAAGGAAAATTATTCATCTATTGCTATAGAAATTCAAGATTTGTCATCATGTAAAGTTTCTAACTCCATTATTTTATGCTTCATTACATTATTTATTCATTTTGGTTTAATTACCTAAAAAGGGGTTTGACCAAGGCAAACTCCCATGCCCTAGCATTCAAAATTTCTCTCTATTTTCTTGTGTGTTTGTAGATTTAGGTACTTTGAAGGTTTGAAGATCATTGAAGAATAGTTTACAAACTTTTTGAAGATATGTCCTTGTTGGCTAGGTCAAAATATCCATAAAAAGTCACTTACAGTGTCAAAAATCTGAGTTTATGAGGCAAACACTTGGTAAGAACTAAAGTGCAATTGAGAGCTTTTGTTTCCACTTTCAAATTTTTATAAAAGACAAAGTGCACTAAGTCACCAATAGTGGCAACTTAGTCCGACTACACATGTTTTTTAGTGTTTTCTATAGATCTGGATACCCATTTGGCTAAAACAAGCTTTGATACAGTTTTCCAGATCTAAGGCTAGGTCACCCAAAATGGCATAAGTGTCCTAGTAGGATAAAATTTCAAAATCAAAAACATTTCCATTCTCCATTATAGTCTACAACATATTTCCAGCTGTGCACCTCTTCAATAATACAATTTTTTTTTTGTTTCATGGTCATTACTAGGTCATTCAATGTATGTTTTCATATCACAATGTGGTTTCAAACATCTTTTATTTCTCTAGTTTTGCACCAATACTTTATCTTTTTTATCAACTTCTATCCTTAGGAACAATCTCCTTTGACAAATTTCAATCTCCTTTTGCATTGAAATCTCAAGGGTTTGTTCTTGAATGAAGTGTTGATCTTTGTCTCTCTCATTTTAGGTGTAAACCCTAGAGGTACAAGAGGTGACAAAAATCAACACTACATTTTGGTGAACCCACCTTTGGAATACTCTATTTTTTGATTTTGGAGTCCATCATCATCCTATAATTAACTTGCATTAACATTGCATTGCATTTTGCATTAGTTAATTTACATTCTAGGGTTTTCAAATTTTACATTAGTGAAAGTGAATATAGTTTGAATTTTTTGCATTTTAAATCATTGAAAAACATCTAAAAATTGCATTTTCATTTAGTATTCAAGTCATACAAACTAAAAATCATCAAAATTAATTGAGAATTTCTGAAAATTTTGAAAAAAAAACCATAACTGGGACTAATTCTCCATTCTAGGTGACTTAGTCCCATTCTAGATTTCTAATTGTCTATTACAACATCAAAAACCTCATTTTTGTACTTCTTAAGCCTCCTAGTATCATATACTATAAGTTTGGAAATTTTTGGGAGCATTTGTTTTATGCATCTATCTTAAAAACATCACTTTAGGGTAGTCATTGTTGAAATCATTTCAATTACAAGAATCATTAGATTTGAAAATGCTCACATTTATGAAGTTTTACATAGCATGGATAAAAATACATTTCACTTTTGCATACACAATGTTTATATTCATAAAACTTCGCGTAATTTTGATAAAATTCTTTTTCATTCTTGGATATATATTTTTTTCATTTTTAAAGCTTTGCATAAAAATATTTTTCATCTTTGGATATACATTCTTTACATTATTGAAACATTGCCTGAAATGGTTACAAGCACTTTTCATTTTTGTTGAAACAATGTTAGTGTCTTACATATCTATACATGCTAAGAAAAATTTCCTATCCCCTCCCTATGAGAGTGTTTTAGTGAAAGAGAATACAGCCTTAGACATTCATAATGATCATATTTGTTCTTCACCTAATATCTGTCCTATTGGTGACAAAGATATTTTGGTAGAACCAATCAATGAGCATTTTGAGAATTTTGAGAATCCTAGTTGTTTCTCTCCTCTTATCTCTCTTAGTGGACAAGACATTGATGAACAAGATAACACAACCATAGGTAATCATGACAATAACATTTTTTCTTCTCCTATTATCTCTCCTAGTTGTGATGAAGATACTTTGATAACACAATCAAAGAAGGTCATGAGTATCTTAGTTGTCCACCTTCTCCTAGAGAAATCCTTATTAAGAAAGACAATTCAACTATTGATCATTCCCCTAAGTTTGCAATGAAGTCATTTTAGAAGAATAAACCTTTAATCATCATGAACATGTGGTTTGTAGTTCTCCTAAAAACTCTCCTCCTAGGGAGGATATCATGATGACAAATAGGGATAAAATTGACAATAATGATATTATTCCCCTAGCAGAAGATGAAGAGACCATGTTAGAATCTTATTTTCCAAGGTATGTTAATATTATTCAACCTCAACTCATCTTTTATCCCCCTTCACACAAACCTTAAACTCAAAACAATCCTCTACCCACCCCAAAACAATGTTTCACAACAACTATGTCATAATACCGTTGCTCATACATATCCCACTAGAAACAATCCACACCTACAACAACTAACCCAAACACCATTACCTTTGCCTAATCCCATTTTTCCTAGAGATCCTCAATTAAATTCACATTAGGGAGTATGATCTTCTTGAACAACTTAAGAATACTCCTGCCAAGATATCCCTATGATATTTAATTCAAAATTCACCTAAGTATCACAAGTTATGCTTCAAATATCCTTACAACAATTTCCTATCCCTTTTAATGTGTAATTGAATGACATAGAAGCCTTAATTCAAGGATTGAATGCTGAAATTGTTTTTCACCAAAGTGAACCCCCCTTTGGAAGTGCAAAAACAAAATGAAGCTTTCATAATACTATCTCAATACAAATGCATAGGGATAAAGTCAACCCTTGTTGACAATGGCTCGACCCTTAGTGTGTGTAGCATCAAACTTTTGGATAGGCTTCATGTGGATAAATCACAATTCAACTTGATTCTTTATCTCTTAAGGGATTTGACAATGTCAAGAAAAAAATGCTCGATGTGATTACTTTACCCATTATAGTTGGAAAGGCCACATTGGAAACAAAAATTCATGTTATGACTCATGAAATTTCATATAACCTTCTCTTAGGTAGACCATGGATTCATGCAATGAATGGGGTTCCTTCCACTCTTCATCGTAAAAAGAAATACATCTACAACAACAAAGTGTACACACTTGATGTTGATCTTGAGCCTTATAGTGTATTAAAACTCATGAAAAACAAAGAGAATTCCTTGAAGAAATTAACACCAACCATACAAGTGGAATCCATGCAACAGAAAGACAAAGCACAACAATTTGAGGAAGTCACGAAGCTATTAGATGATGATTGGGGTTCCTTAGATTTCACACCGACATTCATGGGAGAATACAAGATCACAATAAAAGACTCTGTGAAAGGAAAGGAACAAGCAATAATGTCAAGAAAAAACTTAGAAGACCCTTTGAATGCATCCATCTAAACTAGTTTATCCAAAGAAGAAAATTACACAACAAAATTTGATGAAAATAACCACAAACAACCACCTAACCCAAAAGCAATGAAAAATATTTTTGCAAAAGGTTATGAGATTATGAAACAACTTGGTTATAGTGGAAAAGGATGTTGTGCTAGAGAAAAAGGTATATGTGTCCCCATCGAGCCTAACACACAAGAAACAACTCATGGTCTTTATTATTTGTCCTTTGATAGAAATCACCAAGCCTTCACCCAACATCAACACTATCACACAACATTCTTCTAAGCCAACTTTAATTGTAAAGCATACTGAACTGATAGACACTATTGGTCTTGAAATTTATCCTTTTCCATAAATGAAATCGATAAGGAAATATTCGCTTAATGTAAATGTCATCTCACAAAACACTAATGATTTGAATAATTTGTTAGATTTTACACCCTCCTGCAAAGGAGAAAACAAAATCTTGCAATCTATAGAATCTCACATAAGTATGACATCTTGTACTAAGAAAGATATATCTTTTTCACAACCTATAGGAACAAATTCTCCCATTGATCAAGAGGGTATCTTCCTGAGACTCCTCCAAGATCACTTGGCTTCCCTTTCTCCAAGAACTTGAAAGAAATTTTATTACAAAAATTCATTTTGTGCATATCATATAGTTCACGGTCATGCTAATTTAAATTTAAGGCTTTGAATATTAAAATCCAACATGTTAAGGAATTTGGTAATTACCCTTATGTGGGGGCACCTAATTCCTATAATTGATACTGATTTTCACTCTAGCATGTTTCTCCTCAACCATTTTGGCTCATCCTTATCCTACACTAAGTGGAGGCAAGGGTTTAGTTATCCTTGTTATAATATGTCACTTGGTGTTGCCTCTTTTGGCTATTCTTTAACCTTTCATGAACGTATAATAACAAGCTCAAGATTTGGATGACATGCCTTAAGTTGGCTCCTGAATGACATACTATCTTTTTTATGATGTAGCTTCAAGGAAACACATAACTTGGCATAGGGTTTTCTGAGTAAGCTCTCATGTCTTCTTCTTCTACTTTAAATCAATTTCTCACAATAATGGTTTTAGCAACTACTTTAAAGGGGGGCCATACATCGACACTCACATTTCATTGTGTGATTTTCTTTTTTCTTGCAATTTCCTCTTTTGGAAACATTAGGTACAATGTTGCTCCAGATGAGACATTGCACTTGTCCTCTCTTGGAAACAAGATGAGACCATTTTCACTTTTCCTCTCTTGGAGACATTAAGTAGGATGTTCCCTAAGATGAGACCTTCTACGAACTAAGAAAAATCCCTTTGAACATTCCTTACACCATTTTGCATTTACAATTTCTATGAGATTCAAGCATACAATTTTTTTCTTTCCTCATGGAGCTCAATTTTTTTTTATTTTTTTTTGTGGTGCCTTATTAAAGTTATCAAGAGGTATAACTTTGGTATGGTTCAAGCAGTAATCCCATTCTAAAGCATGACTTTCCCCATAGCCACTTACATGTGTGTAAGTGCATACCAGCCATGAGTGTATGTTTCTCACCTTCTAGGACTTCTAACTTGGAAGATAGCCAAGAATTCAGTCACCTCAAAGTGAGTATGAATTTTTGGACAAACAACCTAGATTTGATCCACAACATGTTGGAAAAATGGTCAAAGCTTGATCTACTTTTCTCTTCCTTCTAGTTCTTTCCATTGTATGATTATGTATCTTGTCTTGCTTCAAATAATTTACCTGGTGTGTGTCCTTTTGTGCTTATGTTGGCTTGACTTAGGATCTTGGATCCTGGGGGCTTGACTGATGCCTTGATCTATTTCATCCACATTGGTATGATTGGACTTCTCTTGAATGTCTACTTTAGTGCGAGTTTGAAGTAGGTTCATCCTCTCACTAAAGTGGGGGCTAAATGTGTCACAAAAAATGCATTTCTTTCTTGATATGGAAATAATGGATGACAAATTGGACTTAATGGGGCCTTTATTTAGTGTTTTTAGGTGTTCTACACATTTACACTAGGTCTTGGACCCTTATAAACTAAATAAAATGCATCTAACAATGTCTTGTAATGGTGTTGTAAAGTGTTGTAAAAGAGTTTCACAATTTTCTAGACTAATAGACCTATTTTTCCCTAATTCAATATTGTAAAATGTATTTAATGGCATTCACACATTAATCTAGAACACTTGTAAATTAAAATTAATCTTAATCTAGTTTTGTAATGTGTTTTACACATTCACTTTGTATGTTGTGCCTTTCTAGGCTATGTGGATCTCATTTTAATGTTGTAAAGTGTATTTAATCACACTTTCACTTTGAAATTTGTGTCCCTAACCCCAATCATCCTTTACATCATCATTAATAGGTCCCTATGGCCCCATATTGTGCATCTCGATGCTTAATTTGATCAAAAACCCAATTATATCATCACATAAACCTAATTTCTTGACTCCCCAAAAATCCAGTTGGAAAAAGAGCCCCTGTGGGACCAAGTCACCCATTTGGGAAAATTAGTCCCATCCAGGTGGGACTAAGTTTCCTAGCTTGGAAACTTAGTCCCATTTGGGCTATTTTTGAGGCTCGAGTGAGAAAAATTAGATTTTAAGTTTATTTTTCCTTAATGTTGTAGAGTGTATTTAATCACACTTTCACATTGAAATTTGTGTCCCTAGCCATAATCACCCTTTACATCATCATCAATAGGTCTGTGTGGCCCCATATTGTGCATCTTGAGGCTTAATTTGATCAAGAACCTGATTATATCATCACATAAACCTAATTTCTTCACTCATCGACAATCCAAATGGAAAAAGAGCCCCTATGGGACCAAGTTTCCCATTTGGGAAAATTAGTTCCATCCAAGTGGGACTAACTTGCCTAGCTTGGTGACTTAGTCCCATTTGGGCTATTTTTGAGGTTCAAGTGGGAAAATTTGGATTTTAAGTTTACTTTTCCTTCATGTCAGCCTTGGGGATCAAATTAATGGGAAAATTATGTGGACTACCTATAAAAACAAGCTTCTAAACCTTAATTTATAACCTAATCATTACATTCATCATTCATCATCTCTCTCAAGTCAAGCAAGCTAGGGTTTTGGCATTATAAGTCATCAAGATGGCTTTATAAGTCATTCAAAGGAAGATTATTCATCTATTGCTATATAAGTTCAAGATCTATCATCATGGAAAGTTTCTAGCTCCATTATTTCATGTTTCATTATATTATTTCTTCATTTTGGTTTACTTACCTAAAAGGAGGTTTGACCAAGGCAAACTCCCATGCCCTAACATTCAACATTTTTGTCTATTTTCTTGTGTGTTTGTAGATTTAGGTAATTTGAAGGTTTTAATATCATTGAAGAATAGTTTAAAATTTTTTTGAAGACATATCCTTGTTGGCTAGGTCAAAATATCCATAAAAAGTCACTTACAGTGCCAAAAATCAAAGTTTTGGAGGTGGACATTTGTCACAAACTGAAGTGCAGACAAAGAGCTTCCATTTCCACTTTCAGATTTTTAGAAAAGCCAAAGTAGACTAAGTCGCCAATAATGGTGACTTAGTTTCACTTCACATGTTTTTTAGAGTTTTCTATAGATATGGATACCCATTTGGTTGAAATGAGCTTTGGTGCAATTTTCTAGATCTGGGACTAGGTCACCCAAAATGGCGTAAGTGTCCTAGTAGGCTAAAATTTTAGAATCAGTAGCATTTCCAATCTCCATTCCAGTCTACAACACATTTCTAGGTGAACCTCTTTAGTTCTACTATTTTTTTTTGTTTCATGGTCATTACTAGGTCATTCAATGTATCTTTGCATATCATAATGTATTTTCAAACATCTTGTATTTCCCTAGTTTTGCACCAATAGTTTATATTTTTTATCAACTTCTAGCCTTAGGAACAATCTCCTTGTGCATTGAAATCTTAAGGGTTTGTTCTTGAAAGAAGTGTTGATCTTTTTCTATCTCCTTTTAGGTGTAAACCTTAGAGGTGCAAGAGGTGAACAAAATCTGCACTACAAATATATAGAGGATAAATCTTCCCATTCACGGGCACATCTTGCTTTGTAAATTTTACATCTGATGAGCTAGCCGCAAGCTGAATAGAGGTAATGCAAGTAAACGATACCATATTGATGTACTTTGAAAGGACTTCCTTAGAAGGATCAAAAGGTTCAATAATAAAGTTTGCAGACTATGATGGAAATGAGTCCATGTAAAATTGAAACTCACTATTAGCTTTTTCCATATACTTATTTTCATTCTACTTTTTCCCATTGATGTGATCTTGTATCTTGTGACATAGGCACATACATTGCTCAGTATCATGTTCATGGATCCAATGGTACTGGCAGAAAATATTATCTTTGTACCAATCAAGGTAAGGCTAAGTAATGAATCAAGGATGTAGTGGGATTATTATTTTATCCTTCAATAACTTCCTAAAAATAAAGGAGTACAATTTAGACAAATTTTTAAATTTTCTATTATGTTTCAGGCCTTTGTCACTAGGCATGGTAACTACATTCATAAAAAAATTTCCTCTACCAAAATTTGAAACAATCAACCTTCCCTCAAGATGGGAATGCGAGGAGCATTCCTTGAACTAAGTGACTATTTTTTGGTATTCTCATGATGTCACACACAAATGAATGAAATAAGGGTACTTATCAAAGTACACTTCTTCTGCCATGACCATTATAGGTTGTTGATGAAAACCTTCTACACATCTCAGTTGAGTAGAGAGTAAGAAATATACGTGAATAATGATTGATATTGAGCAATGAAGTTAGTTATCTTCTCATTCTCTACCTGCTTACATTAGATGAGGTTTGAAAAAGCCATCTTTGGCCTGATGTTTGCCTAGAATTGTTGGAGAAACTAGTTCATAAGTTGGTCAAATGAGAATATGGATTTTTTAAGCAAGGAATACTACCATTCAAGGGGTGTATCCTTGGGAGATCTAGGAAATTATTCAGCCATTAATGTATTAGTGAGGCCTCAAATGATCTCTAAGACCAATTTTATCTTTTTCTACCATATATCTTATTCCATTAACAAGCCTAGCAACCCTAGCTGTATTTTTTCTTTTCCCAAATGATTCATGAGATCTAATAACCTCCTATCTAAAGCAAGAAGGTGCTCTATAGGAATAACGAGAGAATAATCCTCCTTCAGAAGTGGGGTTGTAGGAGCATGAGTGGCCTCCTCGAGGAAACTCTCCTTTGTCTTTAAAATCATTTCTCTAGAAGTGATCGGTAGTGAAACCAATAGTTACATTCAAAAAATCCATCTCTAGATCTTATACACTCCTCTTAACAATGTACTCGAAGGTTGTATATTTGGTCATAAAGCTCATAAAGCTTCACGATGCATAATTATACAACCTATGAGAGATGTAAGAGGAAGAATCCCAACACAAAGAAATAGATGCTACAATTTTCATGGCAGGTTCACTAAAATATAGACTAGGGGGACTAGTTACTTAGTTAATCTAGGTCACAAGAGATTCTAGAATGATAGGCTGTCGTATTTTACCTCAAGCTAGATGAATGAATTGGAAAGGTTTAAGGTTTCAAGGGCTAAAAAAGAAGGAAAATTGGCTTGTCACTTTCGTTCTATTAACCTGGATGTTACAAGAGGTCAAATTAGCCAACTTCTAGAGTTTGATTTGTAACTCAAATATCTCATTGCATGAGGAGGTTAGTGTAGGACATGGACTCCAGTGTGGTGCATTGCAGTCCATACATACAAAGAGTGTGAAAGATATACCAAAACGTTGGGAAAAAAGCTACTAGATTGGCCAACATATTTCTAATCTATGACAAAGTAGTGAAAAAGTACATAAATAGAATGCAACAAGAAGAATACTTTAACTAGTCTACTTTGAATTCACACAAAAGGGGTGAGAAAGAAATAATGAGTCATGTGTCATCTAATTCTTTGACTAGCTTAGATTAAAAAGTACCTACACACAAAAAAATGAGAAAATGTTAAGGTTTTTTTAGAGGACTACCTCAGTCAATCACCCTCTTTGGTGTTTCCACCTCCATGGAAAGCTAGATAGCAATGATTGTGTGGAAATATGATAAATAAAGTGTATAAATTGAAATAGAAAGCAATACTCAAACAACAATATGTTACTACACAAGTAGATGATGCAAAAGTGAATGGAAATGGACGGATATCACCTTCTAAACCATGTGTTCTTAAGGAAAATGGAGGAAGATGTAAGCTTGCAATCTCTCCAAATCCAACACTATCACAATAATGAAGAGGAGAAGCTAACAAAGAAATAAATTATAGCTACAATGAAGGTGGTGAAACATGAAGGAGCTAAAAGTGAGTGTTGAGCAAGTGTGTAGATAAAATTTTGATCAAGAAGTTGAACAAGGAAGAGTGAATCAAGAAGGTGGCCATTTGAAAAGAATAATGGAGGAAAAAGGGTCATTTGAATTAAGTTGAAGGGGTAGGAAGTGTTACACTTCACATCCAATGGATGAGTGTAATGCCTCTACAAATTTTAGAGGCATGAATCCTATTAAGAGGATAGCACGGTGTGCAGATGTTTGCATGGTGTACATGCATCCCTAATAAAATTCCTCCATCAAAATGCAAAATAGCCCCTAGGTAGATGAGAAATGGAAGTGGATGTGGGAAATTTATCATTAGAATCAAGTTTTCTAAGGTAAGGGTTGTTTAAATGGGGAATTTGCAAGGGTTGCAAATTCATGCCATTACACATCCATTAGCAATTCTTCTCTAACTTGTTCTTCTAGTGCCTTTCCTTTCTTCTACTGGACATAAAAATGTTGCATATATGATGCTAGCAAATGAAATTTGATTATGAAATATTTTCATTGCCATATATATATTAAACAACTATACATATATAAACATATATATGTATATGTTTATGTAAATATTTTATGATATATGTATATGCATACATGTGTATGTGTATGTGTATGTATATATGTATATATGTGTGTGTGTATATATATGTATGTATGTATGTATGTATGTATGTATATATGTATGTATGTATATGTACATGTACATGTGCATATACATATACATATTCATATATCACTTATTTGCATAAGATATTTTTATTTTACATTACAACTATTTTATTTACTATATATTTTAATTTTTAGTTAGAAATTATTTTATTTTATCTATGCAAAAAAAATTTAGTTAATTTTAATCAAAGAATTATTAATTTTTTAGTTAAATTATAGAAAATCATAAAAGTCCTTACTAGTTTTTTAAAGGTTATCACAAAATAAATTATATAATTTATTTAATTTTTTATATAAATATCATTTTTTATATCTATTAAAATACTTAAGAGACTCAACACATAATAAGATAAATAAGAAAAGATATAGACATTATTTATTTTAACATTTACTTAATAATCAATATTAAAATTATTAATATAATTGACATAATTATATAATATATACTATGTTTTTATTAAAAAGAAAAAAATACTAAAATAGTGAATGATAACTTTTATCAAAAAAAATACATTAAAATAATATATATTACCAATTAAAAATAAGTATTAAAAATTCATGTTTATATAATAGATTCTTATAAAAGACCTCTTAAAATTAAAATAAAATATACAATATAAGTTTACAAGAAAGCTTTTGGGATAAACTGTGTATCTTTTTTGTATCAATTCTTGGATTGCACACAAAAATCCATCACTAGAAGAGAAAGACTAAAGAGAACAATTTCAAATAAATATTTAAAATAAAGGGCTAGTTGGAACTGAAATGGAAAACAGAGAACAAGTGTGCAAGATAAGTGAATAAAAGGATAGTAATTAATGGAATAAAAATTTGATAAAAAATAATAACTAGTTAATACAAAATTTAAGAAAAGATCAAAGATTTAAGTATACATCGTATGATCAAAGAATATATAATGAAAAATGTGTAATTATAATATATAAAACATTAAATAGAGTAGAAAATTTATGCCCAAAAATATAAACAAAATGGGTATGTGCAAAATCATGATGGGTCAAAAAGTGGTGATATAATGGGTATATGTAGGGTATGTGGCTGATGACTTTTTTTTACCCAAAATTGATGAAACGAAAAGTGTTTTTAAAGGAGATTCTCAAATTTCCACCAATAAAAATTATGCTTTACTTTGAATTTAATAAATAATTATTATTCATTTTCTATTTGAATTATGACTAAAGTCCTGATTGATAGGCTGATTGAAAAACATCTATAGCTTTCAAACGATATCAATTTTTTTAATCTGAAATATGCTTCACATACTATAGGATTACAAAAAAAAAGGAATTTCATGAAGTTTTGACCAATTTTAGGTGGTCAGACATACGAGTTTTTATATTTTTAAAAAGTTGTGATAAAAAATTTATAATTAGTTATTTGCTTGGAAAAAAATTACAAAAAAATATGCATCACATTGGGACATGAGTCCTCTCCTTATATATAAACTTTTATAAATAAATATTATCATTTTATTGTGGTTAGGGTGGTTAGACAGACACCTACTTATTTTTTCCCTCAATTTTAAGTACTACTGCATTGAAATTTCAAATTTTCAACAAATAGATTTTTTTTAAAAATAAAGCTAGTAGTTTAGAAACTACATTCAATTGGCTATAGATTCTATTCTTACATATTTTTTAAATAATATAGATAACTTATTCAATTTTTTAGGTCAAGTTTCCTAACTCTGATTTTTCTAAATTTTTCGCCATTTAAGGGCCTATTTTTTCCATGATGATCCTACACATACCCAAATTAAATAACTCTTATTAGTTGATAGGCTATATTATGTGTTGGATTTTAACTGGAAAGAAGTCTCACGTCTAAATACTACTTCCTAGAAATAACTTACCAATTCCAATGTTGAATCACAACACTCACTAAAAAAGTTGTCTCACACTGGATCTCTTTTCAATCAATTTTTTAATCAACTTGAATTACAAATGCATTGAATCTAGATCAAACCAAATTACTAAGATCAAATTGGATTCTATTTTATTTTAATTTCGTTTGAGAATAATTAAACTCCTCATCTACATACAAGGTCGCATTTTGAGTAGAGAATATGGCAATTGAGGATGAGATTCCAAGTTCAAATCCCTTGCCTCCTTACAATAAATATCACTTTAATACAAATAATGGTGTGGGAAATCTATCAAATATTGATTTCAAGAAAATTATGATCTAAACACCTTAGTATATCGAGATTAGCATACATTTTTTATATCATCTCATTTTTGTAAAGAAAAGCATATTTATTTTCTTTTATTGTAGGCATTTGTTGTAGGGTTTTAATGCTTTGAATAAATATCCTTTTGTGTAGATGGAGTGATAAAAAAGTTGATGAAGAGGATGTAGAATATTATCTCTTATGAGATGGTGGGGTCAGCAATCTAAGCTGGATGTATGATTTTGTTGAGCCATTTATTCTTTTTCATTGCTTTTAGTTTTGAATCTTTTCTTTTATATTTTTCACTAAGATTGATACAAGTTAGATGGTGTAATAAATTCACCTTGGTATGAGGAAAATAAGGTAAAATAATTTCACTTTGATACAAAGATAGGAAGTTGTAATAATTTTGCTTCATATGATTTAGCATCTGCTACTTAGACATGTATACCATAAATTAAAAAATGTTATATATGCTTTCAAAGAGCTCATATTTGAATAAGGTAGTTTAACATGATTTGAACTCTCCCTTGCTTCAAGTAAATCATTGAATGTAATGTGATTATTTTTCTCGTGAATCCACTTGATCTTCTATTTTTTGGTGGGTTTTGTGTCTTTTAACTTCATGTGCAACTAGCCAAAAGAAGAAACCTATCTCTAATTACTTCTCGCTTATACCATTGCTTGCAAACAACTAAAGTCATATATCCAAATGATCCCTCTTAGTGGTTTTGAAAATAATATGAAGTAGTTTTGATCTAAAATCAAAGTCCTCTTGGAACAGAATCTATTCAATACTATAGACTCTAGCTGATAAAAATACTATATAGATTTAAATTTCATGTAGTTGTTATCCTTGCACACATGAATGATATAACACTAAAAGGAATGAACACAAAGCAACAAAAACCTCTATGATGAGGGCACGACCTGAGACACAAAAAATAACCCACAAACAAGAGAATAATTTTAAATAGAGATCCTCTTTAGTTTGGAACCAAAACAATATTAAAATTTGAGTTTAGGTGGTTTGGCACTGAAAATTACAAATTGAAGTTCAAACTTCAAAAGAACCTTTGCAATTGTATCTTCTAGAAAGTTCGCCAACTTCTTGGGGCCATAACTTTTGATCTGGGACTCTGATTTGTGAACCGTTTGAACCATTCAAAAGGCCTCAAAGTCAAAAACGTGCTCAAAATTCGCTACACCGATTTCAGAAAGCTTCAGGGCCATTCCAGAAGCTCTAAGTGCCTCAAATCCAACTTGAACGATTTTCAGGTGCAAATATGGGAAACTAAAACTGCAATATCTTTCAACCCAGGAATAGAAAATAAAAATCGTAAATTGGGAATTTCATTATGATGAAAAGGGTATCCAAAATGTAAAACATCTAAAAAAATGATAAACTTGAAATTTAACTATTTTTGGGTGATGCAAGATTTCCTTACACCACCGGGATGCTCCCCTCGCAGATCGTATTACCTGTAGGTAATTTGAGAAGGACCGCTCATTGCCTTCTATGGTTGAGGAAAACCTAACTGGTCAACCGCTACCTTAGATAGCTAGGATGAATCTTCCACAGGCCTTCCTCTCCATTTCACCAGATATTCTTCATACTACCTGTTTCTGGTACTCCTTCCCACACAACTATCCAAGATTTCCTCAATCTCCTCCTTTTCCAAAGTGGGTGCTGGAATCCCACACTATTCCATTGTTGGTACTTCCTTTGCACCACCTTCATGATACTCTGTCAAATCTAAAATGTTGAACACAGGAGAAATGTTGAATCCATCTGGCAACTCTACCTCATATGCATTCCCTGAATCATGCTTCTTCAAAATTTTACAGGGACTGAACTTCTTCATCTTCAATTTGTTATATGTTCCCACTAGAAACCTTTCTTTCTTCAAGTGGACCATCACTTCATCGCCAATCTGAAACTCCTTGTACCTCCTCTTCTGATCTGCCTTAGCCTTATACTACATATACATCTTGTTAATATGTTCTCTTACCTTCTCATGTATATCCTTGATGTGTTCTATAAAATCTTCAGGTTCAACACTTATTTTCTTCCCTTGGTCCATCTTCTTCAATTTTGGAGCTATTCAGGGGCTACCTCCATACACAATTTGGAATCGTGATCTACCAGTGCTTCTGTTGATAGAATTATTGTAAGAAAATTCTACCTAGGGTAAGATCAAGTCCCATCCCTTGGGTTTATCTCCTACCAAACATCTCAGTAGGTTACCCAGACCCCTGTTAACCTCTTTTTGCCCATCTATTTGTGGATGGTGTGCAGAACTGAAATTTAACTCTATCTTCAGCTTCTTCCACAAGGTCCTCCAAAAGTACCCCACAAATTTGGTGTCACAATCTGAAACAATAATCTTTGGCAGATCATGTAGCCTTACTACCTCTTTGAAGAACAAGTCAGAAATGTGGACTGCATCATGGGTCTTTTGACATGGAATGAAATGTGCCATCTTTGAAAACCTATCAACCACCACAAAAATTGAATCATTCCCTCATTGTGTCCTTGGAAAACCAAGAACAAAGTCCATACTTATATCCTCCCATGACCTCTCTGGTACAGGTAAGGGTTGATATAAGCCTATATTCTAGCTCACTCCTTTAGCCATCTGACATACCCTGTAGCTTGGTACAAACTTCTTCACATCCTGTGACAATTGAAGCCAATAATAATGCTCACTAATAATGGCAATGCTCTTATCCTGACCAAAATGTCCTGCCATTCCTCCACTATGCTTCTCCTTGATCAGGTTCTCCCTCATGGAACTCCTCGGGATACACAATTGACTTCCCTTAAATAACATGCCATCCTGGATTATGAAATCCAGCCACCTTGTCCTATCCACTATAATAGGTTCCTTGCAAGCTTTCCGCCTCTACAAAATTAGGATCTTGTGCATACAAGGTTCTGAGTTCATTGAACCTAAATCCACTCAATCTGCATCTTTGTCATCAATGTATGCCTCCTACTTAAGGAATCTGCAACCCTATTTGACTTCCCACTCCTATGTTTCAAAACAAAGGTATAACTCTGCAAAAACTCTACCCATTTCATATGCCTCTGATTTAATTTCTCTTGACTATTTAGGTACTGCAAGGCCTAATGATCAGTATATAAAACAAATTCCTTCGACAATAAATAATGTCTCCATTTCTTTAATTCTTAAACTATTGCATAAAA
>VDFB02281492.1:646680297-646705233 GCA_007258455.2 Sequoia sempervirens
TGATGTTATTCTTGAAATGGATATATATATGCGAGATCATTTTTGGTATTTTGATGACTATAAGGAATGAGAGACATGTAATTGATCTGAATAATGTGAATATTATTAGAGTAGTGAAAATTTAATTTATGAATGTTGAGTTGAAGATTAGAGTGACGTGGATTTAGAGGAAAGTAGAGTGTTAGGTCATAATAAAACTAAACGTGTAAAGTTAGTTTATTGAGCTTCATTGGAATTATAAATGAGTCCCATTATTCAACTCAATGTCATGTTAGTTTTTCCCATTTTGGGTTTTCTACATATAAAATCATGGTGTTAATTTGCTATGTCATGTTGATGTTTCATGATTTATTTCATTTATTGCAATTGGATTTGCTAAGTAGATTGGATGCTTAAATGTGTAATGGTATGGATATTCACCCTAGGAAAATTCCCCATTTCATCAGCCCTACCTTAGAAATATAAATTCGATGATGTAAAATATTTCGGTGTCACCTTGCTCCATCCACTTGGCCACATATTTTTGCATCGATGGAGTACATTTTGTTGGGGACGTGTGCATTTCATGTGGACATCTATGTGTTGTGTTGCTATCTTGATAGGATTCATGCCCCTAGAATCTATAGAAATGTTACACTTTCCATTGGGCATGAAATATAACATCTCCTATTTCCTTGATTGATGAAATTTGGGCCTTTTACATCCCTTTTCTAATTCAAATCCACCAATTCTCATCCTATTTACTCTCTTGGATTCTATTCACTCTCTCTAACATTCTAAACTTCATTCTCACACATTCTTTCATTCTCTTGCTTCTACACCATTCTTTCTTGGTTGCAAGATCTTCATCTTTGCTCCAACATTATGCTTTTTCTGCAACAACACTATTATTGGATGATCATCAAGCTCCTTCCTTCCACTATTGGCCTTGAGTTATCATAGTTGAGAAGGTGATATTGTTCTTTGTTATCCATTTACATCATCTTTTTTATTGAGTAGCATTCTGGTTTTGTGTGCTCTCTACTTCGCAATACTATTTCCTTTCAAATTTCTCCATCACTTTATACACTTTGTGGCTATCTAGCTACCCCTGGAGGTGGGAACACCAAAATGGGGGTGTCACTGAGGCAAACCTCGAACATTGCCCAAAAATTTTCTCGCTTTTGTGTGTGTAGGTTCTTTTGAGTGAAGCTACTTGAAGAATAAACTTGTGGGTAGAAAATTATGTTTTCGTACTCTCTTTTTCATTTCTAGAATAGCTTATTTATAGTATTCATTTTGTTATACTTACATTTTCTATAATTTTCCCATATTCTATTAAGACATAAAACTTAAACAATCAGATAGTTAATTAGAATTCTTGTATTTTTGTTTGTTCTCTAGAAATCTATCCTTATAGGATTCCAACAAATCCCAAAGATGTCAATGTGTCATGTTGGAGTCCAAGATTCACACTATAGTCCTCAAATAGTGAGTTGTCTGGGTAGTAGACCGAATATTTGAAGTCATCTCTTTCAAGAAGGAGATCGGTAGAAGAATCAAATGCCTAATATTTGATAGAGTTGGACAATCCACATCAAATGAATTCATAGAATATTGTGAGAAGCATGGAATCACAAGGCAATAATCTATAGAAAGGACTCCATAGTAGAATGGAGTTGTTGAGAGAAACAATAGAACAACCAAAGAGATGGCTAGAACAATGCTTATTGAGGCCAAATTACCTGATGTGTACTAGAGAGAGGTAGTGCATATAGTAGTATATAAATTGAATAGAGTTCATTTCAGACCTAACACTAAAAATACCCCCTATGAATTGTGGTATGGAAATCCTATATCTATTAAGTACTTCAAAGTATTTGGTAGCAAGTGCTACATCAGAAGAGAAGAAGATAACTTGGGAATCTTTGAATCTAGATGTGATGAAGGAATATTTCCTGGATATTCAACTCCAAGTAAATGTTGGCATATGGCTTCTGGTTTTGTCATTGATGGCAACCTAAGTCATTGATCTAGTCCGTACTTTGGTATCTAACCATACCGGAAGACATAGTAGAGAATAGGGTATCCGACTGAAGTTGAATATGTTAAGCGGTTTGCATTACCAGTTTATCAGTTTTGGTTGTGGATCTTAGGTAAGGTTGTTGGGTATACAATTTTTTTTCTTGAGTTTTTTGTTGTCGCATCAATTTGTATACGAGTTAGGAGATCCGGTCATTCGATTTTTTGTTCAACATTTCTAGAAGGGTGACTAAGTGAATGTTGGGTGTTGTAGATGTTTAAGGAGAAATTGTTTCAAGTATTTTTGTATTGGAGATTTTTTTGGGGTCCTAACTATGCTATGGCCAACTTTGGTGGATTTGCATTAAAAGTTACTCATGATTTGAGCCAATAGTTGGAAACTATTTTCTACTTTATTGAAGTGGACATATAGCGATTAAATCCTTGGTGGCAGTTATATATATATGAGATTGGTTAATTCATTTTGGTATGCATGTGAGAGTGTTCGATATGTGTTGATGTGTGTGTGAATATCAAAAGAGAAGTTGAGCAATTTTCACTTGTGTAGAAGAGGATTTAGTGAAGCGAATTAAGGTAGAGTAGAGTGAATTGTAGAATCTAACAGAACATCCAAAATTTGATCTATGAGCCTAATCAAAACTATAATAGGAATTTTTAGATGTTATCTTCTCAGTTCAACCTTTTGATGTAATCCAAATCTTTGTAAGGAAGTGAGCCTTCCTGATTTTTAGTAGTGAGCTCTAGGAAGTGCACCTAAATGCAAGTGCACCTAAATGCAAGTGCATTCCCATTTTGTAAAACACTTATATTTTTAGTACTCAAATTGTGGATTGACCTCCATCATGAATTTTCCCCTAACAGGGTTTCCACATAAAAATCCTTGTGTTATGGTGTTGTGGCTTATTATTTTATGTTCATGTATCTTTCATTTGATTGAATGTATTAGGGACTTGAGAGAATAGTTTAATAAAGTTAAAAATTGCACAACATTGATTCACCCCCCTCTCAATGTTGCTTGAGTCCAACAATTGGTATCAGAGCTAAGTTCCTTGGAAGAAGTTTAACATCTTGAGGTGGATCTTGGAATGTAATGGACTATGTTGGTCTTCAACAATAACTTTTGGTGGCACTTGATGATCTTGATCAGTCTAAAGCAGAAGTCCAGGAATTGAGAGAAAATATTAAGGATGTTGAGAAATTCATTTAGAAGTTGAAGGATCAGATTATTAAATCCAGGGACAAGAGAAAGGATCTTTGTGATCAAATTAAGTAGAAAGAGAGCAAAAGCATGGGTGATGTTCACTTGAATCAAACCTTGAAGGAAATAAGTGAAGAATGTGAAAAGCTTGATAGAGACAATGCTACCCTAAAGCATCAGATGGAATCTATGGCAATAAAGATGACTAAGGAAATTGAAGAAAGAAAGAAGAATGAGGAAAGTCTTGCCTAGTCCCTAAAATAAATATCTAATGAATACAACATAATTAATGGAGAATTCATTCAGTTAGATATTGAACTACGACAATCCAAAAATAATGAAGAAGAGCTTGAAAAATAGATTGTCATCCTTAGGAATGAACTTACTACTGTGAATGAATACAAGGAGAAGTTCAAGATTAGCTTAGTTAAGCTTGATGAGTTGACTCAAGGATAATAGAATGGAAATGAAAAGCGAGGTCTTAGATATGAGATAGGAGAATTTTCTAGATCTAGACAAAGGAATTTTAGGCAAGGTAATGAAATGAACAAAGAAAAAGGGCATCCAATAAGACAACCTAATACTCAAACATTTAATGGATACTATTTTTCTTGCAATAAATTTGGTCATATGGCTGCTCAATGTAGAAGTAAAATGAAATCAAGTGATCCATCATTCTCAAGTCAGTGTTTCAATTGTAATAAGTCTGGTCATAAGCCAATTGAATGTAGAAATATGTCAAACAACTATGTCAATAGAAGGAATGTAAAATTTTATACTTGTGGAAGATTTGGGCATATTCCTAATCACTGCAGATGGAATGACTAGTCTGGAAAAGGAAATTTTGTGTTTCAATTGCAACAAATATAGTCACATTCTAGATTCTGCAGATACACAAATATGGCTAGAAGAGATCTGGCATACAGAGGGAGAAATATGTAGAAAGATGATAAAGGAAAAGAAAAAGTGATTGTGGATGTAATAAGAGATTAGATGAAGAAGACATGGGTGAAGAAGAGTTCCTCTATAGTAGAAAATGAGTCTACACCAGAACCTGCTTCTAGTAATTCCTCCAGGAATTAGTTTTAGGCCTCTAGCCTAGGGGGAGTTGTCAAGAAAATATTTCAAACCCCCTGCTGGTAATTGACACTGGGATGTAGATGAGTGTAGTAAAAATGTTGTTGGAATAGTTGGAAAGGATATTATATTTATTTGAAGGTCCGCATAATTTTTTGCTTGGTGACTGAGAAAATAGGGTATCCAGATAAGTTAGGGAAAAAAGCATTTATAACAACAAAAGTTAGGTTTGCAAGTTATAAAATCAACTTGAAACCCTTATTTTCCACTTTGTGTCAAAGAAAAGGAGAGCACCCTGCAGCATAATTTTGAAGCATAAGGAGAATTTAGTGGTAGAACCCTAATCCATTAGGTACTTCGATAGTATTGAGAAATTTTAGTCTAATTTAGTGTGCGGTTGAAGAACTTATTTTCATGTGTACGGAAGGAAAAATGGAAAAAATAAAAGGAATGATGAGTATAGCAATGAGAATATTAGAGTTGAAAGAAACATGCCACACAATGAATTGAAATGGTTGAAAGAAGAAAAACACAAAATTTTTGAAATCTAGAGTGAATTCCCCTATTTCATAAACACATAAATCATTGAGTTTATTCTAGATAGATTGAATGATGATATTATAACTTTGGATAAACCCTACCATATCTTGAAAGAAGTGATTGTAGTTGTAGCTAGGTTATGCAAAGTTGGGGATGTGCTGAGGAATAAGTCAATTCGAAATAAAGAAGTCAAAACCCTAACTAGAGTAATTGGAGATCAAAAGGAATTGATAATATCCACAATTAAACATTTAGAAATAGAGAAGGTGCAACTTTGGCAGGTGTTATTTACATCTCACACAAGATGATAATGGAAAACTAGGATTTTGATCTTTGTTGATTGTTAAAAGATCAAATGATGGAGAATGTTTAATTGGAAAAGGAGACAAGTTACCCTTTCAGGTTTGGTACTTTGGTTATATGCCTTGTGATGTATTTTCTAAATTGTTTACCCCTGAATAAGAATGCAATATGGGAAGAGAGTGAACCATTTTGCACGTAGATTTACATATACTCTAATAATTTGGCAAACTATGATCAAGTGTATGGAAGTTTCTTTAAGGATTTTCTAAGGAAGTTTGTATCAATTTCTATTTCCATTCTAGTAAGTGCACTTGAAGTTGGTTCCTCCTTCGGTGAGATGGAATGAAAAAAGAAAAGAACAAAAGATTTTTTTTTGTTTTACTCCAAAGCATGCAAGACTCCAAAAGTTGAAGGGAAAGGAAAAGAACAGGTGATTGTGGATATACCAGATGAGGAATCTGATAAGGAAACTAAGGACACCTTGGGAAAAGAACTACAATCAACTAAATTAGAACAAGACAAGGTAATGGCAAAAGGAAGTGAAGGTGAAGGTGTTTTAACCAAGGAAGAACAATTGCAGCTTATTTGTGAGGAAGATGGAATGTATAAGATTGTGAACATGTGTTCTATCAAACCTTCATATGAGTAGGATGTGATATTAAGCATACTAAGTGATCATTTTGTGTGCAATCATATCAAATTGGAGAGTTTGCAGAATACATTTCTAGAAGAGATGATTGAATGCATCAAGGAAATCATGGACTCTGAGTCTTAGATTAAGGAAGAAGAAGAAGTGATCTTATACTTGAAGAAGACTCTGACTCTGAGTCACTTACCAAGCTGAAAAAGCACATCAATTAGCTAAGGCAATGCATAAGCACAAAAAACAACATTTATAACTATTATATTCAATGGCCTCATGTAGTCAACAAGTACAAAGAGAAGTTGGACCAAATTGAAACAGAGTTGAACAATATTGGACAAAATTTTAACATGTCTTAGGATCAAGATGGTGCAATCAGGAAAAGGATCCAGGAACTACAGTAAGAGCATACAAGTGTTTAGAACACTAGGAACATGATTGTTGATACCTTTTGGTAAGTGAAGGACATAACCGAATGCAAGATGGAACAGTTGATTGAGATACTGAGGAAAGGAGAAGTATTGCAAGAAGCCTTCACCATTCAAAAATCCCTTGTCAAAATTATCAACTAAACATCAGAAAACAACAGCATGATCATAATCATCAAGATTGTAGTGGAAGCATGGAAGAAGTTTCTTCTAGAGATGAAGGAAAAGTACAAAATAATCTTCAATTAGCGGTTGTATTTCTTCAAGTTTTTGAATCAATTATGCATAAGTTTTTGGTTACACTTCATAGAGGGAGAAAGAAAATATTTTATTATCTTTTTGTCATTGATGTCAAAGGGGGAGAGAGAGAAATTAAAAATTCCTTATCAAACTCAAGGGGATTATTGTTGAGTTTTTTTGAGTTTTTTCACCTATGGCATTTTGAAGTTTTGAAGGTTTCGACACTTAGTCATTTTCTAGTAAGTGTTGCCATAAATTCCAAAGGGGAAGACTGTTGGCATATGGCTTCTAGTTTTTTCTTGGATGGAAACCTAAGTCATTGATCAAGTCTACACTTTAGTATCTAACCATACTGGAAGATAGATTAGAGAATAGGGTATCTAGCTGAACTTGAATCTGTCAAGTGGTTTGCATTACCGATTTATTAGTTTTGGTTGTGGATCTTAGGGAAGGTCGTTGGGTATATGAAATGTGTTATTCTTATTTTTGTGTTGTCACATTAATTGGTGTACAAGTTAGGAGACCTGGTCATTCGATTTTCAATTCAATAGTGCTAGAAGGTTGACTAACTAATGTTGCATGGTACTGATGTTTAAGGAAAAATTGTTTGGAGTATTTTCATATTGGAGATTTTTTTTTGGGTCCTAACTATGCTATGGCCAACTTTGGTGGATGTGCATTAAAATTTGCTCATGATTTGAGCCGATAGTTGGGAAATATTTTCTACTTTATTGAAGCTGACATATTGCGATTGAATCCTTGGTGTGAGATATATATACGAGATCAGTTAATTCATTTTGGCATGCATGTGTAAGTGTTTGATATGTCTTGATGTGTGTGTGAATATCAGAAGAGAAGTTGAGCAATTTTCACTTGTACAGAAGAGGATTTAGTGAAGAAAATTAAGGTAGAGTAGAGCGAAGTGCAAAATCTAACAGAAGGTCCATAATCTAATCTATGAGCCTAACAACAACAATAAATAGGCATTTATAGATGCTATCTTCTTAGTTCAACCTTTTCATGAAATCCAAATATTTTTAAGGAAGTGAGCCTTCCTGATTTTGAGTAGTGAGCTCTAGCCAGTGCGCCTGAATGCAATTGCACTCCCATTTTGTAAAAAACTTATATTTTGATTACTCAAATTGTGGATTTCCCTCCACTGTGATTTTTCCCCTAATAGGGTTTCCACGTAAAAATACTTTTGTTATGGTGTTGTGGCTTATTTTCTTAAGTTCATGTATCTTTCATTTGATTAAATGTCTTAGGGACTTGAGAGAACAATTTAATAAAGTTAAAAATTGTACAACAATGATTCACGCCCTCTTAGTGTTGCTTGAGTCCAATAGTAAAGCCCACAGATACTACAACAAAAGGGTGCACAAAATTGTAGAGAGTATTGATGTAAAGGTTGATAAAGATTTGAAGCATAATAGAGACATTTATGAAGTTGAATCATATTTTGAAGAAGTTGTTGATGAAGATCTTGAAGAAGAGAGTAAGAAGGAACCTACAAGATATTTTTTAAAAGATCATCTTGTAGAACAAATCATTGGCAATATAGATGGTGTTCAGACAAGGAGAAGAGATGAAAAGAAGAAAGAGGGAGTTAATTTTTCTCTCATATCTCAAATAGATCCCAAGAGCTATGTTGAAGCTAGCAAGGATGAGAGATAGATAAAAGAAATGGAAGAAGAACTAAGCCAAATTGAGAAGAACAAAACTTGGTAATTAGCTCTAAGACCCCCAAGAAAGAATGAGATAGGTGTGAGCCTAGTATTTTCTATTAATCTAAATGTGAAAAATAACTAAACTAGAATGAAAAAAAAACACAATATCACCTCAAATGATTAGTCCAAGGAAGAAAACACAAAAGAAAAGATAGAAATAATCCAAAGATTATACCTTTTGTGCAACTCCTTGGTGGGCCCTTGATGTTGTTGACTTGTGTGCTCCTTGGATGGTGGTGTGATGAGGATAGGTGCAAGATGAACAATGTGGATGCATTAGGATTTGAATGCTAATGTAAATGGACAATGCTTGGAATGTCTTGGAAATTGGAGGATAATTCTTGAAAAATGACTTGACAATTTGATAGAATAAGGGTGCAAAATGACTAAGTTTCCTAAATGCATTACAAGAGGGGGTATTTATAGAGGAAATTGAATTCTTTAGAGAATTCAATGGTCAATATTGAGCCACCATAGCCAAGATGAAGGAATATGGTGAGTTGAGGACTCACAAGCCCTCCCATCTTGATAGGTGGAAGGTGAAGTGGCCAAGGATGTGATGAAGTGTGAGTGAGGTGGAAGAAGGACATGTAATGTGGAGGAAGGACAAGTACTTGGAAAGTACCTTAGGAGATGAGAATATTTCATCAAAAAAGAACTTCTTGTCCCCAAGTGAGAATGAAAGTGATACTTGAGGTATTTTAGAATTCCTCAAAAATATCCATGGGGAAGAGGAAAGTAGTTGGAGAAATAAATGTGAATTATTGGAAGAATCTAGTGGGTAAGACAAATTTCTCAAAATGGTAGGGTTTTGACACATGTGGGTGATGTGAGAGGTCAAGGGTTCTAGAAGACTTGCATGGGAATAAGGAGTCTTGAAAGGATTAATGTGAATTAAGAATTCACATGGGGAAGAGAGGAATCTTGGATGAATAAATGTGAATTAAAAATTCACATGGGATAGAGGGTCATGCCAAATATGGAATATATAAGAGGTTGACCAAGAGGGTATGCTAAATATGGTAGGATGATTAGATTATGGTTGTGCAAACACATGATTAAGAAGATTAATGAGGTATTAGAAGCAAGTGCCATATGTTGGAGGATGCGACATTAATCCTGATTAAGGTGTGCACATCCTAATAATGAATTAATTACATTAATCTAGATTAGAGGAGGGTTATGAAGGATGTGAAAAGGAGAGAGAAAATTGTGGAATTTAAAATTTATTTTAAAAGGCCAAATGACTAAATTAAATAAAATTGACATGTCTATTTAATTTAGAGAGGAAAAGGGGGTAAAGTGAAGTATTTAATTATTCAATTAAATATTTTAGGAATCTTAGGCAGAAGATGAAATATTAATTAAATAAATTATTTAATTAATATTAATGAAATAGATGAGTAGAGTAAACAATTTTGACTGTGTCAAAGTGGTCAAATTTAGATGTCTACATTTTTCCCCTCTTTGAAATATTGTTAGAATAACGGTGTTTCAAAGAAATAAAAATGTAGATGACTCTATAGAGGAAGCGAATAGAAAGAGATGCCCTAGCATGGGGAGAGATGCATGAGCTGTGCAAACGAAGGGGAAATGAATGGAGATACCCAAATTTTGCAAGGGAATGACCATGATGGAGAAAATGGAGAAAATGGTAGGGTATGCCCCCTTAAGAGGGTAGCTAGGGAAGAAAAAGGTGCCCCAAGTGACTTCTTGATATGAGAAAACAGAGGGCACAGTTGGATAGAGCTCAAAAAATAAAGCAAGTTTGACTTTTGAATGGAGTCAAACAGACGTATGGTGTGCAAATGGTGGCCATGAGAAGTTAGGGAATTAGTTCGAGGAAGAAAAAGTTAAATAAAAGGTAAAAATACCCTTTAGTGAAAAGGGAGGGAAAATTTATATTAGGTAATTTTAGAAATTACCTCACCTCATTTGCATTGTAGTAGTTGAAAAGAAGAGAGAGTAGAAGAGGAGAGGAAGAGGATGAGGAGGCACGATGTCAGAGGACTATGACTTAGAGATTATCCACTGAGGGGATGAGGTGCAAAGATTCTACCACGAGTGCGCAGTGCCATGCCAAGTTAGAAACACAACCCTTTTTTGTATTTTAAGCATTTTTAAAAGTATTATGTAATGTTTATGAGAATTTGAAAAGGTGGGTTTTGTTGTTGGGATAGGGTAGAAAAATGGGTGGAAGATTAAAAAAAAAATTGCAAAAGGGGGGGAAAAAAGACAAGCATTTGGGGGTAGATCTATCTCAGGCTAGGGTGGGTTCACCCCAAATAGGGGCAAGTCCACCTCAACTAAGGGTGGGTCTGCCCCACGATGAGGCAGGTTCGCCCTGGCTTGGGATGGGTCTACCTCACAACCAGGAAGGTTCGCCCCAGCTTGGGGCGGGTCTACCCTGTATATGGGTGATTCTACCACGACTTGGGGCATAGTCACCCCGTAGCTAGGCAAGTTCGCCCCAACTCGAGGCACGACCACCCTAGACTGGGGGTGGTTTTGCCCCATCTCAAAGCTAGTTCACCCCAGCCCAGGGTGGGTTTTCCCTAAACCTAGGGCATGACCATCCTCGACCAGGGACAGGTCCGCCCTAGCCCAAGACAAGTTTTCCCTAGCCCAGGGAAACCTTGCCCCACATCAGGGGTGGTTCTGCCCTGGCTTGAGGCAAGTTCAGCCCAACCCAAGGTGGGTTCACCCTAAACAAGGGTAGGTCCACCCCACGTTGGGGTGTGTTCGCTTTGGGACAGGGGTAGGTCCACCCACAGACCAGGGTAGGTTTTCTTGGGGAAAGGTGAGTGCACCCAAAATGAGGGGGAACCCAAGGGGAGAGGAAAAAACTAGAAGAGGATAGATAGAATCAAGAAAGAGGAAAAATTAGCAATATGTTTTTCGAGGGTCAGGAGAGAAAAAAGTAAACAGACTGACATGTGGAGTGGTAGGGATGCAAAGTTTTGACTTAGTGCATACCCATGAGAAACATTCAGAGGTGCTAGCTGCGACCATGGTGACCATGACTGAAGTAGACCATTATGCCTTGGAGCAAGTAGGATTATTGCATTTTTTAAGCTATCCATCGATGAGAGCTCATCAAGCTATGTTGACAACACTCAGAGAGCAATGGATTTCGATGGCATCGACATTCCATCTTCCGACAGGGGAGATGACAATTACATTAGAGGATGTGTGTTGTATCCTAAGGCTACCCATAGGAGTGGAGCTAGATCACACTGTATCTATGTTATTTGGACAAGAGATATGCCTGTGTAGAAAGGGAAGTTAGACGTGGACTAATGTTTGGTGGTGAGGGTTCGACTGCTACCATTGTACCTATGTGGGTTGATCAGTGGATTATTGTTGTCAGATAGGAGTAGGTGCTTCTATAGTTTACGATTTATGGACGTGATCCATCATATTGTTGAGGGACGAGAGAGACAATTTTTATGGGGCACATGTGTATTACTGCATTTTTATAGATATATGCCTGTCATTTGCTACCGAGAGGTAATGAGTGTGACACATGTGACTTTATTACAGGTATGGTCCTGGAAACATATTAGTATTGTTAGGCCATTAATGGTGAGGAGAGGATGAGCGGAGGAGGTAGGTATGTGCAAAATCATGATGGGCCAAAAAGTGGCAATATGATGGGTATGTGGCTGATGATGTTTTTCTACCCAAAATTGATGAAACGAAAAGGGTTTTTAAAGGAGACTCAACTTTCCATCAATATAAATTATGCTTTACTTTGAATTTAATAAGTAATTATTATTCATTTTCTATTCAAATTATGACTAAAGTCCTAATTGGTAGATTGATTGAAAAACATATATATCTTTCAAATGATATCACATTTTTTGAATCCAAAACATGCATCACATTCTATGTTGCACATACTATAGGATAAAAAATTAAAAAAATTGAATTTCATGAAGTGTTGACCAAGTTAAGGTGGTTAGACATATGGTTTTTTTATATTTTTTAAAAATTTTAATAAAAAATTCATAATTAATTATTTACTTGGAAAAAAATTACAAAAATATGCATCACATCGGGACATGAATCCTCTACTTATGTCTAAAATCTTATAAAAAAATATTAACATTTTATTGTGGTTAGGGTGGTGGAACACCTACTTCTTATTTTTCCCTAAAATTTAAGTACTACTGCATTGAAATTTCAAATATTCACCAAATAGATTTCTTTTTTAAACAAACCTAGTAGTTTAGAAACTACATTCAATTTTCTATAGATTCTATTCTTACATATTTTAGAAATAATATAGATAACTTATTCAAATTTTTATGTAAAGTTTCCTAACTCTGATTTTTCTAATTTTTTTGCTACTTAAGGGCCTATTTTTTCCATGATGATCCTGAAAATACCTAGGTAGCACTTGTAGCCTGCTGGTACAAGTAGAAGCAAGGCTAGGTTTTGTGTTACGAGATGCAGCGGGATATGGAGGAGTGGAGGAGATTTTTTGATGACTTGCAGGAGGAGGATATAGTATGGAATCCATACATGTTGTGACGACTTGTTGGATGGAGGGAGGATGAGATGAGATATCAAGACTACTTCATGAGAAGATGTTATTTGAGTGGGAGGGAGCCTCACATAGTGGAGGCACATCAGCTAGACAGAGTGGTGAGACTGTCTAAACCAGGTCCTAGCATGTTTCATTAGATCAGCCAAGAGAGGCCATGTGGAGCCTGTATTTCACCAAGAGCTACTAGAGCAGCTTGGGAGTTAGTGGAGTGAGTTACCTACCTAGGGAGGGGTGCTAGGGAGGTATATGTATGGGTGAAAGTGTGATATTCCAGGTGGTTTTGCAACCATCGGTGGGATAGGATTATATCGATGCAACCCATCATGGGGGCCTTAGGGTTTGGATCAAATGATGAGCAATGATTGGTGAGGGAGGGTAGAGAGAGGAGGGAACAACAACAGAGAGGACAAGAGGTAGCTAGGGTTTGGGGGCAGTAGGAGGATGCAGGGGATGCAAGATAGCAGGATGGAGCATAGGATGAGGTTGGGGTTGCAGGACAACCAAGAAGGATGAGGAGGAGGAGACAGTGGAGGGAGAATAGGGTGAGGATGGATGCATAATTTTTAGGCAATGGGAGAGGGATAGGGATGGATGCATAATGGTAGGGAGATGGGAGGGGATCAGAGGTTGAGATGTTGGATGTGCCTATGTGGGAGGTGAGAGTTGTAGGTCAACATACATGCATAGGGAGAAAAGTATGACTAAGGAAAGTTCTGATGAGGAGTAGGGCTAGGCAAGAGGATGTGGGAGCTATAGGTCAATAAGATGGAGCACATGGTGAGACTAGGGCCAGAAGACAGTCAAAGGGGGTGATGAGGATTACATAGCAGAGGGGGGCCCAAATAGAGATCAGAGATGATCAAGAGTCCCATGTGTTAGAGATATGGATGAGTGAGGAGGGAGAGGAGTCTAAGGGGGAGGTGAGTTTTTTAAGATGATAGATGAGGGTGGAGAGAAGGGGACATCCAAGGAGGATTTAGGTGGTGAGTAGGATTAAGTAGGGTTAGGATGAGGCAGGGATGGATGCGATGGATGTTGATGCTCATGTGGTGGAGCCATTGGCAATAGGTCTAGCTGCACTAGTTGGGGATCCTATTATTTTATTGAGGGTGACTCAGGTGAGGCTATGGATGACAGAGTAGAGGTTGAGGATTGTGGAGGCTGAGGTGCATAGATTTCAGGTATAGGCTCTGAGAGATTATGGTTTTACCATGGATCATGTGACCTCAGAGGTACATGATGTGGAGAGGGAGAGAGATGAGCTACGAGCAGAGATAGAGGGAGTATGGGGTGAGCTAGTCAGGGTGTCATGGGATCAGAATAGGTTACAGGCAGTGATGACCATAACATATGTGAGGGGACAGCTAGAGTCCAGAGGGGTAGCAAAGCAGGTCTCAACAGAGTGTCATTAATAGGTTGAGAGAGAGGTGGAGGCATTGAGGGTACAGTTGATAAGACTGTTGGGGGAGAGGACTAAGCTCTAGGATAGGGTGTCTTCTAAAGAGACAACTCTAGGGGATGCGAGGTAGAGGGTGGAGGTAGTAGAAGCCCAATTAGAGATGGTTTAGCGAGAGATGGATACAATGTATGTGGATGTGTAGGGATTCTGAGGTGAGAGGGACAGAGTGCAAACCCATTTACAGGTGGTGTAGGATGAGAGAGATAGAGCCACAAAGCAAGTTCAGACCTTATAGGGGGAAATGGATGCAGCAGTGGCTCAGGTAGAGATTGCAGAGAGAGAGGTGACACAGGGTAGAGCACAGGAATCCTAGGGTGATGAGATGGAGATAGAGTTGGAGGTACATAGATTATAGTCTCAAATATAGGCTTTGTAGGTGCATATGCAGGATGAGAGGGATAGGGCCGTAGAGCAGGTGGCACGGCTAATAGCAGAGAGAGATTAGCTGAGGTTGGCTTAGGATGCATGGACACAGGAGAGGGGACTCATTACTAGAGACTAAGATAGATATAGACATGAGCAAAATGTTGCCAGATATTAGGTTGCAAAGAGTTTGAAGTATATGAGGGAGGTGACCTATTGGATGATCACGCATCAACATGCAATTCCAGATCTAGTGTAGCACACATTTCAGATTGTTCGATGAACTCTGTAGATGTCTGTGCCATCTCAAACACTAGGAACATAGACCAAAGGATATAGTGAGTCATAGGGGACACTCCCTCACAGAGAACAGGTGCCTAATTCTCCACAGAGGTTGTATGTGGGTAGCTATTTTGGTAGGTGACATGATATTAGATTTTGAGAGGTATAGGGTGGATGGATAGTACAAAGCAATAGTGATGCAGATCCTTGTACTTGTACTTTATTTTGTGATTTGATGTATATGATGGACATGTATTTGATGGACATTATTATGGACTGTGTGATGGATATTTGGTTTTGATATTTATATGATATGCAATAGCCCGTATTGACACTATGTTATGCTTATGATGGATGATTCTATTTATGCATATGTGTATGTGTATGATCTTATGATATGTGATTATGACGATGTAATTATGAGTACATGTTCATGATTATATATGGATGCTACTAATGTGTGTAATGCAAGATGTGATCCATGTATTATAATTTTATGTATGATGGATATGGACCTAATGTGATGCATGATTTATGATTTTATGTATGATGAATATGGACCTAATGTGATGTATGATTTATGATGGATATGTACTTATGTGATGATTGCTTGATGATATAAACTAATGTGGAAATGTGTGGTATAAAATGAATCTAAGATGCTTAGAATAACCAATCATGATTAATCTAAACAATGTAATATGAGATGATAATGCAAATATAATGAATCATGAACATAAATGTCAATAAGGGCTTGCACAGGAATGTGGGTAGATGGGGTGAAATTGCACCTGTCAAAAACGATTGATATCCTAAGAACAATGGGAGAGAGAAAGTGAATATTTGCACAACCAAAATCATAGGTTAATGGATAGGGATATATAAATAGGGATAAATGTAATGCAATGGAAATGATTATGAAAGGAAATACTATTTTAATTTTCCATCTTCGGAGCACTAATTTTTGCTATAGCATAAGACACCAGGTGTCATGGTATAGGAAACCAAGGAAAGTCAACATCTAATGCACAAAACAAACACAACAAACAAGGTTATCCCAACACCCCAAAGTGACAAAGACTTTGGTCAAGCTAGGTATCGAGATAACCACAAGCACAAAGGGATGTCTCAGCGTAACACAAGACCTCAGAGATCTTGATGGGTACCACGCGGGACAACCCAGTAGACAACAACAATAAAAGATCAAGATATTCCCCTATGTTAACCAATAAAAACACACCATAATATGATATATTATGGTGACCTTGACTAGTTGTAATAGGGAGCTCAAACAATAAAAAAAAATCCAAAAGCATTAAAATATCACAATCAAATTCAATCGTCCTTCACCATAGGATCACAAGGATGGATGGGGTTGATGAGGTCTATTAGGAAGGATGCATCCTATTTAGACCAATGATGGATGCTAAACTAAAATGACCCAAATGATGCAATATTTTTGTCATTAACCCGATCTTTTGATACTAGAGAATCTTGTTTGTGAATCGAACAAGCTGGATAAGGGAACTCTTGATAACATGACACAAGAGACAAGACAGAAAACTGACACAAGACCAAAATACCTTAACGGCCTAGGGGCTTAGGGCTGATCAAATATTATCCTTGCCTACATGAAAGTGCAAATCCCTCATAGTTCAAGAAAAGAACACAGATAAAAGTGGAAAGAGGACCAATGGAGACCAATGAGACAATGAAAAAGTAAAGTAAAGGAAAGGAAAGCCCTAAGGGTGGATCAAAATATCGACCTTGCCTAAGTGAAAGCATAGGGGCAACGTAGTTCAAAAAAGACAAATGATGACCAACTATGGATAAAAGTGAAAAGGGAACGATGGAGACAGATGATGGATGACCATTATGGGATGGTCAAAATTCCTTGGGGGCAGATCAAATGATCATCCTTTCCTATGTGAAAGCACAGGGGCAACGTAGTTCGACAAAGACCAAAGAGACCAATATGACTAGATGAGATCTAAGTGGAGACTAGCATGATGATAGACCCTGGACAATGACAAAGTGACAAGACAACCAAAAAATGACACAAGCTCAAATTAGGATGATAAAGCTCAGGATTATCGATAGTTGATGATCATCCAATGCTCAATCAAAATATACCAAGTGGCCCAAGATGGGATGTGGATGAAGTGATAGAATAGGATAATGGAGACATGCAGTAACTAGGACACAAGGTAGATAATGGTTAAGCTCTCTATGGATGATGCATGTTACCAAGTTTTCACCAACCATACTTATCCAAGGTACCGCCAATGGTGGTTTTCACCATAGGAAAAACTTATTTCCCTTTACTATTTTTGAATTTTTTCTTTTTTTTTGTATTTTTTAGATTATGGCAAGATAGGAGGACCCAATTGATTTAAGCAAAAAACCTCTTCAAGTGCATTATATTGATAGGCTCTTTGAGGGGTTCCCCTTCTGGTGTGGCAAGGCAATAAGCCCCTAATCCATACTTTGTTGTGATAACATAAGGACCCAACCAATTAGGTTCAAATTTCCCCTTCTTGTCTCGGTCCTGTTGTGTACGCTGATTTTCTTTAAGCACTAGATCTCTAATGTTAAATTGGCAAGGATGAAATCTCTTGTTATAACTCCTCTTGAGATGATTCTAATATTCATGAAGGTGATTGTATGCTCTGGTCATCTTTTTATCTAGGAGCTCCAATTGGGAAAGGCAAGCAACTTGTGATTATTCTTTGGTGAGGAGATTCTTTAAAGATATTCTTAGAGATGGGATTTCAACTTTAATTGGCAAGATGGCTTCAACACCATAGACTAGGGAAAATGGAGTGGTTTTAGTAGGAGTGCAGATGGATATGCAGTAAGCCCAAAGGGTGGGGTGGATGTGGAGGTGCCAATCTTGGCCAGTACTATTAACAACCTTTTTAAGGATTTTGATTAGAGTCTTGTTAGTGGCTTTCACCTATCCATTACCTTGGGGGTAGTAGGTCATGGACCACCGGTGTTGGATATGAAAGGTGTAACAAAGTTCTTTTACAACCTATTTTTTGAATGGTTTACCATTGTCAGAGATGATGGTGGAGGGGATGTCGTATCTACAAATAATATGGTAAAGGATGAATTTGGATATCTGAGTACCTATTAACTGGGAGAGTGGTATGGCTTCTACCCACTTAGTAAAGTACTTAGTGGCAATGATAATGAAGGTGTGGCCATTGGAGGATGGAGGTTATATCTTGTAGACCAAATCGAAAACCCACTGAGAAAACAACCATGGTGCCGCGATGGGTTGTAGATCTTGTGCATGAGCATGTATCAGGTCTGTGTGTTGTTGGAAAGGTAAGCATTTCTTGATGAAGTCACAAGATTCATGCTCCATTGTAGGCCAATAATAACCAGCCCTGAGAATCTTCTTAGCTAAGGCCATTCCATTTGAGTGGGCCCCATAGGCACCACTATGTACTTCCATTAACACAGTGTGAGCATCAACCTCATTCATACATCGAAGAAGAGTTCCATCATACCTGCGATAATAAAGAGTATCTCCTACAAGGGTGCAATGGGATGTACGTTGGATGAATGACTTGCATTGATTATGGATAAAGTCAACGGGTAGGATGTTGTCATGAAGATAGGTATAGATCTCATGATACCATGGGGATGTAAGACCTACGATTTCACACACCATCTTAGTCTCAGGGACGTCGTATGTAGGGATTAAAAGTTGTTCCATGAGGAATTCACACTCTATCTGATCCTTGGGCATGTCAATTAAGGAACTAGTTGTAGCCATTGTATTAGCAACTTTATTATGTATTATAGGGATCTGGTCAAACTCAATAGAGGTGAAAGACTTCTTAAAGTCATCGACCATGCATTTTTAATTCAAGAACTTCTCATCCTTTGTTAAAAATTCATCATTGACCTATTTGATAACTAATTGTGAATTGTCGAAGACCCTTAAGTGAGTGATATTCCATTTGATTGTGATTCTTAGGCTGGTGAGAAGAGATTTGTATTTAGCTATATTATTGGTGCATGGTCCAAAGGCCAATCTAAATGACTTTGGGATGTAATCACCTTGTGGGGTGAAAAACAATATGGCTGCCCATGATCTGTTATGTGTATATGACCCACTAAAATATAGTGTCCATGTGGTGGCTTCTGCTATTGTAAGAACCTTTTCATTGGGAAATTTCGTGACCAAAGGATGTGCATCAATGAGGAGAGAATTGACTAACTGATTTGCTATCACCTGTCCCTTAATAGCTTTTCATTCCACATATTCTATGTCAAACTCACTCAGCAACATGACCCATTCAGCCATTCGACCAGTCAAAGTTGTTCTAGATAGCAAGTACTTAAGCAGGTCAACTTTTGATATTAACTTGACTAGATGACTAAGCATGTAATGTCTAAGCTTTTTTGAATAGAAAACTATGGCTAGGAAGACCTTCTCCATTAAAGAATAGTTGAGCTGATAGCTAGCTAAGGTTCGACTAATATAGTAGACTAGTCATTCTCTGGATGACTCATCATGCTATGCTAGCAATGCCCCCAGTGTGATTGAATAAGCTCAAATGTACAATAAAAGTGGCTTCCTTGGGATTGGAGGAATAAGGACAGGAGGATGAGCTAAATATTCCTTAATTTTGTTGAAACATTTCTAACACATAGAATCCCACTTGAAAGATGTATTATTTTTTAGGAGGTGAGTTAATGGTTGACACTTATCAACTAATTGTGCTATGAATCTTTTGATGGATTGTATCTTACCCTAGATACTCCTTAACTATTTCAAGTTATGAGGTGGAGGAATATCCATAATTGCTTTGAATTTAGCTAGGTCCACTTCTATACCTCTCCTGGAGACAATGAAGCCCAACAATTTTCCTGATGTGACCCGAAACACACTTTTTTGGATTGAGGCGTAACTTGTAGTGCTTTAGTCATTCAAAGATTTTCTTTAGGACTGCAGGGTGTTCTACTTTGGTTCTTGATTTTCCTAATAGATCATCAACATAGTCTTCCATGATGAGGTGGATAAGATCATGAAAGATGATAGTCATTACACATTGGTAGGTTTCCCCTGCAATCTTAAGATTGAAAGGCATGACATTATAGAAAAATTTGCCCCAAGGTGTAGTGAATGTTGTTTTATTGGTCCTCAGGTGCAATTCAAATCTTATTGTACCCAAAAAATCCATCCATGAGAGATAGCATCTTATGTCCAACTATGAGATCAACCAACATATCTATGTTTGGTAGATGAAAGTCATCTTTAGGATAGGCCTTGTTAAGGTCATAGAAGCATGTACAAATTCTAATAGTGTTGTTCGGATTGGCAACAGGTACAATGTTTGAGATCCATTCTAAGTAGTCAATGGGCCTTATGAATCTAGCTTCCAATAATTTCTCCAACTCCTTTTTGACCAATAGGGTGACTTGAGGGTGAATTTTGTGAAGCTTTTTCTTAACCAATTTCGCATCAGGACGAACATTTAGATGGTGTACTACCAAGGCATGATCTAACCCAAGAATATTTGAATATGCCCATGTGAAATTTATTTTTCCTTCCTTAAGGAGTTCGACGATGGTAGAGTGTTCTTCTTCTAAGAGAGCTTTGGCTACATAGGTGATTTTGGGATCTTCTTTAGTTCCTAGGTTTATTTCTTGTGTTTCCTCTATCAGGATGGATGAGAGTTCAAACCATTATGTTCCCACTAGGGGAAGATGAATGTCCCCATCTTCCAGCACCTTAGTGAGTTTTTCACCCTCAGATGCATCCTGTGTTTTGACTTTTTCTAAGTCAAGAAGTGCCTCAAGGAGGTTTTCACTAGGTGACCCTTTTAGATTTTTCTTTTTCTTATTTTTTCAATTGAGGTATTCATCTTCCCCCAATCCCATGAGGTGTACATAGGTATCCACTGAGGGAAGTGAGTTGATAGGTGTTCTTTCACGTAGGTCCCAATCTATGAGTTCATGATGGCAAAGAGAAAGGCTGATGGTGTAAACGGATAGGAATTCAAACATGGAGGAAAGATCTACATGATCTACATCATCATATGCATGTATGATAGACTCTTCTTTTGGTATATCTTCTAAAAGACCATCATCTTCATTGACATTGTTAGAATTACTAGTTGATGTTGTAGGACCCTTTTTCTTTTTGTCATAGCCTAAGCTTGAATTATTTGGACATATGGAGGTGTCGATTGGCTACTTTCTTCCTAGTTATTCTAGACCAAGACCTCCCCCTTGAAAATTGTGCTTCTTAGTGTACTTAGTGTGCCAAGGATACATCTCTTGAAAATATTCCTTTAGAGGGGGATTAGGTTCAGGTTCTTCATGATATATCTACTAGCTTATACCATCTTTAGGTGTATATAGTGGTAACATAGAAGATACATATGTGCTAGTTTCCACATTTTTGGAGTTCAAGGTAATTGCCTTTTGTTCTTCCTTTAGTGTAGACTCAAAGGGTTGACCATATGTGTGTGGTGAGGGTGGCATAGTTTCCACGTTCAAGACAGTATGCATCTCATACTCACCACATCCTTTGTCAATGATTTGGACCTTGGTGATAGTGGAATTAGATGAAGAAGATGGAGCAGATGGGGTGGTAGATGATGGATTAGATGAGGATTTTGATGGTGGTTCCATTTCTACTCTTGGACAATAATGGGAATGAGGGAAGGAAGCTTCAAGTGAATGACAATATTCAAATGGCTAGGGATCAATGTGTATAGTAACTTCCATTCTGCTAAATGGAAATTTTAAGCATTGATGATAGATGGATGGTACGACTCACATGGCATGGATCCATGGTCAGTCGAGGAGAAGATTTTAGGGGAGGTCTAGAGCCAGGACATGACAAGTAGTGTGTTGTATAACTAGACCAACTTGAATTGGAATCTCTATAACCCCTTCAGAATCCCTTTCTACATTATCATAAGCCTTTATAGTGATGATCTAATTGCTTAAATTAGCATGGGTATATCCTACATGCTTTATGAATTTTAATGTATAGAGATTGAGAGCGGAGCCATTATCTATCAAGACCCTTTTTACTTTATGTCCAGCAACGAGAACGTCTATATGAAGGGGTCGATTGTGATTGGAATTGATGGTAGGCATGTCATTTTGATTGAAACCTAGTTGGTATGTTGAAGATAGATGTCCAACTAGGGCTTGGAAATGTGTGGGGTCAATGTTATCAAGGACACAAGCATCCTATAAAGATTTTGTTAATATTTCCTAGTATATAGGAGAAGACTTTAGCAGATCTAAGATGGATATTTGTGCTACAGTATTTCCTAGATGGTCAAGGACATTATACTGAGAGTTGATAGGAGGTGAAGGGGCTAATGTTGAGGCTCTAGGGATAGTAATGAGAGTGCAACAAGTGGTAACAACACATTGAGGATCTTTTCCTTTAACATGTATCATGGGTACACATGGTTCCACTTGTTCGATGTGCATAATGAGGCCTTCATAGTTAAGTGGCACATTTTTATAGGTGATATTATTAGTGTTGTTATGTTGATTATTATTGTTATTAGATTAAGGATTTGCATCAGATGTGTTAGGACCTTGGCTATGTTTCGGGAAAGCATTCTGATATATTTGCAACTAAGCATTAGATGACGAGGCCTGATTAGCATCCACATGGATATCTCCCTAATTTATAAGATCTTGGATGTATGTTTTCAGACTCTAACACTTATTCAAGGTATGTCCATTAATCTTATGAAACTCATAGTATTCGTTCTCTTTAAAACAATCTAGTTGATGCTTAGATTCATCAGGTGGCTTGGTCACATGATATGTGATCGGATAACTGGCTTGCAGGAGCTTATTGAAGATGGAACTGAGGGGTTCTCCTAATTGAGTGTATTGACATTTACCATTCCCCTGATTAGATTCTTGAGGGGGTTGAGGTGCCCCATGTGGTACATATATGGCATTGGGCATGGATGGTTGTTGCTTCTAGGAGGTATTGGCCACTTGAACATGTTTAGTATCGGTACCACCATCATTGACTGCATTCTTGTTTTTATTCCAATAATGCGATTTTTCATCAGATGACTTGTCCTTAAAGTTATTAGATTTCCACAATCCATAAGAGTATGAATAGTTGTTTCTGGATTTGATTGTGTAAGATTTTTTTAATCAACGTTTTGAATCACACTCTGTGATCCATCATCAGGATAGAGAGCTCAAGGATATGAAATTTTTTTGCAAACCTAATAGGTATAAAAAGAGGCAGAAGAATGTTAGAGGGATAGGAGGCACAAGGCCCAAGGGATGGCAAGCTAGAAAAATAATAATATAGAAATTAAAATTAAAGGAGACAATTGACAATTAAAAGAACCAATGACCATACAAAGAAATGCAAACAAATGAGAAAGACGAAAAACAAAAACCAACTATATATGTTTTATATTAATATATTTTTGTTGGTGTCAAGATATATTAATAAAGATGGAGGATAAAAAATCAAAGATGAAACAAAAGAGAAATTAAAAAAGATGGAAAATATTGATATAGTAAGTATATTAATATTAAATGTTAATATTAAAATAATTTACTAGAGATGGGAAAAAATTGTAACAATAATGAAATTGTGACAATAAGGATATATTAATATATATATTTTTGTTTCTTACCCTCCTTCGTTATTAATATATCCTTATTGTCACAATTTCGTTATTGTTACAATTTTTTCCCATCTCTATTAAATTATTTTAATATTAACATTTAATATTAATATACTTACTATATTAATATTTTCCATCTTTTTTTATTTCTCTTTCGTTTCATGTTTGATTTTTTATCCTCCATCTTTATTAATATATCTTGACACCAACAAAAATATATTAATATAAAACATATATAGTTGGTTTTTGTTTTTCATCTTTCTCATTTGTTTTCATTTCTTTGTATGGTCATTGGTTCTTTTAATTGTCAATTGTCTCCTTTATTTTTAATTTCTATATTATTATTTTTCTAGCTTGCCATCCCTTGGGCCTTGTGCCTCTTATCCCTCTAACATTCTTCTGCCTCTTTTTACACCTGTTAGGTCTACAACAAATTTTCATATCCTTGAGCTCTCTATCCTGATGATGGATCATGGAGTGTGATTCGAAACATTGATTCAAAAAATCTTACACAATCGAATCCAGAAACAACTATTCAGACTTGTCCTTATCTGAGTTATACAATTTAATTTTCCCTTTTGCAACAATTGCTCTTTCAATTATGGGACCCTTTTTGATAACCTCTAAAAAGGTAGTGACAATGAAGATTAAGAGCATGTGCTAGTTTAGGATGGGCATTAGCCACAAAAAGGGTGACCATTTCTTTCTCACTAAGAGGGGACTTCATACGGCTAGCTATAGCTCGCCACCTTTACAAGTATTTAGCAAAAGTTTTTCCATCACGTTGCTTCTCCTTCAAGAGGTCTAGAGTGTCAGTATCTTTCTCCAAATTAAAGGAGAACTATTTAACAAACTGTTCAAAAAGATCAACGAAGGAAGAAATTGTCCCCTTTTTAAGACCCATGAACCAATCTAAGGTCAGCCCTCCTAAGCTTCTAGGGAACAAATGCAAGAGATAATTGTCATTATGTTGGACATCTTGACATTGTGCATAGAACTCTTTCATATGGGATTTTGGATCTTTAGTTCCCATATACTTGTTGAACTTTGGTATCTTGAAATGCTTTGGAAAGGGGACAAGAAAATTGACTAATCAAATGGATATGGACACACTGATACATTTGACTGCAAAATACGATGAAACCCTCTGACGAAATATGTAAAATTTGATGTTTGTCAGGTGCTTGTAAAATTTGATGTGTAATTTCCAATTTTTTGAAAGTTTACCCCTGACGTTCCTTGAAATTTCACGAGCCTTGGGTTCGTCGAAATGTCGGCTATTATTTTCATCGAATTTGTGACAAACATGAAAAATTAAAAAAAAATCAAATTGTGGCCGACATAAAGAAAAGTGAGTTCACACTTGATTTATTGCGACAATGTTTTGCTCTACTTGAGATAGTTTGTGGAGAACTAAGGATGATTTTCTTGGGAAAAATCAGAAAAAA
>VDFB02281492.1:646705333-646986315 GCA_007258455.2 Sequoia sempervirens
CAAGAAATCGGACCAGAACCAAGAGAGAAGCAATACCCTGAAGTAGACTTGCGATCCTAAGAATCACCTGCCCAATCTGAATCTGTGTATCCCACCAAGTCAATATCCACGCTTGCTGCAAAATGAATCCCATAACTGTGAGTGCCCTGTACATAGTGAGGAATCCGCTTAGCTGCTTTCCAATGCAACTCATGTGGCTCTTGCATGAACCTGGAGACTAGGCCCACTGCATAAGAAATATCAGGCCGTGTGTGAGTCAAGTATATGAGACTCCCAACCAATTGGCGATACAAGGTAGCATCTACCAAAGGTGAAGAACAAGAAGCCTCAAGTTTGACCCCTGATAGAAATGGAGTTGGTGCAGGCTTACAATCAGCCATGCGAAATCGAGAGAGCATATCAAGAGCATACTTGGGCTGAGAAAGAAAGATACCAGCCGAAGACTGTGTAATCTCAATGCCCAAGAAATAGTGAAGAAGACCCAAGTCAGACATCAGAAAATGATCATGAAGGGCAGTTTTCACTGCCTTGATAGTGGATGAGGAACTCCCTGTAATTAGCAAGTCATCAACATAGAGAACAAGGAAAGTGAGAGTATCATCCTGCTGCAAAATGTAGACGTTCGGATCAGAATGGCACCGAGTGAACCTAACTGATAGAAGAAAGGAGTCCATCTTGGCATACCAGGCTCGTGGGGCCTGTTTAAGACCATAGAGAGACTTCCGAAGTCGACAAACAAGTGAAGGATCCTGGATGAACCCCTGTGGCTGCTCCACATATATCTCCTCCTAAAGGTCACCGTGAAGAAAGGCACTCTTCACATCCATCTGATGAACGTCCCAGCGGTGGGCTGCAGCAATGGCAAGGACAAGTTGGATTGAAGTCATCTTGGCAACCGGCGCAAAAGTCTCAGAGTAGTCAATCCCAGGAACTTGGGAGAATCCTTTTGCGACCAAGCGAGCCTTATGTTTGTCAACTGACCCATCTGCAGCAAATTTTGTTCGATAGACCCACTTGCATCGAACAAGTTTTCTTCCCTTAGGAAGTGGGACTAAATCCCAAGTATGGTTCCTTTCCAAGGAACTGAACTCTTCCTGCATAGCAGCATCCCACTCGGGGACACCAGACGCTTCCCTAAAGAATTGTGGATCAGAAGCTGAAGCAAAGAAGAGATGAGGAGCCTGCTCGAACTGTGACCTTGTTCGTCTTGCATCTAAAGGATCACCAACCCAATCACCTGCCGACTCCAAAGTCTGACGAGCCCAAAGAGGCCCAGTGGCAGGAGAATCATCATCCTCTGAATGATGACTAAGAGAGGAGGAAGATGAACCCTCATCATCACCATCTAAAGTGGAGGAAGAAGACTCCTCAGGAGGATTAAGATCCTCAGAAGAACTATCATCATGAAGTCGTAGTGTCTCCATGGGAATGAAGGATGGAGAAGTGGAAGAAGAAGTATCTTCCTCAAACTGAACACTCCTCTCAATGAAGAGCTCATGTGTGGTAGGGTGGAGTAGCCTGTAGCCTTTGACACCATCTGGATAGCCAACAAATATGCAAGGCCTACTCTGCGGATCCATTGCCTTGCGTTTCTCTGCTGGAATGTGGGCCCATGCAGGAGACCCAAACACTCGGAAGTGCTTGACTGTGGGTTTCCGACCGGTCCAAGCTTGAAAAGGAGTTACCCCCTTCACAGCTCGGTGAGGAACCCGGTTCTGGATATAACATGCACAGTTGATGGCCTCTGCCCAATACTGAGGTGCCAATGATTTGGAGTGGATCATGCAATTGGCCATTTCCTTCAATGACCGATTCTTTCATTCTGCAACTCCATTTTGTTGTGGACTATAGGGAACTGTGTGCTGAATATTAATACCCTCTGAGGCACAAAACTGCTCAAACCTTTGGTTGACATATTCCCCACCATTATCGGTGCGTAAAACCTTGACAACCTTCCCAGATTGTTTCTCTGCAAAAGCTTTAAATTCCTGAAAGGACTCAAAGACTTCAGACTTTTGTTTGAGAAAATATACAAAGGTGTATCGGGAAAGATCATCAATGAAGGTCAATACATATCTAGCTCTACTGAATGAAGGATGCTGAAATGGACCAGCCAAATCACTGTGTACTAACTCCAAGAGCTGTGTGGCTCTCCATGCTTTGCCTTTGTCAAATTTTTCTTCAGGATGCTTGCCAAGAATGCAACCTTGACAAACTCCATCAGAGAATCGAATAGAAGGCAACCCTGTAACCATGTCATGCTGACTGAGCTGCTGCAAGTAGCGGTAATTCAAGTGCCCAAACCGCTGATGCCACAAACGACTCACCTCATCTGAGTGAGTAAGCAATGCCAGTGAAGGAGAATCAGGAACAAAATGAGAAAAGTGATAGAGCCGAGAATGGTTATCAACTTTTCCTATAGCAACTGTAGACCCATTGTGCAGATCACTAATAACCACAGAATCAGGTGTAAATTCAACTCTCTTGCCAGAACCTGTATGGGTGATCTGGTAGACAGATAGGAGATTAGTTGACAAAGAAGGCACACAAAGAACATCATGGAATGTCCCATCACCAACGTCAACAGACCCTCTCCCAAGAACTTCTTCTGGTGTATCATTACCCATAAGAATATCAGGCACAGAACATGACTCCAAGGATGAGAAGCTTTCCTTTCTATTGGCCATGTGGTGAGAAGCACCTGAGTCAATTACCCAAGAATCTGGTTGAGAAGCTCTTGCAACTAAGGCCTTGCCCTTTCCTTTCCCCTTACTCTTTTCTGTGTTCTTTGAAGACCCTTCTGATGAGACTTGTTTGACAGAATCAGGCACCTGGATATTGTTCTTCTCAAGAAGATGTGACAGGTGATCAATCTATTTCTTCAAGCACTTATGTTCATCATGACCAAGTTTCTTGCAATAAGAACACTGAATTTTCTCCTTCTTAGGCTTGTCGCCTTTTGAAGAAGAGGCATTATTCATTGCTTTAGAAGCAATTGATGTTTGTTCTTGCTTCTTTTCTTCTTGGTTCTTTTGTTTCTTCTCTTTCTTAGCAACCCCCTTCTGATCTTTAGTGCCCTGATTTGCAGTCAAGGCATGAGATTTAGAGGGCTTGATTGTACCCATTTGAACCAATTTGTCTTGCTCCTTAGTGAGTTCATTAGCAAAATCATCTAAAGAAGGCATCTTATATGTGGTTCCCAAGGCACTTTTTGTGGCATAGAATGTAGAAACAAACACAGAGTAGTTAGGACCAAGTTTGGAAAGAATGCTAAGAATCAATTGACTATCTTTCTTCTCTATCCCACACTGTTTCAACTGTAATCTTAAAGCCTTTAGTTTTGTGAAGAAATCCTGAATTGTATCAAAATTGCATGGATTTAACCCTATCAACTCATTCTCCAATAAATGTCCTCTTAGTTCATCTTGTGCACCAAAGAGTTTTTCTAAAGTAGTCCACACATCATTTGGTGTTGTAGAAGACTCAATATGAAAAAGTAAATCTGGAGATACAGACATACATAGAGTTCCAAAAGCTTCATCAAGTTTGTTAAACCATTTAGGCTTTTCTGCAATTAGAGATGGTTCAGTTTCAATACCCATAGTTACTCGAAACAACCCTAACTTCTTAAGTTGTATAGTCATTTTGGACTTCCACTCATAGTAGTTGTAAGGTGTGAGTACAGGTACTGTTAATTGATCCATTTTAATGAAGAAAGAAAGATTGTTGTTGTGCAGGAAGGAAAGCTCAATGAAGAAAGAACATGCACGAGACACACAAGACACCCCCCCTTTTCCACTCAATCAAAGAACCCCCCCCAAGAAAATTTGATTTGGCACTTTATATTTAGTGCGTTTACAATTACCATCAGCAAGAAATACTGAGTGGACTTGATCTCAATGCTATTACAGATCCTCAAAAGGAGCATATGCTGAAAATATAACTTGGGCACAATACCCAATAAAATAAACAACACCACTACAAGGTACACGAAAAAACATTCACTTTCAAAAAAAGAATCACCTCGATCTGAGGTTTTATGCAAAAGTTATGTCTTTTCGAAGTTTCCAAAATGAGGACTGTGCAGTGTCACGACTGAGAATCTGTAATTTCTGAAAAATTTCTGCATCCAAATCAAAAAATTCCTGCACTATTGCATAGAGCACGAAAAAATAGCCAAGATCAAAAAAAAATTCGTGAGAAACGGAGTCCGTATGAGCAAGAACGGAGCTTTTGAAAATTGTCTTCAAATCTGAAACTGCCAACGGAGAGGGGTACGGCTGAAGCTTTCTGAGCTCGATTCTGCAAAATATATAAGCTGCATGCAAAAAATAAAAGATACCCAGATGGTTTTTTGATGCGGTGAACAAAACCCAGAAGGCGTTTTTCCTGATTAGGTACAAAAGATGTAGATCTAATGTAAATCAGTCGCCTTTAGCAACAAAAAAATGACTCCAGCAACCAAAAAACGGCATGCAAAGGATGTATCAGCTACCTAAGATAAGCAAAGGCATGCTGCAACCTGCAATACTGATTGAAACACAAAATATGCAAGCCGATTGATAGAAACAAGATTTTTGAATCTTCATAAATCCTTTATGATTCTCCAGATCTTCAAAAATAATGCAAGAGAAGAGAATACAGGATTTTACAAGATCTCTACAAAGAATCTAACCTTACAAAACTTGCTCTGATACCATGTTAAAATCCGTAAAACAGATTATAACCCAGAATCAATTGAAAGAGTTAGAAACATATACTGTAAATGCAAAAACAATTGAAACAGCATAACAACGATACCAAGAGATTGATGTGAAATGCTCGAATGGCAAAATAGCATCAGATAACTATCTCCAATATCGAATATGAAAATACAAGCTAGGTAGCATGCTTATATAGATTAGAGAGAGGGAAGAGGTGGCAACACCGACCAATGAGGAGCAACCATCTATCGGATTAAAGATAACAAAGTATCTTCCCAAGATAGATAATGGATGCTAACATGTAGGAAGGTGACACCTCATAATCCTCACCTAATTAAACATGCTTTATTAACCTAAGCAAGCTTAAATAAATGTGTAGGAAAAACCTTATAATAAGGAATAAAAAACTACACTAACAAAAGGGAGATAGGCTGAAACTAAACAACCTATCGCCCTTCACACTTGGGAATGAGGGAAATAAAAGGTTATTAAGAGCTCTCAACATCCGCTTTGTTCCTCCAGACTCCTTGAACAACTTAAGATCCAACTTTATGATATCCCAGAATTCTTGGAAAAACTCTATTGGGAAACCATCGGGCCAGGAGCTTTTCCTTTCTTAATTTGAAACACAATCTCCTCTACTCCTCTAGAGAAATCTCTCTCATCAAATACTCATTCACCTCCCTGGAAACCAATGAGGAATACAAGAAAAACTGCTCCTCCTCAACCAAACCACCTTGTGCACATCCTCTCTAATAGAGCCACAAAATATTGTGATGCCTCATCTGCAATTTCCTGAAATGAGACAAGACAATCCCCCCTACCATTAACCAAAACAAAAATAGAGTTACCATGCCTCCTAGCCTTCAGAGAATTAAAGAAAAAGGAAGTGTTTTTGTCCCCTTCCTGTAGCCATTCAACCTGATCCTTTTGCTTCCAATAAATATCCTCTCGTAATTCTCATTCCTCCACCATCTTCAGGGTCCTAGCCTCCTCTTTTAAAAGATCCTCAAAAACCCCATTCTCTCGAATCAAATGCGTAATATTATTCAACTCTTCTTGAGCAGCAACCTTTTCATGAAAAATATTACCAAAACATCTCATGTTCCACCTTTTAAGTTGATGCTTGACAAACATATACATTGTTGTACCAAAGGTAGGTCTACCTATCCTCCACCACACAGTCACCTGGTCAGAGAGAGAAGAATCTCGTAATCACATAAGCTGGAACTTGAAAGAAGGAGCTCGAGGCACCCAAGCAGAGATGATACTAAGCTTGATAGGCCAGTGATCCAAACCCCTCCAATCCAAAATCTTAGAGGAGGTAGACCATAAGTCTCCAACCCAATAACATGAGACCAGGAACCGATCTAGCCTCTCAGCAATATAGTCCTCACCAATCCTCCTATTATTCCAAGTGAACCGGCCATTACTGGGTTGAACATCAATAAGATATAAATCTGAAATGCTATCCCTAAGAAGCATTGCGGAGAGATCCAACCTAGAAATTCCACCCCTTTTCTCAGACAACTCCACGATAGTATTGAAATCCCCAGCCAAGATCCATGGATGGAAAGGCACCATCCTATGAAAAAAATGAAGATGAGACCATAAAAGCTGCTTACCTTGATACTCAACAAGTGCATACACATTAGAGAGGAGAATAAACTCCCCTGTCACAAATCATGAAGCCACCAAGGAAATAGAAGATCTAGAAGACATCTACCAAATAGGACAAACCCTCCAAGGTTCCATAAGCAAGCCACCCCCCCAGAAGCACCATGAGCACTAATACACTGACACTTGCCAAAATTCCACAAATTAGGTACTATATTCATCATATTCTCCATAGATAATTTAGTCTCCCAAAGAAAAAGAACATATGGAGAATGATTCCTAACCAACTCACGAACAACTTTTTGTCAAGGGGCACTATTCAAGCCCCTAACATTCCATGATAAAACAATCATTTCTAGGGACATGAGAAATGTGAGTCTAGGGTCTTGACTACCCCTAACTCCACCAGAGTTTCCCCAGTTTATTTAATCTTTTTTGTATCCTTTTTCCTACCCAACTTGGAATTCTTCTCACCGACCCCTTTCTTTGGTTCCTTTTGTAGAATACCCATGCGAGGAGATGACAAAGAGCTCTTACCAACTTCCACACCAGCCTTTACGGGTAGAGAAGAACCATCTTCCCCATTCTTCAGAACTCCAAGAGGAAGATCCTACACAACCTAGATAGTCAACTATTGATATGTGTCCATCTTCCCAACATTCGTATCTTGTACAACCTACATAGCCTCCAAGGAAGGCCCATCCTTTCCTATACCCAAATTTCCCTAATCTAGATTCAACAAACCTGGGTTCATTTCCTGTTGGATGAGATCATCTAGGACCTCGAATATGTTAAAAGTGTCATCATCTTGCCTATCCCCCAGGGTCCTCTTCTGCCCCTGATTCCTATTTCGAGCTTTGAAAAGGATAAATCCATCCTCACCAATACCCTCACCTGGAATAGGCTCCTTCCCCTTATCAACCCTAGATGGATTGCAAGGAGGTTGAGAGGGTTGGGGCACTGCCGGCTTAGCCCTAGGGCATCTACGCTGCAAGTGTCCACATTCATGATAGATTCGACATCGAAAAGGTAGAGTTTCATAGTGTAACTGTTGTACCCATGTATATGATCTTGCACTCACTTCCATAGAATTTGGCAATGGCTTGCTTATATCAATTTCCACATAGATAAGGGAAAAATTCATTACCTTTTAAAACTGTGTCTACTGTGAAGACCCAACAGGTTTACCAAGCATTGAAGCTACCAAATGCAATACATCTTCATGCCAACATTCAACCGGGAACCATGGTAGTGGAACCCAAACTAGGACCCTATTTAGGAGCTCTTTAGTCAGATTGAAGCCTGCATACCACAGCTTCATAAACAAGCCTACTTGGTTATAAAAATAGTGACTCCCCTCAATAATCATATTCTGATAATTCATGCAATCAAAGGAGACCATAAAGTAATTATTCACCAGAAGCCTAATCTCCATCTCTCCTTTCAGAAACTAGGTCCTCTAAGCCCAGGATTCCAAAAACTGCAGTGAGACTCTCATACCCATAAACTTGCAATAAAAGGAATGCTTCAAATAATACTCAATATCATCAGCCAACATCTCCATCGGGATAACCAGTTTTAGTCTCTCTTTACATCTTTCCAAACATCCATTAATCTTCATAATCTTAGGGCCCCTAAACGACAAAGAACCATTCATCTCCTAATCCGATGAAAACAAATTATTATTGAAAACCATCGCCCCCTATGTTGATGGTTTTGATCCAAAGGCTAAGTGAAAATCCATCTTGGGTCTAACCCCAGATGATTCCCCTCATGACATGAGTCCAGAACAAGACCTCAAACGGGCATGCAAGACCCTGGGTCGAGAGAACAAAGACAACTACTTGCAAAAGGGATAGAAAATACCCTTCGGCTCCAACTACAGCCTACCAAAACTCAAGAGATTCAACTTTAAAAAGGATAGCCCCACCCCTGATCAAGACAACATGCAGCCTGAGGAGACAAGTGGTGTCACACACCAAACCCTACGCACCTCACCCAACGATCTTAGCCCCACACGGGCCTTACCAGCTGACAGAGCTTCCCTGAGATATGGCGCACCGAACAAAACCTGATCACCACCTTTTGTTGTACAAATGCATGCCCACACCCTGCCGGAAAACTCAAAACACCCCCTCCACGTACCAAAGGAAACCACCACAGAAAGAAGGGAAAACAAAGCATATTCGCCACCCAGAACACAAAAAGAACTCCCCCTCGGCACACCTGCAAGCAAAACACAAAGAGCGAGCTAGGGCACGAACACCCTAGCTCGGTTGACATTGCACAGTATCACCCTCATTTTTTTTCCAAAGTTTCAAGAATTATTAGTTTTTTTAGTTAAAGTATAGAAAATCATAAAAATCATCCCTAGTTTTTTAAAGGTTATCCCAAAATAAATTATATAATTTATTTATTTTTTAAAATAAATATCATTTTAATATCTATTAAAATACTTAAGAGACTCATCAACACATAATAAGATAAATAAGAAAAGATATAGACAAATCATTTATTTTAACATTTACTTAATAATCAATATTAAAATTATAAAATTATTAATATAATTGACATAATTAAAAAGTAGCATATAATTATATAATATTTACTATGTTTTTTATTAAAAAGAAAAAATAATTACTAAAATAGTGAATGATAACTTTTATCGAAAAAAATACATTAAAAAAAAAATATTATCAATTAAAAATAAATATTAAAAATTCATGTTTATATAATAGATTCTTATAAAAGACCTCTTAAAATAAAAATAAAATATACAATATAAGTTTACAAGAAAGCTTTTGGGATAAACTAAGTGTCTTTTTCGTTTGAATTCTTGGATTTCACACAAAAATCTATCACTAGAAGGAGAAAGACTAAAGAGAACGATTTCAAATAAATATTTAAAATAAAGGGCTAGTTGGAACTGAAATGGAAAACAAAGAATAAGTGTGCAAGATAAGTGAATAAAGGATAGTAATTAATGGAATAAAAATTTGATAAAAAATAATAATTAGTGAATACAAAATTTAAGAAAAGATCAAAGATTTAAGTATACATCATATAATCAAAGAATATATAATGAAAAATGTGTAATTATAAATATATAAAAGATTTAATAGACTATAGAAAATGTATGCCTAAAAATATAAACAAAATGGGTATGTGCAGGATCATGATGGGCCAAAAAGTGGCGATATGATGGGTATGTGTAGGGTATGTGGCTATTGACTTTTTTTTTACCCAAAATTGATGAGACGAAAATGGTTTTTAAAGGAGATTCCCAACTTTCCACCAATATAAATTATGCTTTACTTTGAATTTAATTAATAATTATTATTCATTTTCTATTTGAATTACGACTAAAGTCTTGATTGATAGGCTAATTGAAAAACATCTATAGCTTTCAAAAGGTATCACATTTTGTGAATCTAAAACATGCATCACATTCTATGCTTCCACATACTATAGACTAAAAAATGAATTTCATAAAGTTTGACTAAGTTAAGGTGGTTATTCTGTATTATGTAAGTTTTATATCTTTTAAAAGTTGTAATAAAAAAAATAATAATTACTATGTTTACTTGGAAAAAATTACAAAAAAATATGCATCACATTGAGACATAAAGGCCCTATACTAAGTATCTAAAATATTATAAAAAATATTATCATTTTATTGTAGTTAGTGGTCAATGACCCACTTTATTTTTTCCTGTACTTAAGTAATACTACTACATTGAAATTTCAAATTTTCACCAAAGGGATTTTTTTTGAAATAAACCTATTATTTAGAAAATACATTCAATTTGCGCAATAATTCTATTCTTACATATTTTTTAAATAATATAGATAACTTATTCAATTTTTTAGGTCAAGTTTCCTAACTCTGATTTTTCTAAATTTTTCGCCATTTAAGGGCCTATTTTTTCCATGATGATCCTACACATACCCAAATTAAATAACTCTTATTAGTTGATAGGCTATATTATGTGTTGGATTTTAACTGGAAAGAAGTCTCACGTCTAAATACTACTTCCTAGAAATAACTTACCAATTCCAATGTTGAATCACAACACTCACTAAAAAAGTTGTCTCACACTGGATCTCTTTTCAATCAATTTTTTAATCAACTTGAATTACAAATGCATTGAATCTAGATCAAACCAAATTACTAAGATCAAATTGGATTCTATTTTATTTTAATTTCGTTTGAGAATAATTAAACTCCTCATCTACATACAAGGTCGCATTTTGAGTAGAGAATATGGCAATTGAGGATGAGATTCCAAGTTCAAATCCCTTGCCTCCTTACAATAAATATCACTTTAATACAAATAATGGTGTGGGAAATCTATCAAATATTGATTTCAAGAAAATTATGATCTAAACACCTTAGTATATCGAGATTAGCATACATTTTTTATATCATCTCATTTTTGTAAAGAAAAGCATATTTATTTTCTTTTATTGTAGGCATTTGTTGTAGGGTTTTAATGCTTTGAATAAATATCCTTTTGTGTAGATGGAGTGATAAAAAAGTTGATGAAGAGGATGTAGAATATTATCTCTTATGAGATGGTGGGGTCAGCAATCTAAGCTGGATGTATGATTTTGTTGAGCCATTTATTCTTTTTCATTGCTTTTAGTTTTGAATCTTTTCTTTTATATTTTTCACTAAGATTGATACAAGTTAGATGGTGTAATAAATTCACCTTGGTATGAGGAAAATAAGGTAAAATAATTTCACTTTGATACAAAGATAGGAAGTTGTAATAATTTTGCTTCATATGATTTAGCATCTGCTACTTAGACATGTATACCATAAATTAAAAAATGTTATATATGCTTTCAAAGAGCTCATATTTGAATAAGGTAGTTTAACATGATTTGAACTCTCCCTTGCTTCAAGTAAATCATTGAATGTAATGTGATTATTTTTCTCGTGAATCCACTTGATCTTCTATTTTTTGGTGGGTTTTGTGTCTTTTAACTTCATGTGCAACTAGCCAAAAGAAGAAACCTATCTCTAATTACTTCTCGCTTATACCATTGCTTGCAAACAACTAAAGTCATATATCCAAATGATCCCTCTTAGTGGTTTTGAAAATAATATGAAGTAGTTTTGATCTAAAATCAAAGTCCTCTTGGAACAGAATCTATTCAATACTATAGACTCTAGCTGATAAAAATACTATATAGATTTAAATTTCATGTAGTTGTTATCCTTGCACACATGAATGATATAACACTAAAAGGAATGAACACAAAGCAACAAAGACCTCCATAGAAAGAGCATCTTGAGATTATTATGATTCCTTTAACTTACTAATTTATTGGTCACCACTCTGAGCATCAACATACATAGTGATTACCACATGAACCATCCAAGCTTATGAGAGATGGGTTTTTGAAGGGGTGATTTTGGTATCAAATACTCTGTACAGTTAATTCCTCAAAATGACATAAAAAAATGAATTGTGTGAGTCCCATATGCATAAAATATTTATAATTTGTTTGAAAATGTGTGAATTTTCCTACTTGCTCTCTTACACAAATTATTCCATTCTAGTCTTAGAGTTTGCACTTAAGAGTATTCATATGTAAGTATCAATAGTGGTGTTTGTAACATTATTCTCACAAACAACTATCTAACCAATCTCATTCATTTGGTATGTGCAAGATCATCATGGAAAACTAGGCCCTAAGTGGCAAAAAATTCAAAAATCAGCATTGTGGGCACCTTGACATAAAATTTGAATAAGTTATCTATATTATTTCAGATGTAAGAATAGTCTATAGAAAATTGAATGTGTTTCTAAACTACTAGGTTTTTTTAAATACAATCTATTTCGTGAAAATTTGAAATTTTGGTACGAAGTAGTACTTCAATTTTAGAAAAATACAGGTGTCTTTCTCTCAATCTCACCCCAACCACAATAAATGATAATATTTTAGATATGAGTATAAGACTCATGTCTCGGAGGTGATGCATATTTTTTTGTAATTTTGTTCCTGGGAAAATAATTGTGAATTTTTTATTACAACTTTAAAAAAATATTAAAACTTGTATGTCTCCGAATTAATCTTTAACTTGGTCAAACTTATGAAATTCAATTTTTCTTTTTTAATCCTATATTATGCTAAGCATAGAATGTGACACATGTTTTGGATTCAAAACTATGATACCATTTGAAAGTTATAGATGTTTTACAATCATCAATCAGAACTTTAGTTGTAATTTGAATAGAAAATGAATAATAATTACTTTATTAAATTCAAAAACAGTATAATTCTATACTGGTGGAAAGTTGAGAATCTCCTTGAAAACCCTTTTGTTTCATCAATTTTAAGTTAAAAAGTCATAAGCCATTATAACTCATCATATTGCCACTTTTGGCCCATCATGATCCTGCATACCCTACAATTAAATCTTGAAGTCCATGAAATTTCTCTAAGTACCTTTTGTTACAACTTATTTGATATACCCATGCCATTAGTTTTAATTTTATTTTTCTTTCACAATTATGAGATTGTACTACATAAAGAGAGGATTTTGAATCTTAAAACTATTAGGGAAAAAATTAGATTCATGGCCACCTCAAGAGAAAATTTCATTATACTAGGGATGTCTATTTATTAAATTGGTAATTTAAAATTTGTGTTATAGAAATATTTCAAGAAATATTTTGTCTGGTTGTATTCTAAAGGAGCTTGGAAATCCTCCAAATTTGGAGAAACTATAAAACTCTCTCTTTCTAAAATTCACACATATACACATTCATATTGTGTAAACCCAAGCCATGAAATATTTTTTTAATTTTAAAATACAATACAATTTCACATATAAGCATCATATTATCCACAAATCAATAACAATAAATCTAGTTATGTTTACGCAATTAAGATGTCTAGAAACCATACACCAAAGGAAGGATCATGTTTTAGATTACCTTGCATAAGTAGGTGTTGAAATGGGTAGTTGGCATGGCTTTTGTTTTCTTACGAGGTGAAAAAACCCAACCACATGAACCATAGCCTAGTCCACCCCAACCAATTGGACCCAACTAGCTATTCTAGGACATACCTTAAAAAGTTTTGGTTGTGGGCATGAAAGGTGACTAATAAGGTCAAAGATCAGTTGTGAAGAGGCTTCGATGCATGCCGTACTACACCTTGGGTCCAACCTCATCAAATTGGGATCTATACTATTGGAAGAATTAGGAGATGTCATTGATATTCTTTTTGACAACATGAGCATGTAGGATAGGCACAAGGTATACTGTTATGTATTGTAATGTTTTCATTGATGTCAATGTTGTATCTTGATATGGAGATTTGTACCAAGATCATTTTGGTTGGGTCTAGCATGCTTTTTGATGATTGTGAAAAATAAGTTTGCAAGATGGTTTTATCCAGTGAAGGTACTTATGATGACAAATGAATAAGTATTTTTAATAGTGTTTCTAGGTATAGAGAATCTAGATTTTCAGGTCTACATTGGTTTGTGAATAAAAATTTTACTCTATGATTCTAACACAATATTTTTAGTTGGTAGAAGCAACTAATTGTAGAGTTCCATCATGTTTTGACCTCTAGTTTGAAAGTTATGGATAACAAAAGTTTGGCCTAATAAATTATAATCATTTACTATACAATGCATACATGTAAGAGAGTCTTCACTTCTCCATGGATAATATTTTGGATTTATGGATTTAAGGAGATGTTGAAAAATGTTATTAGAGTATGAATTCTAGTTGGAATGATATTTTGAGGTACACGTGTCCAAATATGGGTATAGGATTGAATAATTTTTGTATCAGGTTTTCTATGATGTTGACCTAGTAAATGTGAGGGTATGCAAAGATTAAATAAGTATTGTGGAGTTATGTGGGAGGTATTTTTTAGGATTCGGGAAGATTGGTGAAATAAACATGAACAATTATATGCAAATTACATAACCTATAAATAACAATGATGAATAACACAAAAGAGATCAACACAAAAATTTAACATGGTCCACCCAATATGGTGACATCCATAGAAACTCAACCACCCAATGCTTTTATTATCTAGTGCAAAAAAAATACAATCTTATGAATGCCACACTGTAAAATACATTCTAGCCAATTATAACAATCCTTTTGGAAGCTTCTAGAATTAGGGTTTTACAAAGTCAGTTAAAAATTAACTACCGACCACTTGACATGTTAGTGGGAAAACCTTGACGTGTTAGTAGGAAAACCTTGACGTGTTAAATCAAACACCAACAAGGATACATAGAGAGTGTATAATATTTGCATGATCAATCACCACATACCAACATTATTATAGGTCGATGTTGACCTATTTTAAGGATTGAATCTTCGCACAATGTATGTGTGGAAGGATTTGAGCCAAAAAAATTTATATTTTCTATTTTGTATGATACATCCAATTAGGTGGATGTAATTGATGTTATTCTTGAAATGGATATATATATGCGAGATCATTTTTGGTATTTTGATGACTATAAGGAATGAGAGACATGTAATTGATCTGAATAATGTGAATATTATTAGAGTAGTGAAAATTTAATTTATGAATGTTGAGTTGAAGATTAGAGTGACGTGGATTTAGAGGAAAGTAGAGTGTTAGGTCATAATAAAACTAAACGTGTAAAGTTAGTTTATTGAGCTTCATTGGAATTATAATTCATGCATACAGATAGATGAAATTGTAATGGTTCAAACTGGCTGTTAGCCACAATTCTCCTCCATTTTTTTCTTAGTGTATAACAGAGTCCACTTGGATAAAGGGATCTCCACCTCTAGTGAGCACTTTTATAAATATAATATGACCAGTTATAATATATAATGAGCTAATCATCACCCTAATTTTTCCCATTTTGGGTTTTCCACATAAAAAATCATGGTGTTAATTTGTTATGTGAGGTTGATGTTTCATGATTTATTTCATTTATTGCAATTCAATTATCTAAGTAGATTGGATTCTTAAATGTGTAATGGTGGCTGGTCTCCCACCCCCACCAGTCCCTCCTGTCACCTTGCTCCATCCACTTGGCCACATCTTTTTGCATCAATGGAGGAAATTTTTTTGGGTAAATGTGCACACTATGTGGACATTTGTGTGTTGTGCTGCTATCTTGAGAGAATTAATTTCTCTGGAATCTGCAAAAATGTTACGCTCTCCATTGGTCATGAAATATAACATCTCCTACCTCCTTGATTGATGAGATAAATTTTTTAAACTCTCTTTGTTAATCAAACCACCAATTCTCATCCTATTTACTCTTGGACTCTATTCATCATTCTAAACTTCATTCACACATCTCTCATTCTTTGCTTCTGCCTCCTTCTTGGTTGCAAGATTCCTCATTCCTGTCTAACATGCTTTTCCTGGAACACCACATCTATTATTGAGGATCTCAAGCTCCTTCCTCTTCCACTATTGGTCTTGAGTTATAGTTGAGAAGATGATATTGTTCTTGTTATCCATTTACATCATCTTGTTTATTGAGCATTCTCTAGTTTTGTGTTCCATACTTAGTAATGTTATTCTTCTACTTCCATCGTTCTGCACATCTCTTGTGGCTATCTAGCTATCTATGGAGGTGGGAACACTAAAACAGGGGTTTGACTAAGGCATACCTTAAACACAACCCAACATTTTTCTCGTTTCTATGTGTGTAGGTGATTTTGAGTGGAGCTACTTGAAGAATCAACTCGTGGGTAGAAAGGTATATTTTCCCACTCTTTTTGTCATTTCTAGAATAGTTCATTTCTAGTATTCCTTTTGTTATACTTAAATTTTCTATACTTTTCCCATATTCTATTAAGACATAAAACTTAAACAGTCAGATAGTTAATTAGAATTCTTGTATTTTTGTTTGTTCTCTAGAACTCTATCCTTATAGGATTCCAACACATCCCAAATATGCCAATGTGTCGTGCTGGAGTCCAATATTCACACTATAGTCCTCAAACAGTGAGTTGTCTGGGAAACAAACCAAATATTTGAAGTCATCTCTTTCAACAAGGAGATCAATAGAAGAATCAAACCTAATTTTTGATAGAGTTGGACAATTCACATCAAATGAATTCATAGAATATTGTGAGAAGCATGGAATCAAAAGGCAATACTCTACAATAAGGACTCCATAGCAAAATGCAGTTGTTGAGAGAAAGAATAGAACAACCAAAGAGATGGCTAGAACAATGCTTATTGAGGCCAAATTACCTGATGTGTACTAGAGAGAGGTAGTACATACAATAGCATATACATTGAATAGAGTTTAGTTGAGACCTAACACTAAAAATACCCCTATGAATTATTGTATGGAAATCTTATATCTATTAAGTACTTCAAAGTATTTTTGTAGCAAGTGCTACATCAGAAGAGAAGAAGATAACTTTGGAATCTTTGAATCTAGATATGATGAAGGAATATTTCTTGGATATTCCACTCCAAGTAAAGCCCACAAATACTACAAAAAAATGGTGCACAAAATTGTAGAGAGTATCAATGTAAAGGTTGATGAAGATTTGAAGCATGATAGAGACATGTATGAAGTTGAATTAGATTCTGAAGAAGTTGTTGATGAAGATCTTGAAGAAGAGAATAAGAAGGAACCTAGAAGATATGTTTAGAAAGATCATCTTGTAGAAAAAATCATTGGCAATATAGATTCCAGAGTTCAGATAAGGAGAAGAGATGAAAAGAACAAATAGGAAGTTAATTTTTCTCTCATATCTCAAATAGATCCTGAGAGATATGTTGAAGCTAGCAAGGATGGGAGATGGATAAAAGAAATGGAAGAAGAACTGAGCCAAATTGAGAAGAACAAAACTTGGTAATTAGTTCTAAGACTCCCAAGCAAGAATGTGATAGGTACTAAATGGTTCTCTAGAAAAAAGCTCAATGAAGATGGATTTGTTGTAAGGAATAAGGAAATTTTCATGTGCAAAGGTTATGTACAAGTTGAAGGTATAGATTTTGAAGAAACATTTTCTCTTATTGCTTGATTAGAGGTCATAAGAATGTTTCTAGCATTCTTTATTTATAAAGGATTTAACGTCTATCAAATGGATGTAAAGTTTTCTTTATTGAATGGAAACCTATAAGAGGAAGTATACATAAAACAACCGAAAGGTTTTTAACTATCACATGAAGATAATTGTGTTTGTAGACTAAATAAACCATGTATGGTCTAAAATAGGCACCTAGAGCATATTATTCAAGATTAGACCAATACATGCAACACTAGAGATTTAATTTTAAAGGATGTGTAGACATAAATATCTAATTCAAATCAAAAGATGAGCATATGACAATTGTTGTTGTATATGTGGATGACATCATTTTTGGTGGAAATAATGATAGGATGTGTAAAGTGTTTGCTAGTCAAATGCAAAATAAATTTGAGATGTTAATGCTTGGAGAACTCTATTTCTTCCTTTGTCTTCAAATAGCACAAAATGATGAAGGGATATGTATATCTTAAACCAAGTAAGCTAAGGAAATGCTCAATAAATTTGGGGTGGAAGATAGCAAGCCAATTGGTACCCCCATGATAACTCATTGTAAACTAAGCAAGATAGATGAATCCCTAGATGCAAATAAGACCATGTATAGATTGAAATGATAGGTATATTTCTATATCTAACTACACCAAGAATGGATATCATGTAAGTAGTGTGTATGGTTGCAATATTTCAAGTTTCTCCTAAAGAGTCTCATGTCAGTGAAGTGAAAAGAATATTTAGATATATCAAGAGTACTATTGACTATGGGTTGTGGTATCCCAAAGGTGAAGATTTCACTTTGACATATATAGATGTTGATTTCAGGCAAGAAGTGTAGATGATAGAAGAAGTACTAGTGATGATGCATTCTTCCTTGGAAACAAACTTGTTTCATGACTGAGCAAAAAGAAAGAGTTGGTTACTTTTTCTACAACTGGAGAAGAGTATGTTGTAGTAGTGGCCTATTGTAGTCAAGTGTTTTGGATGAAGAAAACACTTAAATATATCAAGGTAGAGCACAAGAAACCTATCTAGATATTCTTTGTAACAATTCAAGTGCCATAAACATATCATAGAATCCAGTGATGTGCTCTAGGAAAAGGCATATCTTAATCAAGTATCACTTTTTAAGAGAGAAGGTAGCAGATCAAGAAGTCACAATGGAATATGTGCCAACCAAGCATCAAGTTGAACACATATTCAACAATCCTCTTCCCAAAGAACAATTTGAGTATCTAAGACAAAAATTGGGAGTAATTGCTCCAACATCAAGTCACTAGATCTTATTGATTAGGCATGGATCTAGTGGGAGGTACACAAAAAAAATATCCATCCCTAGAAGAAGAGAGAAGTTAAGTAAGGTATGATTGGTTTTACAAATTTGTAAAAAATTAATAGTTCTAGATTCTTGGACACATTCTTTCTCTTTGCATGGTATGTCAAAGGGGGAGAAAACCTATAGATGTTGTGTCCAAAAAGTGTTCCTTTTCCATTGATGTTAAAGGTGAAGAAAGATACTCTTTGGTTTTTCTCCAATGGGGGAGTGAATTGGAAAATACTTTGGATACTCTATAAAATAGTCAAAGGGGGAATTGTGATTGCAAATGGTTCAATTCCTAAGGGGAGTCTATTGTGATAGGTTGTTGTGAGGGTCTTCAATTCAAAGTCCATCAAAAGCTAGTGCAAGTTTAAGATGAAGTTGAGTTTGCATTTTTATGTGTAGAGAATTTATTTTTTCCATCAATGACAAAGGGGTAGATTTTTGGCAATATGATTATCATTGATGTCAAAAGATATCTGAATAATATGATATGGGGGGTATTTTTGGCTCATTGATGTCAAAAGGGCATCAAAAGGAGGTCAAAAATAAATATTTTTCGTGTCATTGAAGCAAGTCTTGAAGACTTTGCAAAAATTTAGGCTTCAAGTCTTAGGCCTACATTATATTACTTGCTAGAAAGGAAGGAGTTAGACTATTTCAGAAAAGTCCAATCGGGTTTCAAACTTTGCGCTTAAGGATTGCATGATACTATAAGTTTTTAGACTTAGGACCAGTCATATCTCATACCAAATACACAAAGAAAAAGAAGATATATTGTGGGATGTTTGAAAGGTGTCAGGTGGCAGAGATCGATGTTAAGGCTTTTGCCTTAACATAGAATTAAGAAAGGAGTGTGATAGACACTCAAAAGGCTTCGGGGATCCTGGTTTGTTAGTAAGGCTTATGCCTTATCAAAAGGAAGGTAAGTGGTAAATAGCAAGTGTGAAGGCCAATACCCGAAACAGTTAAGTCAACCAACACTTATGAAGAAAGTGTTTAGGCATCAAAAGGAAAAAGGAAGCCTTAATGTCTTATTGAATGGTAAGTAAGAGGTAAGTAGTAAGAGTGAATCCTGACAAAGTATTTTAATGGATTCTTTCTAGACTTTTAGAGATTAGAACTTGATAGTTTACATATGAAGTGGTAGGCGATAGAAGGTAAAGGGTAAGGTTGATAGTTGAAACCTAATAGGAGTAATGTTAATAGAACATCATTGTTTAGACTTGTTTCTTAAGTCCTTCAAAGAACTTCAACTATAAGGTAATAGAGATTAGTGCACTCAAACCCTGATGAAAAGGAAAAATAAGATCGATGAAACTAAATCTAAGTATTTATGCCATTTCACAAAAGTTTAGTGGGTCCTAGTGTTGACCAACAAAAAAAATGAAAACGGGACACATTTTCACAATGATAGGTGGAAAACATTAGTTGTATTGCACAATCCATATACATCATATTTATTATATCAAGAGTGAATCAAGAATGTTTCAATCCTATGTCATCCGATAGAGATCTATGACCAACATTTAATGAGTTGATTATGTTAAATGGCTAGGTTCCAAAAAGGTGAAACTCCCAGTTAGGTGAATGATATTGTGGAACAAAAAGAAAAAAATATTAATTGTAACTGCACCAACTACATTCTTGTGAAGGATTGGAAGAAATGGATGGCTTCATTGATGCATAGGTAATCATGAAATCTACAAGAGATCAATCATGCATATATGACATTTAATGCAAATCAAATCTATGGTTGCAATATGATAAAGATAGAAAACTCATTGAATGAGGTCGATGGTGCATAGCTTGAGGAGAAGATTCTTGTGGTTGAAGAAAAGCTATGATTAAGTCTAGCAGAAGTATATGTGTAGTGGTATGACTAAGTGAATGTAGTGAGAAGGAGACCTAGACTAAATTAGAGAAAACATCATCTAGGATAGGTATTTCAGGTGTAGTATAACAAGATAAAGCAGAGAAAAAGGGGAGAAGAGAAGAGAGAGGGATGAGTTGTTGAGATTGCAACAACAAAAGAGTTACAGGAAATGCTTGTAGAGAAGCAAAGCAGAGTTTGAGCAGTTGTGGAACATGTTTGTAACATTGAACTAGATTCATTTAAAACATTTGCAATTAGGAGTTATTACTCCATACATTTCTTTATAATTTTGATTGTTTTGTTCCATCAAAAAGCATAGTGGGTGCTTCCTTAGAGTTGGTGCTCTTAAATTAGGGGATTGGTGTCTCCTTAGGGTTGGTACTCTTAAACATTGTAACCAATGAGGTTCAATTGTGAGGCTAGATTAGGATAGTAGATCCTACCAACATTTCTAACTGTGCTTTTTCTCATATTGGGTTTTCCACATACACATGTGGTGTTATGTGCTTTTGTGTGTGTGTGCTCTCTACATTATCTTTAATCTAATTTAAGAGGTGTTAAAAGTTAAATTTTATGATCTACTGATTCACCCCCCTCTTAGTAGATAATTGTGTTCTATCAAACCACTTGTCACTACTCATATGTCCAAGAGGTTCACTCTTGGGTCTTCTTTGGGTCAATCACATTTGGCATTCTAGGTATCAAAGTCTCATCTTGGTAGGAAATATATAGCTAATAGAATAACTATTGTGAACCTTTTGGATAAATAGGGCTAGTAATCAATAACATGCAACCCATTTCATGATTAAAGTTTTGGTGATGTACCAATACCTTATTTATTGGGGGTAAAGATGGCTTGTGCAACCGATATGCCCTTTTTGTTTATATTAATTAACTTTTACATGCACATAATTTAGTTATTCTATGATGGTGAGCAAGTTTTTCCTTCTCTAGTTTTGTCCTTAGTGATGATTTACCCTGCATAGAATTAATTATGGATTGAGTGAAATTTCTCAATTCGTTACCTCTAGCTCATTGATAAACGAAAGAACTTGTATTTAGTGGGGGGTATAGTGTTTCCAAGTTTTCTATGATATTATTCATCCTAACAAGACTTGTTTGTCCTAAATAAAATATGCCTTCACCTTATGGATTGTAATTCATAATGACTATTTTGGTGGAAAATTTATCACAATTTTATTTGTAATTCTTGCAAGAGATAAGTAACGTTGGTAATTATGTCATGTGATGTTATTGTTTACATTATTTGCATTGGAGATTCCTACATACCTCAAGATCATGTGGTTCCAATGAATGCAACATTTTTTCAACTAAAAATGCTTGAGTTTTATTTTATTTGCATGCTGCTAAAGCAAATTGTGATGTCTCTATGACAGTTTGTATGGAACTTAATGTTTTCACATTCTCTACTTAAATTGCAAGGGACTGGTCAAGTTTTCCCCATCTTCTTAATCTATTGCATTCTTTTAACAATTTTCACTTTCCTAGATTTTCTTTATACAATATGTAAGAATAATAACTACAACTAATAACACCCAATATATCAATTTTAATAAGTATCTAGTCATGGCCAAGGATATTAAGTGGTAGTGGCATTATGGTTTACCAAACTTCAAATCAAGTCATAAATATAACTTCCAACAACTAAATTAAATGCTAATTGCTAAAATGTGGTGATTATTAGGACTAGAACTAAATATTTAATTGCTAGTTAGCACTGTACATGACCCGCAATTGATTGGCTAGAGTGACTAGAGTTTAAGATTTTTTTCTTTGAGTGAATGCTACAACTAATTGAGGGGATGTTTATATCAAGTTTCTAAAGGTCCTCTTTTTTCTAAATAATTCTAATGTACCAAATGTGGTGAAACCATTATTTTCTTCCCTATAAATTTAATGGTTTTTGTACGTAGTTGGAAATACCATAAAAATTTTCTAAACCAATGTGGCAAAGTAACTCCAAACTGGGACAAAAAGATTTATTTTTTATCAAAACCACAGTTTCCTTTATGAAAAATTCAAATTTAAATCATTCTCTCACTCTTTCTCTTGAACCATAAGGGAACCATAAATAGTTGTAGACACATAAAATAAACTCATAGATTTTCTCTTGAAATAACTCGACAAGAAAGGGAAAAACCTACAAAGTGTATGCAATTGTATGCAACTATGTCATGCCTACACTTCCCACACCTCTACTTCCCTCTTCATGCCTCTATAGCTCCTTCTACTCCCTCCATTTTCCTCTCACACCTCTTTCTTTTTGCTTTGCAGGAGTATCAAGTGTCTTTGAAAGGGGGAGGTCGTAGGGTTTTTAAAGAGATTTTTGTGACCATTTTCCCCAGGTGATTCGTATTTCTTGGTGCTTCTAAGAAATGGGTGCCATACCTCAATTAATATATAGTTCTTCCTTCATTTAGGCACCCCTCTCTTCATAAATGAGGATTGTCTCTGGTGTGATGGTCATTAAAACTACCCCCTACTTTGATTGAAACCTACAATGCTCTCCATTGTGGGTTTTTTGTTTCCTTTGGTTTCTTTTTCTTCATATGGATTCCCTTTTAATTTTTTAATTTCTCTTTTTCTCTCACCTTCTCCTTAGGCTTTATTTTATTTTTTATTTATAATTTATTTTAAATTCTTTTCTTATGTTTTATTTATTTATTTGATTTTCAAATGGTGAGGTAGGGATTTAAATTAGTCAATATTATTTTATTTCTTTATTTATTTTTATTTTCTCTAGCTTCACCTAATGGCTCAATTCGAAAATGTTCACAAAGAAATAAGAGGACTAATTGACCCATCGTCAAGGAAAAAAACTTACACAAGTCAAGGATTACTAATGGTGGATGATAAAATCTCAATTTGGGTGGAGTAATTGGAGTGACTCAACTTCCAACTAATCAAACTAAGCTACTGAGTTTAAGGTTCTTTCTTGGAATAGGTTGCCAAGTCCACCTTTTGTTGCACACTAAGCACTTCAAAAACTCATCCACATTTTGATAAAATTGTTAGTACCTAGTTAGTCTAATAAACATATAGATACATCCATGCCAAAATCAAATAACACTATTAAATTCATAAATATCAAATATTTAGTAGTTGCTTCAAATAGCCCTTTAAAGTGTTTAAATCTATTATATTAATAATTAGGTTCTTATGATCATCCAAAATAAGGGGTGTTATCATAGTTATAATTTCAAGGCTTTACCTTCATCCAAATTACATCGGGACAACAAGCGATTAACACAAAATGAAGTCTAGTGTCTATGAGGGAAGTGACATATTGTTGCATTTTTAAATGTACATCTGGTAAGAAAACCGTATATTGTTATCATCTCTAATATTAATATTAAATAAATTTGGAATTATAAAATTTCCTATTGTATTCCAAGTTGCTTCATTTGAATAATATTTTTGGTAAACTTCACCTAGAGATTGGTAACATAAAAGCTCTTCAAATAATGTTTGTGTATTAATATTTCACATGTATTTATCAACCCTTATCAATAATATATCCCATTATTTAATGCAACAACATTGATGACATTCATTTCTATTTAATCTAAAATTAGTGGCTCTAGGATAATGAGCTGAAATAATTTTGGTTAACACAACTATTGCAACCCTTATATTTATAGGTTTATATTTTCTAATTGATTTATTGGACCAGTCCCTGAAACAAATGTCAATTTACAGGAATGATAAAACTGTAAGGAGTTATAATCCTCTATTAAAAAGCTTAAAGTTAAAATATCATTAAAAAAAATGACTTCCACCCTCTAAAGAATCATGCTTTTCGTGTCGGTTACAATTGAGCATCTAGCAATATGATTTGAATGGGACAATACCATGTAATAATGGGAACATGATCAACCTGTAAAAATTGTGGGCTAACTTACTCTATGAATTTCAAGTTCATTGGATGTTTTTCTATCATACATCTAAGGATGTTGATATCAAAATATGTTATATAGAATTTAACAAATGTAAAAAAATTTATTGTGTTTGTAAATCTATCATAAAATATGGTACATGGGTATACAAAATGGTTCTATTACTGGATGCTTCAAGAATTTTTTTTGCAAGGACTAATTCCTTCAAACATATCAGAGTGAACTAAATTAGAAGATTTATAAGAACTATCATACTCTCGTATCATTTTTTTAAGACAAAGCTCTTACTTTTATTGTGCTCAAAAAATTGAAAAAAAGATAAATGGCAATAAACATCATTTTTTTTACTGTCCATTAGATTAAGTTGAAGAGCTTCAAGGAAAGATTGTACTTTAACTTTTCCATCAATGTTTTATATCATAGTTTGTCATCCATCACTATCAAATAAGCGGAATTACAAGTCCATAATTAATTGGTAAACCTGTTTCACTCCTAAAAATATTTTTAACTCACCATTAAACCATCTTCAGGTCACTAGAAACCAATACTTACATTTCAAAGGATACAAATATCTTATCTTAGGAGCACATTCCCACATCTATATTCTAATGGAAATCTCTTTATCTTCACCAACAAGGATTCAATCCTTCTCGACAATAACAAAAACCAGGTGGTGGCATCTGGAACTATGGAGCCTCAAAAAGCCACATTCAACCAAACGTTAATGGAGGCACTCAAGAGTTGCGAGAGAATGGATATCACATCTTCAAATCCAGTGTGCTAATGGAGGAAACGCTCAGGCCAAGGGTGATGAACGACATGCTCATACTCCCCATCGGTGAAGTCCCCATAATAAATAATGCCAAGAAAGGGACCATCGACTAGCAATCAACGACAAAGCCTTCTTTGAACTTGTTTCCCACAAACTTGTGGAAGCCATGGAAAGTTGGTTCTGGGACCGAGTTCCCACAAGAATACCAAGAATGTACCCCTCTATTCCAAAATATTCTTCTAAGCGAACGGTTCCTAGTGGGTAGAAGTAGCTCTAATTTTAGATGCCAGTTCTGTAGCGTCACATTCCCCATTCAACTTCAAGTCGGAAGTGTACATTCCTTATCACCTCCATTCCAACGATGAACCCAAAAGGGCAGCCATTACTTCCATTTTGATAAGGGAGATCAAGTACAATTCTAAATTCATCATCTAATTCTCTCTTTTGGGGTGACCCCAACCCAACCTTCACTTGCATGCTTACATCCCTCTGCCATGCACACAGAGTTGAAGAACACGAGAATGCTATGTTGGCATCCACCTTTGTCACCAAACGAAGTGGTGGATATTTTGTGTGTTTAGCAACTCCACCCAACATGGTGATAGTACCATCTAGGTGTTGTGAAGGGAGGTATTCCTTGCATGGTTGAATGGATTTTCTTTATTAATTAACCATAGTTAAATATTATGACTTCCTTTCTAAGGTGACTCTTAATATTCTTTGTCCATTCTAGATTTTTTTAGAAACTTATAAAAAATCTTCAATTATCAAAGTAGGAGGAAGAGGGGAAAAAATACTTGTATACAAGATTATTTAATCTTTGTGAAGGCATAAATAGTCGTCATTCAATGTATTCTCTGAGCTCATCTAAATGACAATTGCCCACATACCATTGTCATGTTTTACATTAATGAAGAAATTTTCTCGAGTCTTCCATATTCGTCAATAGAATCTAATTATTTTAAAAAAGTGAAAAATCAACAAAATTTAAAAAATTGTTAAATAACATCTATATCTAATTATGTGATTCAATGATTATCTGTAGAAATCAAAATTCATATACAATCAAAATATGTATAGATTTAAATTCTTATATAACTAATTATATAACACTGAAATATATTTAAATTTCACTTTTAATTTTCTATTCGAGTTTCCCTTGAGCCTTCTATAGATGCAAGTGGATATCTCGACTGGTTATAAATATTCACTATGTTTTAACAACTAGCACATGCACCTCTTGCTTTTCATGCACCTCTTGCCGAAAAGCCCACAATTATTGCCCTTGCAAAAGACACGACGCCTCTTCTTCATTTGGGCAATGACTGAGCACCCAGTTGTCATGCAGCTCTCCCACATACTCTACAAATGCCCGCAGGTTTGCGTTGGAAGTTCCGCCTTTCTCAACCGCCATTTTTGCCTTCTTACGCAGTTCCTGAGCTCTCACTCTCAACGTCTTTCCCTCTTCTTCCGCCAAAAGCTTTATCACTGCTCTCTTCACCACATGCTCGTCCCCCACGTCGTCCATGTGGGAGCATATTTGTTCTGCAATACCCAACAGCTCTACCAGAAGCCTGCTGTTAAAAGGCTGCTCTGCAAACATGGGCCAGGTGATCATGGGAACACCCAGGCTTCCGCTCTCCAGCGTGGAGTTCCATCCGCAGTGGCTTAGAAATGCTCCTGTGGAAGGATGGGAGAGGATGAGGAGCTGCGGGGCCCAGCCCCAGATGACCAGCCCTCTATCCTTAGTCCGCTCTTCAAACCCCTCTGGCAGGTCCATCTCCGAGACGCGCTTGATAGCCCATATGAAGGCCTGCTCGCTCGCTTCCAGCCCCCTCGCCAGCGCATCTGTCTGTTGTCTGTCCAGAGACGACAGGCTCCCAAAGCACACAAAAACTACTGATTCAGGCACTCGACTATCCAGCCACTGCAAACACTCCGCCTCACTTATATCCGCAGCCTTTCCTCGGCTATCACTGATAGCGCGTTCGACCCCCTCTGCGTCAAAAAGCTTCTTGGGAAGTAAAGGACCGATGCTCCAAACAGGCCTGTTGGTTAAGCTCTTAATGTGATCGATCCCCAGCGACTCCAACTCGCAAAACGTATTGAAAATCAGCCCACTTCCTTCCATGCTGCAATTGAGCTCGTCTGCGATGAAACTCTGCATGGGATTCGTTTCCGGGTCGCGCAAATGGAATGGCAGGTCGGATTTACGCAGCTTGAAATCGAATGAAAGATTGGGGACCTCGAAATACTCGTCGTCTCCTTCCACATTCTTCTGCGGTGTATGCTTCATCAATGAGTGTAAAACAGAAATACCGAATGCTCCCGAGGTGTGGAAAACCACAGTGGGAAGCCCAAATTTGGCGCCAGATTTGTGAACCCACGACGTAAACATATCGCTTATTATACAGACGGGAGAAGACGGGAAATTCTCTGTCTGATACTCTTCATTTTTCATCTCCTGCTCCAGCCATTGCTCAAATTGTCCAGCCAGCTTGTAGGACGACTTCATGAGAATTCCGGTCATATGCAGCGGAACACTTTCGGAGCTTTCGATTCCCGGAGGCAGGCCTTCGATGGGAGGCATGGGAAGCGACACCAGTCGTATGTCCACGCCATGACTCGAACTCTTGACCGCCTGGTCCACTTGAGGCTGCAGACGTGCAGCGTTACCCGGTGTGGTTATATAGGAAACGATGAGCCCCTGAGAGGCCAAAAGCTTCGTGAGCTCCAGAAAAGGAATAAGGTGCCCCTGTCCGACGAAGGGAACGACCACTACATGAGGCTTTCTGCTCTTCTCACCACCATTCATTTTCTCCCCCATTTTGATATTCGTCAGACACCTCTCACAGCCAGACCATTGCTTGTACTTTCCATGGGAACCAAGTTATAGCCAAAAAAAATTACTGCGAATGCAACGATGGATTCATCTCATCCACAGAAAAAAATACTACGAATGCAACGATGGATTCATCTCATCCACAGAAAAAAATTACCACGTATGCAACGATAGATTCATCTAAGACACTCGAGAGGATTGCAGTCAATTCATATTAATGCATTAAATACTCATAATTTCATATGCTTTCGGATTTATTGACATTAAGCTAAACGTCGACAAAAAGTCTTGTCTTTTGCATGGATTTTTCTGTGTTTACGGCTTGCATGACGTTAGTTCGCACTTATTTTATGGCTTTATTCGGATGAGATTCACAAGATTCCTAGTCTTTGCTCACGACTCGTTATGAGGCGTGAAATTCGAGGTGGGAAGTGGAAGGAGTGCAGCCCACACATTGTGCGCTGATAAGGAGTGGAGAAAGCCCCACACATTTGTCTTTTTTAAGTGACCACCCAAATCTGATCTAAATCTAGATATTCTGAAAAATGGTTACGAGGCAATTAGTAAGATTAGTATAAAACATGTTTGTATGTTTTTTTTTTCCTCATTATTATTTTGATTTTTAATTGATCAATGCACGTAGTTCTTTGTCTTTTTTAAATGACTATCCAAATCTGATGTAAATTTAGATATCCTCAAAAATGGTTAGGAGGCAATTAGGAAGATTAGTATAAAACATGTTTGCATAGGAGAAAGCTCAAAGTACATAGTTCTTTGTCTTTTTTAAGTGACCACCCAAGTCTGACCTAAATCTAGATATCCTCAAAAATGGTTAGGATGAAACTAGGAATATTAGTATAAAATATGTTTGCATTTTATTTATTTGTGATTATTATTTTGATTTTTAATGCTATTATTATATTTTTATTTTGTGATCACCCAAATTTGATCTAAATCTAGATACTAAAAAATGGTTAGTAGGCAACTAGTTGTAGACACTAAAAATGTCCTGATTGATACCATGCATCTGATTTTGATCAACTAACACCGTTTCTTTTTAAATCACTTAATTGAATAATCAACATTATTTAATTAAAATTAGCAAATTCAACTATTAATCAAATAATTAATTTTATTGATTAAATCGCCCTTCTTCTAACTAATTATTCATCTCATTTAATTAAATCCTCTTTTAATCCTCTCATTTGATTAAAAATTAATCAAATCAAATGTTACATCTCCTAATCCACTCTAATTAATTAATTCTAGATTAATTAATCCTAAATCAACTTTCTAATTAGCGTTATCAAATCCTCTAGCTTTTAACTCCTGAAAAGTTAAATCAACTCATGGTCAACTAACCAGGTTGCACATAAAAATAATTTCAATTAATTATTTAATTCTTCAATTATCCTCACAAGGCATATTATGGGGAATATTCTGCTCAACCACCTCTTAATCAATTTCCTTCCAAAGGATTTCAAAAATCTATCACATCATCTTACATTTGCAATAAATTCTCATACAACCTTTCAAATCCTCTTACATCCTCTAAAATCTCATTTAATTCCTCTTACAAGAATTTTAAATTCTCAACCAACAACATTTACTTCTTTTCCATCCTCTTCCACTCACACATTTTCCAAAATCTGCTCCAACTTCCTCCAATAGAATTGTGGCTCTTGGCACATTCTCATTAGCTCTCAATTTATCCCACGTTCACCAATTTTCTTCAATTTTCAACCCTTGGCTTCTATAAATAAAGACATTATTTTCATAATATGGATCCACAACTTTATGGATTATCACTATAGCCATTTGAGTTCTTAGTTTTCATCATTTTCAAGTTTCATAACTAGATTATAGCAATTTTTCATCTTTGAATCATCCACACTACGTCAAGCTTATCAAGGGATTGGGAAAGAGCTTCTTTCCACATCAAAGGAGCACCACTCCCCCTATGGGATGAAGGTTTTGTTAATTTAGATTAGATTACATGTTTCAATTATATTACTTCCTTGTTTATTTCATATTTTTTTCTTAAATTAGTTGAAGAATCTCACAGGGAGCATTAGATTTGTGTTACTAACATGTTTGACATTATTTTGTTGACCTTTTGTTAGTCTATGCAGGTTTTGTGGTCACACTAGTAATACTAGAATAACACATGTTTGTATTTTATTTTTCCGTGATTATTATTTTGATTTTTTATGGTATTATTATATTTTTATTTTGTGACCATCCAAATCTGGTCTAAATCTAGATATCCTTGAAAATGGTTAGGAAACAAGTTCTAGTAAGATTAGTATAAAACATGTTTGCATTTTATTTTTCAATGATTATTATTTTGATTTTTCATGGTATTATTATATTTTTATTTTATCGTCACTTGTTTTCAGTGACTATAAACTTTAAATTCAAATTTAAATTTGATTTTATAAACTTTCCTTTTGTAATTATCGTGAGTTAATTTAGTGTATGTTTATATTAATTTGTTTAGTATGTCAATATACTTAAAGACATTCATTCACTCATTTCGAAATAGTCTTAGAAGAGTTATCAAAAGAATTATTATAGAACATTTGTCAGAATATTATAGTAGTATTTTAGAGTATTACATCAACAAACATTCATAACTACAAAAATTGCATACCATCTAATTTTGACACTGCAAATTATACATATTTTAGCATTCATCCTATACAATGTTTTAAGACTCAATTTCCCATTTTATAGCTTTTGGATAATTTGAATGCAAAATTTCATGAGAATTTGTGTATTTATGTTTTATGTCATGTTTTCTCTAATTTTTTATGTTCATTTTATAATTTAAGTCATTTTTTGATAAATTTAAGCTTTATTTATTTAGGACTAAAGTATGATTGCAATTTCATCTTGTATCATAAAGTCATACAAATGGTCAAAATGGCTATAATAGTGTCATTTTAAATTCCTTTTGGAGAGTAATCATCATTCACCCTAGCCTAGCTAGTTTCCAATAGTTGTCTCTTAATTCCTTTATTTGAAATAGTCCTTTGAATTAATGAGATTATATTTTTGATAAATAAGTGTCTAGATTATCAATTCTAAAATAGTATGATACATATTCACAAAAAAGGTGGGTGGGAGAAAATCACACCCCTTGAGTCCACACAGGGCTAAAGACTAGAGCACAAAATCAAAGAAATAAATACAATTTCACTAAGTAGCTAAAGAAGTAGAGGAGGATCCTAGTTTCCTGGTTCACCTTATACATCAAGAGGGTATGGGGTGTCTATGGGAGGTTCTTGAACCCATCATCATATTTATATTTATCTTTATCTTTATCTTCTTATGTAGCATAGAATGGAAAAATTACAAGAGTTAATTAAGGAAACTTGGTGGAATCAAACTATTTGTGTATGCCATCAATAGGCTACCCCAAAGGTTCCTTTCACAAGTGAAAATGAGGCAGAGAGTTGAAGAGAAGGGTGCAACCAAACTTGTTGTCTACAATCTCTTCTTGTAGTTGGGAGAGAATTTTGGGAGTGAGTCTCCTAGGTATTTCAAGTAGAAATAATTTATCTATGATAGTTCTTACAAGAAGTTGAGTGGCCCCTGGAGTAAAGTGGAGATGGAGGAAATTTATCCACTACACAAGGGGCATTATCCCAATCATCAAGGAACACTTGTAAGTGGGTGAGCTCAAGTGTAATTTTCTTTTTTACATTTTATCTATAATAAATAGTAGAATATAACATAGGTTTAGTATAAAGAAAATATATCAATTAACCAAAAATTTGGTAAAGTAGCCACTACACAAGGGTCATTACCCCAATCCTCAAGGAGACGCTATAAGTAGGTAACCTCAAGTGTAATTTTTTTTCTTACATTTTAATCTATTATAAAATAGTAGAATATAACATAGGTTTAATATATAAAAAATATATCAATCAACAAAAAAATTGGCAAAGTATCCAAATTCTTATCTTTCCATATGCTATGAAGCATGCCAAATTTGGTTTAATTTGTTAGAAATGTGAGACCAAACCCATAAAATAACCATGTTCAATGAAAAATGTTATGGTTTGAAGGGATTGAAAATATTAAGGATCTAGGTCCAAACATTTTGTTCTCTTAGACAAAACTAGAATATAGGTTCTTGAAAGACTTTAGCTACTTAAAGAATGAGCAACGAGAATCTATAAATCTCAAATTAGATAACCTAGATCCAACATAAAGGAATTAGAGAATAATGCACCAAGAAAAGTGAGGCTACTTGGGATCCAAAGTGGGAACCATGGGAATGTGGGGAGAGAGCCAAATATATACTCAAGTCATATTTTATAATTATAAAAGTAGTGTTTGGACACCACTTATAATATTTCCACTAAGGCTTGGAAGAATTGATACCAATTTTGTGAATCATATCATCCAAAATTACCCTTATGGTTATAAAAAAAATTCACAATCCTTATTAGAAAGGTGAAACTTGGATTTACTGCATTCCATGATAGGAGACTCATGGAAGCTCTAGAGAAGAGGTTTCATAGAGTCTTAACTCCTTTCTTGTGAAATATTAAGACACACACCCAAGGAAACTTTGTTAATATGTTACTGTGATATTACAATATGGGATACCACTAGATATTCTAATAGTTGTTGGGAAGCCTTTACAAAATCTAGAACCATTCTAAAGAAGTCGGGGCTTCATGGCTTCCAAAGCTCTATAAATATTTTAAATTATCAAAAAATTCCCTTGGATTTTTCACTAAGTTCTTAATGGTGAGAATGGTTCAAGTCCCAATCCCCTTCCATGTAGGTCATCTAAAAGGATGGCCACCTATTATACAATATTGCACAAAGTTTTTCTAAGATTTATTACCATAAAGGGAACAAATCATCCACTTAGTGAAAAGATCCAAACCCTAACATTGGGTAGATAAAATCCCCAAACCTCTAGAACCCTCAGAGTGGAAATAGAACTCCCAATCCATCTTATGAAATCCATTGTTATTTTATGAAGATGCTTAAATATAATCATGAAGTAGATATTTTGACTTCATGTAAGAGTCTTATAAGGAGCTCATTATGATGAATAATGCAGATAAGTAACCACAAGAATCTTAGACCAAACTTTAAATCTCTTACCCAAAGAAAGTGGTTTGGTGACCTAATAGACCAACTTCTTTCTATTTTGTTAAGAATAAATTTCTATAAGGATACACATGAATCCCAAAAAGTGAAGCGAATGCCTAGTAATATGAATTAACTTCTCCATGACCAATTCATTTCAAATTTTATGAATTAAGATAGGAAGGAATAAGAATGAAGGATTTTCTATAATATTGAGTCTTATGTCATTGTTCATGATAGATCCAAAAGATTTATAAAAAGAATCCAAGCACTTAAGGACCTATTTAATATTTTTCACCTTTTCTAAGAGTGTGAGAATGGAATCATTTTCAAAGTGGCCATTATTGAGTTGATTTCATGAATTAGGTAATGTTATATATTTGACCAACCATTGAGAAATAGAATGAAGTCAAAAGATAACCAAATCCTTCAACAAAAAGCACATAGAGTACTAGAGCCAAGAGACAACCCTAGTGAATGCACCTAAAAATAACAAAAGGAATTAGATTACTAAACATTGATTGTAATGCAAGTTGAGACATTGACAAAGAGCATGTAAATTTATTGAATGAAGTGAGGCTTAAATTATAGAGCTTGAGCTATGACTAAGATAAATGGCCATTCGATATGGTCATAAGCATTGACAAGTCAATTTTGAGGAATATAACCTTTTGGTGAGAGCCCCTAGCCCATTCCATACCTTCCCAAACTATGATAATGTTATCTTAAATATATACTAAATTTAATGAAACCATTTTCACAAGCCTCACAATTTGAGGAAGTGGATGACACACTTTTAGATCCAAGGATTTAGAAATTATCTTATAAGATACATTGAAAAAGGTGATGCATTCAATTAAAAATATCTTCTATTTCTTTACAATTAGGTATGAATTTAATATTTCAAATTTTTATTGGTTTTCTTAATGATCTAGAGTGGAAGGATTCAATATAAACTTTGTGTGAGTCCTCACCAATACAATTTTAAAGGGAATTGTGAAATTCACAAGAGAATCCATCACAATTGGGGGCCTTATCACTAGGAATGGTATGAACAACCTCCTTGAGGTTAGTAATAGAGATAAATTGGGCACAAAATACTTGTTGTGTGGATGAAATCTAATAGGAAACAATCTAGAAGCACTCTTGAAGAGCATGGTCACTTTCAAGAGAATTTTCGTAGGTAGTGAAAACTTGTTCATAGTACTCGAAAAAATCTTAGAGAATATACAAAATTTCTTTGAGAATATTATGCCCATCCTTGATTTTCTTGATGTAATGTCTTCACATGAAAAACTCTAATAGGTTGGAAAAATATTTAGAAAATCTATCCCCAACCTTAAGATAGGACATTTTGGCTTTGATTTGAGTGTGTTTGGTTGAATAATAATCAATAATTTACTTTTTATGACAAAAATCAACCACCCTAACTTGCAAAGTAGAGGAAAGGAGGTTGGATTCAAGAGTTTCAATATCCATATGAATATTTTAGGTTGTGGATTTATATGCATGGTGTCAAAAAATTGATAGATGGAATCCATAGATGCAAATGAAGCAAGAAGTATGGTTGATGGCTCTATTCCATCAATTAATCTAGCTAGTTACATATGTTGGTTAGGATTCTAGTTTAAAACCATATTGATGTGCACTAACAAGGGCTAATGAATTCATAGACAAGTATTTATAAAACTAAGTTTTAAAGCTCTAAGGTATTCCCAAGTTTACTATTAAAATTTGAGCTTGATAGAAGTGTGGTCTAACCAAGTGACATCTAGGAAAGGTTGCATTAGGAGTGAGAAATAGCTAACAAAGGAAAAATAAATGTGTAAAAATCATCTCACAGTATAAGAATTTAAATATTTTATCAAATTTAACCAAAAACATATTTCACATATACCAATGGGGATGATTGTGGTGGCATCCTAAATTGGGATTAAAAAGACCTATTTTATTTCACATGTAATATCATGTCTCTCATTCACTGTCTATCTAGCATAAGAGAAAGGCCACAACTTTATCATACAAAATTTCCACCATATTATAGTCCCTACACATAACCCAAGTGGTGGTAGAAAATGTATTAACAATCCATCAACATGAAAGAGATCTCTCAATAACATCATTGGAAGCATAAATATTTATAATATCAATCAAGTAATTATCAAAATTTGAGAGTTTAGTGTAGAAAATTGTATCCCTCTACATTTTCACATTTGTTTTGGCCCTCCCTACTAAAATTGGGCTTCTTTATGCCTTTTTAGGTCCTATTTTGAATCCACAAGCCTTAATTAATGCATCCTTTTGAGGATAATCTCAACACATATGTAATGACCAATCATAATTCATTGAATTTTGTTTGTATGTCTTGAATTTAGTGATCTGGGACTCATACACCACCTTGGGCATATGGGTCCCACCTAAGTTTCAAGGCCCCAAACCTGAATTTAGCATAAAACTAGAAATTTCTTGAAATTTGTGTCCCAAGCCTAGCCTAATGGGACTCATATGCCACAACTAGCATATTAGTCCCATTTATATTGTGCCTAATTTTAATTCAAATTCTTGGTAGGATTTTATTCTCCTTGATCAAATGTCGGCTTGTAGTGTTGTAATTTCAAGAAATTTGGCATAAACGAGTATAAATACAAGGTTATTTCACTCCTTTTTTTATCTAACAAGCTTACAAGTCATCAAGTTATCATAAGAGCACTTACAAGAGCATTAAAGAGTGATTATTAAGCATTTTGGAGCATCATTTAAGTATCAAGCATCATGTTTTTTTTTAGCTAAGATTTGTGATGTAAGTATCTTATGATTCAAGCAAGCGTTCAAGTCAAGATCCATAACATACAAGCAAGAGTCAAGATCTACATTTATTCTAGTCATTGCATACAATATTGCATCCTTAAATTATCATTTATCTTTTGATGTTTGTTAGGATTAGCCATAAAAAGATGTAATTTCTTAGGCTTGTGGATGCAAAATAGGACCAATTAAGACATAAATAAAGGTAAATAAAGCAAGGTGGGCCCAAAAAAGTGTGAAAATGAAAGGTTGTGCATTTTCCTACACTACATTTAGCCCCCACTTTAGTGAGCGGATGAACTTGCTTCAAACTCACACTAAAGTAGCCAACCACTCAATCAAGAGGGGTTCAAATGTACAAATGCTAGTAAGATAGGATGAAAATAATCAAGAGGGTAGCCAAGTCCCCAAGATCAAGATCCTATGATAAACCAACATAGGAAAAAAGGAACACACTTGCGGATGATATATGAACCCATAACCAGATTGCAAACATACACAATCAAAGATAGGAGAAAGGAAAAAAGAAAAATAAAAATGCAATGGATCAAGCTTCAACTGGCAGTCCAACATGTTGTGGATCAGGTCTAGGTTGTTTGTCCAAAAAAGGTTGACAAGTGGAACGCATTGTCCACTATGCAAACAAAATGCATGCTCACAAGGGCTAGTGAAGCTAGTTGTTCACTAGGTGAGCCCAAAGAAAACATATCAAATTCATACCACCATTACTTTAATAAGTCAGACAAAAGGAAAATTCACACTCACAAGAGCTAGTGAAGATAGTTGTCTACTAGGTGAGCCCCAAGATACCATATCAAATCCATACCTTCAGGAATTTAATATGCAACAAGAAAGAGGGATATTAGAAGGGATTTTTCTTAGTTTGTTCAAGGTCTCATCTTAGGGAACATTGTGCTTAACGTTTCCAAGAGAGGACAAATGTAAGGTATTATCTTAGGGAACATTGTACTTAATGTTTCCAAGAGAGGACAAGTGCAAGGAAATATCACGCTCTCAGAGGAAATAAAATCCAATGACACCACCAAGAAAGGAACATATTGCAGGAAGAAAGAAAATCACACAATGAAACATCATTGTCGATGTATGCCCCAACTTTAAAGTGGTTTCTAACATCATTACTTTGAGAAATTGCTTTAAAGTATAAGAATACATGAGAGGATACTTGGAAATCCCTATGCCAAGTCATATGTTTCCGATAAGCTATGTTACATGAAAAGGGGAGCGGTTGCCCCCAAAACTCAAAATGTCACATGTGATCCAACTAAAGGCATGCCATCCACATCCCAAGCTTGCTTGTACATATACATGGAAGGAGGTAAACTAGCTAGAAGAGACACTAACAAGTGACATATGAGGAGAAGGCTATCTAACTCCTTTCCCCAACTTAGTGCAGGACAAGGGTGAGCTAAAATGATGTTGAATTTTATCACTTAAAGCCTTACATTCATTAGTAGCATGATCATGAACTCTTTTAGTAAACTTTCTTTCATGTTCTTTTACGAAGAGAGATCAAATGATCATGGACGAGTGTTGAAAAGATACTCTCTTGATCAAAAATAGAAAATGGCTCTTTATTTTGCGACAAAGATATCTCTTGCTTAGTACACGATGTCATACTTACACATGACTCTTTAGATTGCAAGATTTTGTACTCTTCTTTAAAGGAAGGTGTAAAATCTAATGAATTCCAATCATTACTGTTTTGCGTGATGACATTAATGTTAAGCAAGAACTTCTTTTTTTCATTCAAATGATAACAATCAAGACCACTAGTGTCTATCAATTCAAGATGCACTATTGTTAAAGTCGGCTTGGAGGAATCTTTTGTAAGAGTGTTGATGTTATGTGAAGGCTTTCTTTTGTCTTTTGAGGGACAACAACCAAGACCACTAGTATTTCCTTACATGTGAGGCTCTATAGGGACACAAATGCCTTGTTCTCTATCACCACATCCTTTTCCACTATAACTAAATTAATTCATCATTTCATAAGCTTTTCCATAGAGCTTCTTCATCTCTTTCAGATTCAATAATGGCTCATAATTATTTGTGTCAAAATCAATTGTGTAATTGTTGCATGTTGAAGATTCGCCTTCTGTTACAAACTCTTGTTGTGTTGACATTATTGTTTTCCCTTTTTATTCTTTACTATTGTTGTTGATTTCATATTCTCCCAAGAATTAAGGTGTGAAATAAAATGAACCCCAATCATCTTCCAACAATTTTGATGTTATTTTGATCTCTTGTTGTGTAGTTGTTAGGGGTGCTATCTTTGAGGTTGGAATAATGTTTTCAGAGGACTTGGTGTTCCTTTTTCTACATGTAAGCAACTTTCAAGCTTAGGATCAATTTCTACTTTGTACACCTTATTATTGTAAACATACTTCATTATGCGATGAAGAGTTGAAGGCACACCATGCATCTCATGAATCCACATTCTTCCTAAAAGAAGGTTATACAAAAGCTTATGAGGCATAACATGAATAGGAGTTTGGAAGGTATCCTTTCCAACTATAACAGATAAAGTGATTACTTGAAGTAGTTGCTTCCCTATGTTTCCAAATCGTCGAATTGATAAGGAATTGGATTGAATTTGTGACCTATCTATGTGAAGTTTATCCAAAAGAGTTACACTACACATATTAAGAGTTTATCCATTATCAACAAGTGTAAACTTAATCCCTACTGTATTGTGGATATTTATTAGCATGAATGCTTCATTTATCTTTCTCACTTCCAAGGGAGGTAACTCATTTTGGTGAAGGGTAATATCAATGTTAACCACATTCATTCCCTAAATGAGAGTTGCTACATAGGTTGGATTTGCACCAGGGGGAACAAAAACTTGTTGCAAAGATGTTTGAAGCATGGTGTGGTAACTAGGTGAGGTTTGAATAAGATCCTATAAGGAAATCTTCGCGGGAGTATTCTTAAGTTGTTCAACAAGATCATACTCCTTTCCACTTTGCAAAGGCAATCGAGGAGGACCAGGTAAGATAGGTTTGGGAAATGGGAGGGATGTTGAAGTTATTTTTCTTGGTTTTGGATTGTTTCTAGTGTTCTATGTATGAGCAATGGTATTAGAACTCGACTGCTACAAAACATTGTTCTTAGGTGGGTAAAGGATAAGTTCAGGTTTGTTTTGAGTTTGTTGTTTTTGAGAGGGTGGATAAATGATAAGTTTAGGCTCAGGAGAGTATGTCAAGGGATATCTAATGTGCATAACCTTAGGAGACATCCTTATTTCCATGATCTCTTAGAGAATGGGATTCTAATGTCACTTCATCATCTTCATCTAATGAATTACTATTGTCTATGTTCTCATTTTCTTCCACTCTGATATCTTTCCTAGTAGAAGAGTTTTTAGGAGAACTAAAAACTAAATTTTCTTGAAATTCAAGGATTGGTTCTTCCAGAATGACTTCATCTCAAGTAGGGGAATGATCAATGGTTGAATTGTCTTGCCTATCAATGATGTCATTATCTTGTTCAAGAATATTTTCCTCATGACTTTCATTGGTTGAATTTTCTAACACCAAAACATCTTCCTCACAACTAAGAGAGATACTATGAGAAGAAAAAATGTAATTATCATGATTATCCATACTTTCACTCCTTTGTCCTATAATATCTTCCAAAATAGCATAGGTAGGGGAAGGATCATAAATATGGTTGTCATAGATCTAAATTTTTTTATCATCCAACATCAACATAACTTCAGTTACACTTTCATTCTCTAGAGCATTATCACAAGAGGTGAAGATGTTGGGAGATGAATGTAGACTAGTTGAAGTTTCAATGGTTATGTGGTTGTCATGATTACCTATCATGGTTGTTTTTTCTTGTTCATCAATGACCTTCCTAAGAGAGGTAGAAGGAGAGAGATGACTAGGATTCTCAAAACTCTCATTGATTGGCCTTCTAACACAAAAATATATTCTTCCCAAATAGGAGAGATATTAGGAGAAGAATGAATATGATTGTTAGGATTTTCCAAGGCTCTATTCCCTTTCATTAAGACACTCCCATATGGGGGGATATGAACTATTTCTTAGCATGCAGGTAGAAAGGTAAGGTACTAACATTGTTTGACCAAAAATGAAAAGCACTTTTAACCATCTCATGCAATGCTTTAATAATGTAAACAATGTATATCCCAAGATGCAAAACACTTTTATCCAATGTATGCAAAACTTTAAGAATGCAAACAATGTATATCCAAAAATGAAAATCACTTTTAGCAAACTTATGCAAAAATTTATGAATGTAAACATTGTATATGCAAAATTGAAAATAAATTTTATCCATGTATTATGAAAAGTTTTAGAAATTTGAGCATTTGTAGATCTAATGATGCTTGTAATTGAAATGATTTCAAAAATGAGAGCCTTAAATTGATTTTTTTGACCTAGATGCATAAAATAGATGTTCTCAAAAAATTCCAGACTTATAGTATATGTTACTAGGAGGCTTAGGAAGCACAAAAAAGTAGATTTAAATCCTGAGACTATAACTTCAAAATCAAAAGTGACTAAGACACCAAAAAGGGTGTCTTTGTCCCACTAATGAAATTTTGAGGTCCCAAAAACTAAAACAGATAACAAACAACTTAGATAATGTTATGATCCAAAAACCCATAGGGACACCAATAAGCGCGTTTTAGTCCTAGTAGAGGTTTTTTTCAAAAAAATAGCAAAGGTTGGATTGGTGACAATGTTCCTAGGTTTCCCACTAAGGGACCTAATGTTTAGAAATAGAAAAATATGCAAATGAATGCAAGAAAAAATAACTAATGAAAAGAAATTGAATGCACAGTTGAATGCAATTTATTTCAATTTTGAATGCAATAAAAATGTTCCTAAATGCAATTAGGATGATTGAAAATGCACTTTTTTAGCTTTTCAATTTAGATAAGATGATGCAAGAAAGAAAAAATGCAACCTATATGCACTTTCACTAATTAAAATATGAGAAAACCTAGATGCACTTTCACTAATACAAGATGCAATGCAAGAATGAATGCAACCTAGGTCTAGGACCTTAGCGAACTCCAATCAGAAAATGAGTTTCCAAAAGGTTGGGTTCACCAAAATGAACCATTGGGGAAACTACAATAGGAAAAGGGACTCACAATACAAGAAAGGAATCCCTAATCCAATTTTTCCCAATAGGGGGGATGGTTCATTCAAGGAAACCTAGGATCCCAAAGTGGATTGACTATCAACACAAAGATGAGTCAATTCTCAACAAGGGAGACCTAGGAAGATTCCTTAGGCTTTGAGGGGTTCACCACTAAGCAAAGGCTTGGAAAAGATAACTTAACATTCAGCTCACAAAACCTAGTAATACAAGCCAAATAATGAGTGCAAATGACAAAATTAAGTAATAGAAAGTTAGGATGTATGTACTTGGGAAGTTTGGAAATGTGATAAGGATTTTGGAAATGTAAAAATGTTATCAAAATATGCCAAGGAGGACTAAGATGAACTTGCAGTTTTCGTAGTCTCATTGCTGCTTTTCAGGGCAGATACAAAATATTCTAATGTCAAAACTAGATCTAAAGGAATCTCTGAAAAATACCTCCATGAAGACTAAGAAGCCCTTACTATTGTCTTAGTCTAGATCTAAATTTTTGCAATCTCATAATGTGATCCTGAGGTCAAAGGTCTGCACTTCCTTCTTCTTAGATCCCAGGTCCTAAAACTTCTAGATCTAATCTATAGGTGATTTTCCATGAAGATGACAACTTTGTAATGAAACTTTGCAACTTTGCAATCCAAGTGATCTTCAACCTAATTCTACAAACAAAAACACATAAGAGAAGAATTTTTATTTTTATTTTTAGTAAATAGGGGTTTGCTTTGGTCAAACCCCTTGTTGGTAATTAAACCTTGGAATGAAATGAGATAATGAAGGGAAATGATGAATGAACAAATTGCTATATTGCAACTCACCGAACTCTTGTTATGAAATGTACAAACTTGTGTGAAGTGGCTAGCTTGAATGTAGATATTTAAATGGAAGTAATGGTTGATAGATCTTGAATTCAATTGCTTGCTTGAATCAAAACCCTACACCACAAATGTTAGCTCAGAAACACACATGACGCAAGAATATCTTTGACATGATGCCTGAATATTGATGATGGCTCCAAAATGCTTGATGATTTTTTCTTGAATGCTCTTGATCTCATAAACTTTCTTATATAAGGACAAATACTTGAATGCTTGGGGTTAAAATGAGAGAAAGAACCTTGTATTTGTACTTATCCATGCTTAATATCCTGAAATTAGACCACACCAAGCTGACACATGAATTCATTAATTAAAGAAGGCTAAATCTCACCAAGATTTGAAATTAAATCCCAAAAAAAACTTAAGCGGGACTAAGATTCCCTAGGTGGCATCTTAGTCTAGGGCATCTTAGTCTCAAGGCTTGAAACTCAAGGCACGGACTCCAAAAAGGGGACCAATTAAGGTTCTTTTGAAAATAGGGTGCCAAGACCTTTCGGGGATAAAAACGCCCTAGGTGTCTTATTAGTCCCAGTCCAAAAATCAAGGACACAACCAAAATAATTAAATTATCATTTATATTTTGATTTTTGTTGAGATTAGCCTTAAAAAGTTGTAATTTCTTAGGCTTGCGGATGCAATATAGGACTAATTAAGACATAAATAAGGATAAATAAATCAAAGTGGGCTCAAAAAAGTGTGTAAATGCAAGGGTATGCATTTTCCTACACTATATTTGGAATGCAAGATAGCAATCTAGTTATTACCCCCTTGATAAGTGGATGCAAGTTGAGCAAGATAGATGAATCCTTTGATCCAAATTAGACCATGTATAGATCAATGATAGGTAGCTTGCTATACCTAGCTACATCAAGAATTGATATCATGCAAGCAGTGTGCATTGTTACAAGATTCCAAGCTACTCCTAAAGAGTCTCATGTCAATGTGGTGAAAAGAATTTTTAGATATATCAAGAGTACAATTGACTATGGGCTATGGTATACTAAAGGTGAAGATTTTTCTTTGATAGCATATACAAATATTTATTGGGTAGGGAGTGTGGATGATAGAAGAAGCACTAGTGGTGGTGCCTTCTTTCTTGGAAACAAACTTGTTTCATGGATGAGAAAAAATCAAGAATCAATTATTCTTTCAACAACTGAAGTAGAGCATGTTGTAGTAGTGGCATGTTGTACCCAAGTGTTGTGGATGAAGAAAACACTAAAATAAATCAAGGTAGAGTACAAATCACATGTCTCTAAATTCTTTGTGATAATTCAAGTGCTATAAAAATTTCAAAGAATCTAGTGATGCACTTTAGGACTAACCATATCTCAATTAAGTATGAATTTTTAAGAGAAAATATAGCAGATCAAGAAGTTAGCATGTAATATGTGCCAATCAAGGAATAGGTTGGAGATGTATTCATCAAACCTCTTCCCAAAAGAGAAATTTGAATCCTTGAGGTAGAAATTGAGAGTGGTTGTTCTTGCCTCACATCACTAATTCTTAGTGATAGGGCATAACTCGAGGGGAGCTTCACAAAAGATTCTTTATCCCTAGAAGAAATGAGAAAAGTCAAGTCAGGTATGCAAATTTTTACAAAATTATAGTGACTTGATAATCCTAGATATCATGTACACACTCTTGTATATGATAAAGGGGGAGAAGAATTTGAAGAAAGAAGGAAATTATATCCTAGAGAGTCTCTTTGCCATTGATTTCAAAGGGGGAGAATGAAGAAAATGATCTGGTAGTTGAGCTCTGATTGCAAAGGGGGAGAAGATTTACAAATGCTCTGATAAGAAGTTTGGGTCTACTCAAAAGGGGGAGATAGAGTAAAATGGTTGTTGTTTATAAAAGGGGGAGATATGCCCAAGTGGGAGAATGGTTGTTATGTAGAACAACCAATTTTGTAGGATGTGCAAAGCATTTATTTTTTCCATCAATGACAAAGGGGGAGATTTTTGGCAATATGATTGTCATTACATCAAAAGGAAATTGTTGGCATTATTGATGGTAACTTGGGGAGATCATTGGTAGCTTTGATGTCATTGAATTCAGTGGATTAGTTTCAGGAGGAATGGTGAAGTATGATGGAGAGAAGAAAATGTTTTGAAAAGTTACAAAGTTTCTAAAAATGTTGCAATGTTGTCATGCAAAGTTGTCATGTTATTGCAAAGGTTATTTTTGGAAGTCTATGGAGAAATCAGATGATAGATCTGATATGGGTTTTTAGAGTACATTTCAAAAATATGATCTACATGATAATAGGATGAAAATTGAGCTCAAAAAAGATTTTTTTATGCTCTCTGGTCTGGTTATGGTTTTACAATTAGACCCTAAGGGTTTCGGTCATGATACTACACAAATTTTTTAATTTATAGTTGATTAGGAACTGGTAGTAGAAGGTAGCTTAAGTTAGGACTTAAGAATTTTAAGTGATTGAGTTGACCAACCCCTCGAACTAGGAATTACCAACTCAACAAGTGATGAAGAATATAATATTTCCTAATTCAAGGGGTAAATATTTGTGCAAGAATATCAACAGTTGAGATTAGTGACTAGCGATCAAGTAGATCCTATATGCCCATGCTACTTAGAAGATGACATCAACAGTTGTTCATGGAACCACAAAAATGCAATTTGTATCTAAGTGGGACCAAGCTTAACACTCAAGGCTTGAAGAGATAGATGATCAATGTTGTATCTGGGAGAAATCAATGGCAGTAATGGCATCACAATTTCAGATAGCTCTGACATGGTCAAAGATGTGATGTATGAAATGTTGCCAAGTGGCATAAAATGAATGCATCACTAAGGTTCTTTACATCACAAAGATTAATTGATAAGTGCTAAGTTAAAGTGTGCTAGGCTAATTGCTTGTGATAGAGATTAGATAGTGGATGATGAAGATTGAAGATCAGATGGTGTATGCTATTTAGCAGAAGGAATGGTGGGTCTGAGTTTTTGATCAATGATGGTGCATAATGATGATGTGTGTCTAAGGTGATAGATGGTGATATGCTAATACATCATAGGATCCCTTTGCATCACACAAATAAATCATTAAGTGAGAAGTGAAAATGCAATAGGCATAAGCCACCCAATATAGATCAACGAAATTAGTTTAAAGGAAGATAGATCTAGCAGTGGCATTTTAAAGAAGTAGTTAAAATATGATCGTTGGATAATGGTACGAAGTTGAAGATTGATGGACAGTATCCAAAGATTTTATTTTTTAACATTCAGGCAATGGAACTCATAATCAAAAGATGAAAGATGACATAGTAGGAAAAATTGATTGTTTTAATCACTCCATTAGTAATTCTAATTGGATATTGAGATGATTTTTTGATGATATCAAAGCACGGATGGATAGAATATATAATATTAGATCACTCAAGAAAACAAGTCATTTAATGGGTATCTGATCTAGGGTTTGGAGTATGCCAAAAATAGCAAATCACAAGAGTGATGTCTGAGTGGTGCATGGCTCGAGAAATGGAGACTTGTCATTGAAGAAAAGATAAGATAAGTCCATCAAAACAAGGGAGAGTGTGTTGTTCTAAATGAGAATTTTGTGTGTGATTGAATGTTAGACTGTATCATAAAAGTATCATCTAGGGTATGCATTTAGAATAGTAGAGGTATGAAACAGAGTAGAGAAAGGGGTGAAGAGAGAAGAGAGGAGAGAGAAATGAGTTGTAGAGTTAGCAACAATAGAGAGAGAATTCTTGTAGACAAACAAAGCAGAGATTGAGCAGTTGTAGAATAAGTCTCTAACATAGGATTAGATTCATTTGAATCATATATAATCTAGAGTTTGTAGATCCATAATTTCTTTGTAAATTTAATTGGTTGGTGCCATTAGAGAACTAAGTTGGTTCTTAGATTAGGGAGTAGGTGCTTCCCTACAGTTGGTGCTCTTAAATCAAGGGATTGGAATCTCCTTAGGATTGGTGCCCTTAAACATTATAACTAGTGAGGTCCTTATTGTGAGGTTGGATTGGGATAGTAGATCCTAGCATCTATTCTCATTGTGGTTTTTCCCATATTGGTTTTTCCATGTATAACTGGTGTTATGTGCATTTTTTTGTGATCTATGCATTATCTTTAGTCTTCTTTGAGAGGTGTTAAAAGTTAAATTTTATTGATCTACTTATTCACCCCCCCACTCAGTAGATATTTGTGTTCCAACAATTTTATATCTACATTATTTTCAAACATAATATTATGTGTATTATCTTAAATGGTCTAGGATAATTTAGTTTAAATTAGTATTGTTCTCTCTTAATTGATCACCTTTGAATCTTGTATACCTATGGTAATATTTGCTTTAATTCAAATATTTTTAATGAATATCTTTGGGGTTTGGTGTCCTCTGATTGAAATGTAGAAATTCATTAACCCTAAAATATGTTTCTTTATTTTTATAGTATATCAAAGAATAGATGATATGAGGCTCAACTATAATGTAGCAAAAAAATTATATTCTATGTTGTGTGATAGAGAATCTTTATAACAAAAATCTAAGATATTGATACTGGTATTCTAGAAAAGAGAATTTAGACTTGAAGAAAATACAAATTTAGTAGAACTATGTTTTCAAAAAAATATAAATGAGATGACATTTGATTTACAAATTACCACTATTTAGTCCAAAATTCCATTACATTGCTTTAAAATATATGTTTAAAATACATGAAGCTAAACTAAGAAAATGTTCATAATGTCACCTAGCAAGGAAAATTCTTGTATCCTAGAATATATCTAGACTAAGGTGGAATATATAAAATTTTAATTTCTTTTCTAGTTACATGAGAAAAAAATGAAGTGAAATTATCCTAAGTACTATCTTATGTTCTACACGTACTATTATCAATCATTCTTATTCCTCCAAATTGTATATGCATTAACCTATAATGAATTCAAAGAGATAATTTAACTACTATTATACAATTGATGTTGTAAAGTTCATTGGACCTAATCTTGATCTAGCATAACAACACAACACCAAATTTTGGAGCCATTATGATGTTTGAAAGGGTAAAATAATAACCTTCAAAACTTTTTAAAGTGTGAAGTGGACGAGAAAAAAATACCATAGTGTATAATGTATATATGTTCTATGACATGTCTATCTCACACAATAAGATAAAAACACCTCCAACAACAAATAGAGTCAAGTACATGGGTAGATATTAAACCTATAATGGTTTTCAACAATAAATCCAATATTAGAATATAAACAACTATCAAAGGTGTATCTAAAAGAATAATAATAAATCATGTCAATATATAAAAAAAGGGTACCCAATTTCATATTAAAGATCATAAACGAAACTAATATTGGTATAAATCATTATGAAAACTTGAAAGGTTGTGGTTTGAAATGATAATTCCTAGAGACAGCAAATCTTATAGAATCTTAAAGAAGGGTAATGATCATAAAACAACTAATATGGTTACCAAAATATTAAATGGAAATGGAATTTTAAGTTGGTAATGAGACAAAATATAACATAGATGTATGTAAAATAAAATGATGAACTCACAATAGTATACATGAAAATTTCATGACAACAAAAATATTTTAAATGAGAATGAACTAGCTAAAGGTAACCTTCATTTGGTCAAATCCTTTCATAAAAATCCTAGGAAATCAAGTAGAATAGAAGTTTCTTATGAAAAAAATATTATACCATTTTCTAGTGCTCAAATCAAGTTTGTTAATGACTATGAGTAGTTAAAATTTTAATGATTTAAATTTTTTATTTTTTTCTATAAACTACTCCCAATGGGGGGAAATTCCAAAGAAAATTTAATTGACTTAAATTGGTATTTTAGTAGATTTGATGAGAAAGTGGTGATTGGGAAAAGGTGGTTTTTATATGGTGACATATAAGGGGCAAGAAAGCACATCAAAAAGTATTATCAATGGCCAATTCCTAAGGGATGCTAATGGTTATTAGTTGTGTTCAATTGATAATGGTTTTTTAACACTTTTAAATAAATTCAAAACAAATTTTAATTCTCTTAGAAGCTAGGGTGGTAATAATTTATCAAACAATAAGTATAATTAATGCTACTAGTAACAACATTTTGTAGTGATTTTCCATGTGTAAAGATAGTGATGAAAACTATAGTGGTAACTAGTTAACATTGAAATTTTATCTTTGGAAATATATCAATCCTTTGATTTTTTATAGAATCATAACCATGCATAAGTATGGAATATGTACATATTTGAAAATCAAACTAGGTGTGTACTTGTAGCTACTTGAAACTTTGATTATATAAAAGCTAGGAGGGGTTTTGGTGATAGTGTCTAAGATTATTGAATTGGTAATCAATTTATAGGATCTTAGGACCTATAAAATAATTAGTATATTCAAAATTTATTATTCAATTATTTTTCTAAATAAATAAACCTTTCAAAAATAAACCAAAATCTTGAATCAAATTGAAAAATACACAAACCTAATAGTTTGAAAGAATATATCAAATGGTATAGAAGAAAAATAGAATTTATAAAAAATATTTCCACAATATGTCAAATGTGGCAATAAATATCTACAATAACAATCTAAAATCTATCAATACCAATAACCCAAAGAAGAAAGATATGGAAAGTAATAAAAACTAGAAAAACAAAGTTTGCATTTAAATGCATGTGATATCCAAATTACTACTAAGTAGTAATAAACATACATTACTTTAGCAAAGAATGGATATTTAATATGGGGTATAAATAAACAAACCTATACTAAGAACATACTCTCAAGTGTCACCCATCCATGAAAAATGTTGAGGTGACTCAACTATCCTAGTAGATGTTCTGAACTTAGAGACTATACCTAACTAGGTAGATGAAGTAGAATATGCAATATTCTAATTTTATTTCTACTTGAGTAAATAGAAAAACTATTAAAATTTGAGGATTCCTTGATCATTTAGGAGGTTGTTAAGATGATTGATATTTTTCTACAAAGTGAATAACTAGTGGATAACAATTGAAATATTGATACTAGTATGATGATGCTCTTAAGTAGATGAAGATAGTTGTAAGTCATTCTAACTGGTCTTACCCACCACCTATTTAGTTCAAACTTAACTTCGATGGGGCCTCAAAGGGTAACCCTAGTCAATTAGGGAAGAGGGGTTATCAAGGACCATAATTGTTTCCTAGTGGGTGCATTCTCTATCAACCTTGGAATCCATTCAAATCACTTCACCAAGGATACTATTATTTCTAGGGTTTTATCTTAGCTCAAGAGTTGGGGGTCCAATCCCTTTATACTAAAGGTAATTCCCTTACCATTGTCAATTAGTTTTGTATATCCTAGTTCCTCATTTGAATCATTCTCACCCTCTAATATTAATTATTCCTCCTATTATTACTCACTCAATTCTTTCATGTAGAACAATTTATTTTTAGTACATTTATGTCCTTGATTATATTTTCTATCATAATTTAAATGTCTTTAGCTCCCTTCTCTCTATTTTTGTGAGTTTCTTGTATAGTGAGGAAGTGACTATGTAGGAGTTCTATATCTTATATTTATAAAAACTTACCTTTTCTATTAGTCACAAAATTTCCATCTACCTACCTTTCTATAATAATTATTTGGGACATAGAATTTAAATGAAATCTGCATACCTCATAGTTGATGTAGTACTTTAAACTCCTAGGAACAATTCTTACTAAATTTCCTCTACAACATTCTCCACTCTAAAAGACAAAGTTTGGAATTTATGATTATAATCCTTTACTAGACCCATTCTCTTTAGTTTGGTAAACTACCTAAAATAGTTATCCATAAGATTGTTGTGCCTAAATGTATATTGTGATGTTCTCTTGGATGATAGACTGCATGATAACACATTCCTTATTTCTTCTCTTCACATATCCAATGATAGCAAATGAATTAATTTAGATCCAAGTATAAGAATTCGATTCTAACTTTTAATTGACATATAACATGATGGAGATCAAAGAACTATTCTATTTGGTAAATTTTTATTTTTTTTATCCTTACCATCAAACTTTCTCGTATCCATCTTTGGTATAAAATTCATAGCCATTGAATTGCTTAAATGGCAATCTATGTTTAGATTTAATTCAAATCCAAAAGGATCATTATCCTTAGAAGACTCATCTTCTTCTCAAATCTTTTTATAACAAATCCAAAGTTGGATTCACCTCAGCCACAGAAAAATAAAAGAGAAGTCTATGTCGTGGGAGAATAGAATTAGCAGTGAAGCATAAAGTGGATTATTCGCATATTTATTTGTCATCACATAACAGACCTGATACGGTAATGGAATCTTAGAAGAACGCAGACGTTGATTTATCGATTGTGCAATACTGCCATTTGTGCATTAAAGACAATTTATAACATGCCGAGTTCCAGAAATTTCTAACAGATAGTTCACTAATAATACATCGAACATCATTGCAGTCCATTCATATGAATGAATTTAAATGGATTAAATGTTCAAATTTGCATACCTTTTCAGATTAGACGGATTAAATTCCTTTGCATGTCAACGATCAGTTTGTCTTTTTGCATGGCACGTTTATTGACTTTGATTTGTCGGAGATCGAGGCGCCATTATTTGTATGGCTTTATTCGGAAGAGAGTGTAAGAACCGTCTTTGCTCACGACTCTTCAATCAGATGAGATCTGAAATTTGACGGCCACCTCTGCCTGTCAAAACAGGATTTCACAATTTAAGTTAGAGTTCTTAATGTCTATAAGTGGAAATTCTTTCTTTTTTATACAACAGGGGTGTCCCCGCAACCCAGCCCAACAGCCCAGCAGCCCGTACCTTGGGTACCTAAGGCGAACTAGGGCGAGACTAATCCCCTACAGGGGAGATCCCCCGCCTGCAAGAAGTCCCACCTCTTAAACCCGGGAATGGAGTCGAGCCCGAGACCAATGGGGAGCAAACCCACTGCTCAAGCCAACTTTTCTACCCGTGCACTAATTTAGTTCATGGCATTAGCATTATCATTCCATCAACAATCATTGTCAAAGATAAATCATGATTCATAGATCTCCAATACATCATTTTAGATTAATTTTGTGGGTGTAAGCTTGATCTAAGTCATTTCTATAGTTACACATCTTAAATTTAAATTTCTAAATTAAATCATGTCAACTTCCTTCTATTAATCATTATACTTGACAATCTAGTTTGTATTTGTGTTCATTTACATAATATTATGTTTTAAGGAAATCCATTCATTTCATTTTGAAATCATCTAACGAGGTCATCAAAAGAATTATCATTGAACATTTATGAGAGCCACATAATTTAGCACTATCAAAGTATCATATTAGAAAATATCATCTTAGCTCTATTGCACAATCTTTTTTGTAGTTGGACCACTCCTTGTAGGGATATGACTAAGGAGATCATGACCCTTGTAATTTGACATATTCCCCAAAGATGTATTTAATTATTGGTAGTCAATATGCTTATGTTTAAACACTCAAGGATCACAACAAGAAAATTTCAAGTATCAAAGATTTGTCATTTCCTTCTTGCATGTACATGTCTAGGTCTATTTAAGCCATATCAATTTCACTATCATAAAGATCAATTCTATGAGTGCGGATTTTAAATAGGGTAAAACATAGTCATTTTGTAGATTATAACTCTATTTTTTGATCAAGTTGTAAAATTTAGCCATTTAACCAATTAATTCCATGTGTCTTGAGCATCATTTTCCTATATATAGAATTAAACTAAGTATCACATTTGATTAATCTAATTTATGTATTTATTCTTTCCACTCCTTAGCTTAATTACCTAGGCTGCTTATGTAGTTGATTACATTATTTAATTAGCCTATATATTTTTTGCAACTATATTTACCCTTAAATTAATTTTCTAATGAAAATATGTGCATTAGATGAATAACAGAGATTTATTTAGGGCCTAGTAAATGATAAAGAAATAACATAATCATCAAAACTAATAATCACATGAGCAGAGATTGATCTAAATATGAATATAAAGTTCGAAGACATGTAGCACTTCAATAATTTTCAAATATCAATGTGGATGATAAATGAGAAGCATTCAATGATTAGATTTGAGATCCTAATATGAGACCTACATTGTGAACTCTATAATTAATATAATTTTAAATTTGATATCAAAATTTAATAATTTACAATACTTTCCTGGTATTATACAATTTTAACCCTAATTGTCATGCTTCTCTAAGTCTTGTGCATTTATCTAGTAATATCTAACTTAAGGTGAATGTGGTTTTAATCAAAATATTTGATCATTGTGTTCTAGGATTTTGTTTAGTCTTACTCAAATAACTTTGAATTATTTCCACAAGAGTTGAAAGAAGGCATGATATGGATTCAAATAGAACATAATAAAATAAGTTTTTCCTGATACTATGTGATAGGGAATCTCTATAATAATAAACTACAATATTAATTCTCGATTCTGACATCTGAAGTGAGTATTGAAAAAATAGCATTTAATTAAGTTTTAAAAATTACATGTGAGATAGAAACTACTTCAAAATTATTAGAGAGTACTTCAAAAATTGATTAACTTTACAAAGGAAAGGTTTTCAATAGAAAAGCCTACACTCAAAACATGTTTATAAGTGTTACTTAACCTTGTCTTTTTTTCCTTCTTAGAAGATGTACTGAACTAGGAGATTGTAATTGGATTGGTAGATGACGTGGAAAGTGAGGTGGGATATGCAAAATCCTAACCAATTGAGTAAAAGTAGAAACTACGGGAATTGCGATTTTCTTAAATATTTGTTATGCATTACATGTACTATTATGTATTCTTATTATTCTTCACTTAGACAATAAATTCATTGGCCTTCAATAAATTTAGAAAAGATAAAAATACTATTGTACTGCAGATTAGTGTTGAAATGTCTTTGGACCTAGAGTTAGCTTGCTATAGTAAATTAATAAAAAATATTAGAACAATGGTGAATTTTGCAAGGACAAAAATATAGCTCTCAATTTCCTAGATTGGGAAGATGAAGAACACCAAATTTCACAATCTATACAAAGATGATCATCATGCATAACCCCTATAATAAGATGAATATTCCTCTAAAAATAAAAGTAGAGCCCAAAAATTTGTTGGCGACTAGATTTGGTCATGTGTTTGTTGTGACTTGGATAGAGGAGGCAATGATTTAATTAATGATTTTATATATGGAGATATTGCTTGAAATGAATCAATTAGGGGAGGGAAGTTTTGATTGACTAAATAGGAGTGGAATTTTAGGTGAAAGGGGTTAGGTGAGTTAGGGATATAATGTGAAATGGTATGTGATGGATTTAGTGTGAAATGATCATGTGCTTTTTGGTACAAATGTCATTGGATTTTAGGTGTATATGTAGGTGTACACCATGATATTGTTCTATTTTTCTTGATATTTTTTGGATGTTTGGTTTATATTGAATTATTAGGATTTTTTTTGCATTTTTTAGAATTTTTTTAAATTATAGACATTTTTACCTTTTTGGTTTTTGAAATATCTATTTTTTGGGTTTTTAGGAATTAATATTTTCTTGGATTTTTAGAGAATGTCAAATACTAAGGAAAAATATAATGGATGGTGTTTGACTAATATTGATGATGGATGATTATGATTTATGTAAGTTGATTCAATATACATGGTTCAGATGATATGGATGAGGGGGCTTAATGTTTATATGTGAATGATCAAGATTGGATGAATTGGTGCAAAATAATGTTTGGTGAGGTTAGGATATGATATGTAAGTAATGGGTTTGAAGGTAAGATGTAGTTAGTAGCAATGTGATAGTGGATTGAAAATTCAAGATGATGTTAGTATATGTATGTAAACCCCATGACTATAACTTTGATCCAAACCCGACTTCTCATTCAATCCAATCCATCCATCAACTAATATATTTTGGTTGGATTAATTTATCTCATAGAATTTCTATAAATGAGAGGCCTTCCATCCCATTTGCATCATATCTCTTCTCATCCTATTGTTATGCTACTGTAATTTTTATCTACATATTCCATAGACTAGGTAATATTCTATCATCGTATCCTTATCCTACTAGTATGCTACTACATTTTCTATCTACTTATTCCATAGATTAGGTAATATTCTATCATCATATCCTTATCATATGTACATTTGACCTATCATCCTGATTTTTTAAAAAATCTCACTCTATGTTTGGGAGATAGATCAACACTTTTCTCCAAATATTATTCAAGGAAACCATAGAGATCTCAATCCAATGAAAGAATGGGCAAAAGAGATCTTGCAATAGGGTGTCCTAGGGTATGATTAGAGACTAAAAGAGGGTTCACCACCAAGCTAGTACTTGGAAAGACATGCAACATGCAAGATCTAATGACAAGAGATGAATGAAACATGTGAAGTACTATGCAAAACCTAGCTAAATGGCCTAGGAACTAAAATTGAAAAGCAAGATAACAAACTAAGAATGAATAGAAAGGTACCTAGAGGAAGGATGATGTCAAAAAAGGCTCTAAAACTGTGAAATCTTGTTGTTTAATTCCCACTCGGACTCATACACCAATCTAGGAGATTTAGTTCCAAACTAGGGTTTCTATGCCAAAACAAGAATCTCACAGTGGTTGATCTAGATTTACTAAAATCTAAAAAATGTGCTATACTAGGAATCATATACCACAAGTGGTGTATCAATCCCACCATTCTTTTTAGAGGGTTGAGACCTGAATCTGCTCTCTTATTTCTGCTCTTCCTCCCACACTTCATTTTTGGATCTGAAACCCTAATTTGTGGCTTGTAGGTGACATTCCATGAAGATAAAAAAATTTAATAACTAGAAAAAATTTCCCATTATTGTAACTTAATCTTCAAAAAATCTTTAAGCTCCAAGATACCTAGATCTGCAATCACACATGTAGAGAGAAAAACTTGTTGATTGTTAGGGAATAGGGGTTTTCCTTGGTCAAACCCCTTTTAGGTAATTAAACAAAATGATGAGATAATGAAATAAGGACATGAAATATGAAAAGTGAAACATGAACATTGATACTTTGAATGATGTCTTGAGATGTAAATCAACAATCTAACATGAAATGGCCATGTAGAATGTAGATCTTCATCTTGAATATGAATGTGAAACAATGCTTGCACATGGATCTTCAATGCTAAATCGCTACACTAGCTCAACAACATGATTGATGCTTGATGACCTTGACATGATAATGGTTCTTAGATTTTTGCAACAAATGATGAAGAAATATGCCCTTGAATGCCTTATAAATGTTCTTGTAAACTCTCTTGACGCTCTTGTGAAGTCTTGGAATACTTAACTCTTGATAGCTTATGTTGATATCATGAAGGCTTAGGTGAATGAATAATTTGAGACCTTTATATAGGAAATCCATCCAATTTACCATTTATTAGATCCTAGAGGCTAACATTCACGAAATTTGAGCTTAAAACCCTAATTTCCTGCTTAAAACCCTAAAAAGGGGCCAAATGGAACTCATACGCCACTTGTGGTATATAGGTCCCATCTAGATGTAACTCATATGCCCAAGATGTCTTATGGGTCCCACCAAACCTTTTTGGATAGAGGGAATCTCAAGGAGTTAAAATATTAAGCGTATTTGATGTCTATGTGAGGATTTCATTTGAACTATGCCTCGAGATGAATAATAAAGAGTCTTAGGTACGTATTAATGATGATATTAAGTTCATAAATGTAAGAGGGCCCAAAACACAATGTGAAGGTGTATATAAATACACTTTACAACATTAAATTAAGGAAACATTAGGTCAATTTAGCTTAAAAGGACCCTAAACCTAAGGTGAATGTGTAAAATACATTACAACACTAGATAAAGGAAACATTAGGACCATTTTATTGCTAATCATTCTAAAATTAAGTGTGAAAATGGACGACATTTTTCTACACTACACATCCTATCAATCCTATCATCATGCTACTTATACAAGCTACCACATTCCTCCATCAACACATCAAAAGAGAAAATCAAGTGGTGCTAGGGTGCACTCTACTTTAGCTCTATCTAAGGAGAAAGAATGTTTTAAGTTGAAGGTATTATGTACATTTCATTATCTTCTATGTTATTTACCTCTAATCCATTTTCTTATTTTGAAAAATAAACCTTCAAAAATAAAACCAAATCTTGAATCAAACTGAAAACTACACAAACTCAATAGTTTGAAAAAATATATCAAATGATATAGAAGAAAAATAGAATTTAGCAGCATTATGTCCATAATATGTTGTGTGATAATAAATATCTAGAAATATAATCTAAAATCTATCAATACCAATAACTAAAAGAAGAAATATATGACAAGTAATAGAAACTAGGAAAACAAAGTTTGCACAAAAATGCATGTGATATCACAATTGCTCCAAATTACTACAAAGTAGTAGTAAAGACTTGATACATTACTTTAACAAGGCATGGATATTTAAGGGGGTATAAATAGACAAGCCTATTCTAAGAACATCCTCTCAAAGGTCACCCATACATGACAAGTGTTGAGGTGAATCAACTATCCTAGAAGTTGTTTTGAACTTAGAGACTATACCTAACTAGGTAGATGAAGTAAAATATGAAATATTCTAATTTTATTTCTACTTGAGTAGATAGAAAATTATATGAAGTATAGTTATCACTTTGTTAGGGATACTATTATTTTCTATGGTATTCTCTTAGCTAATGAGTTGGGGGTCCAATCCCTTTTTACTAAAAGTAATTCCCTTTGTTAATTGATTTTGTATCTGCTGACTCCCTAGTTGACTCATTCTCACCCTCTAATATTAATTCTTCCTCCTCTTATTACTCACTTAGTTCTTTAATATAGAATAACATCTTTATAGTTTATTTATGTCCTTTATTGTATTTTCTATCGTAACTAAAACACAAGTCTTTATTTCTCTTCTCTTCATTTCTTGTGAGTTTGTCTGGTAGGCTGAGGAAGTGACTATGTAGGAATTTTTCTCTATCTTATGTTTATAAAACCTTACCTTTTCTATTAGTCAAAAAATTTCCATCTACCTACCTTTCTATAATCATTATCTAGGACATAGAATTTAGATGAAATCGGTATACCTCAATTTAGTACTTTAAACTCCTAGGAACAATTCTTATGAAATTTCCTTTACAACATTCTCCACTCTAAAGATAGAGTTTGGAATTGATGATTATAACCCTTCATTAGACCCATTTCATTTAGTTTGGTGAGCTATTTAAAATAGTTATCAATAATATTGTTGTGGCTAAATGTACATAATGAATTTCTCTTGGAAGATAGAAAAAATGACAACACATTCCTTCTTTCTCTTCTCTTCACATACCTAATGATACCAAATGAATTAATCTAGTTCCAAGTATAAGGATTCCATGTAACTTTAAATTGACATATAACATGATGAAGATCAAATAACTATTTGATTTGGCAAAGCCAATTTTTTAGATCTTTACCATCAAATTTCTCCATATCTATCATTGATGTAAAATTCCTAACCATTGAATTATTTGAATGGTAATCTATGTTTAGATATAATTCGAACCTAAAAGTATCATTATCCTTAGGAAACACATCTTCTTCTTAAATATTTTTTTGTGGCTCCATATATTTTATAATGTAAAAAATTGTTTATATAATAAACCAAAAGTAAAAATATTTATTAAAATAAATAGAAAATATAAATATTTTTTAAAAGAAGTATAAAAATATAAAATAATATTTTATTAAATTATAAAAAAAATTGATTAAATAATTACATAAATAATAAATAGCTATTTATAAAACTTCTGAAATATAAAGATCAATAATAATATAAAAAAATATTAAAATATAAAAGCCCATATTTAAAATAAATAATTCTCAAATGCGACTCAAACAATATTTGTATCATGACAAAGAAAATCAGGAAAAAAAATAATATTGAAAGGCTGCTCTGCAAACATGGGCCAAGTGATCATCGGGACCCCCAGGCTGATGCTCTCCAGCGTGGAGTTCCATCCGCAGTGGCTTAGAAACGCGTCAGTGGAAGGATGGGAGAGGATGAGGAGCTGCGGCGCCCAGCCCTATATGACCAGACCTCTGTCCTTAGTCCGCTCTTCAAACTCCTCTGGCAGATCTATCTCCGGTACGCGCTTGATAGCCCATATGAAGGCCTGCTGGCTCGGCTCTAGCGCCCTCGCCAGCGCCTCTGTCTGTTGTTTGTTCAGAGACGACTGGCTTCCAAAGCATACAACAACTACGAATTAGGGCTTCGCCTATCAAGCCACTGCAAGCACTCCGCCTCACTTATATCAGCGACCTTTCTTCGGCTGTCACGGGTGGTGCGTTCCACTCCCTCTGCGTCGAAAAGCGTTCTGGGAAGTATAGCACCGACACTCCAAACAGGCCGCTTCGTTAAGCTCTTAATATGATCGATCCACAGCGAATCCAGCTAGTAAAACGTATTGAAAATCACCCCGCTTCCTTCCATGCTGCGATTGATCTCGTCCGTGATGAAACTTTGCATGGGAATCGCGTCCAGGTCCCGCATGATGAATGGCAGGTCGGATTTACGCAGCTTGAAATCGAACGGAAGGTTGGGAACCTGGAAATACTCGTCGTCTCCTTCCACATTCTTCTGCGGCGTCTTCTTCATGAACGAGTGCATAACAGACATGGCAAATGCTCCCGAGGTGTGGAAAACTACGGTGGGAAGCCCAAATTTGTCGCCGGAGTTGTGAACCCATGAAGTCAACATGTCGCTTATTATACAAACTGGAGGAGACGGGGAATTCGTGATCTGATCCTCGGCATCTTTCATCTGCAGCTCCAGCCATTACTCGAACAGGCCAGCCAGCTTGTAGGACGACTTCATAAGAATTCCGCTCATATGCAGCGGAACGGCTTCGGAATTTTCAATTCCAGGAGGCAGGCCTTCGATGGGAGGCTGGTGTAATTCAAAATCCTCCAAAGCTTGCTTGCACCAAACCTCAAGAAGACACTACACTGCCTTCACCAAGAATCTAGCAATGATCTAAGCTCAGTACTGACTTGGCTCAACAATTGAACCTTGCTACAACTCTGTCCTAAGAGTTTCTACTTGTGCTTTCACTTTGGAGGGTTCCACACCTTCTTGAAATTTGAATGCTCTTTCTAGGACTTAGAAGAATCTAAGTGCCCTGTTCTCCAACTGACTTGAACCTCTTGCAGGGGAGTTGGAGATGTTGGCTTCTTGCATTTCACCTCCAAATGGGTACATCTTGCCTTAAGTTCAACCCTCAAATCACCCATTTTGTGAACTTCCTTTGAACAGGCCCAAATCTCTACTAGCCCTTACCAGTCGGTATTTGGCTTTTTCCTCTCACTTTTCCCAAACAACCTACCAAGCAAATAGCATTTTCAGACACCCTTTTCAGGGTTTTAAATCTTGCAAAAGATTTATGGTCACCAAATCTTTCGTACAGCTGACTCCTGAGATCTTGGAGAGGAGGGCTAATTGCCCTATTTCCTAGGGTTTTGTTGTTCCTTGTTGATTTCTCACCCAAACAAATTGTTCAGGCCTTCATTACTCTGGTGTCCTTGTATTTGAGCTCAATCCACCTGGAAATGTCCTTTGGCCGTACAACTGTACCTTTCTCCTGCCTTGGTTCTTTGTTTTTCACCCTAATTCCCTAACCGAATCCTAAGCTCGCCTAGGGTTTGGGTGTATTCTCCTTGGCTCTTTGTTCCATGCTATCTACTATCAAATATGTGCAAACAAATGACTCTTCTCCCATATTCCACCAGACTCAGGAAGACCCCGCGGTCAGTGGCTATGGGGGAGTCATTCTACAAAAGACTGTCCCAAAACTGCAATTAGAATGCTTCCCAAACTAATAACTATGGAGACTAAAATACAATTCTACTCTAAGCAACATGTATACAGAGGGAAAATGACACAATCTACACTAGGAACTCCAATGCATAATTGAAACAGTATTTACAACATTTGTGAATTCACCGTCTTCAAAAACTCACGGGCAGGAACATAAATATAGTCTACAACTATCTCTGTCAATTCAGAACTTAACTATAACGCATGTATCCAGGATCAACACACTATCTAAAAGGCAAAAGATGTTAGATCATGTTAACAATATGTATTCCCATGCCAAACAGAACATATATTTCATAATATCATGGTTGATAGAAAACACACGAGGTTTTCCAAAACACAGAAAAACTTTTTAAAATCTACTAAACTGTCTCTATTTCCTTCACACCCACTGATTACAATGATTGCCCTCTTTTGTTACGAGCCATTCCCTTATCTTGAGGTCTTTTCCCACCATGCAAGGGAAGATTGCTCGCTCCATATCCCTAATTTTAAGGGAAACTCAAGACCATTAACAGTTACATGCAATCCAAGTCATATTGCCATGCAACCATGCAATATTCTTGTAACCTTGCCTTCTTTCTTCTTTTTAAGATCTCCCACTCTTCCATCTCTAGCAACCACGATGTAAACTGTCCTTGGCATCTTCTAATAGCGAGGAAATGGCTAAGACAAAGTTTAAAACTTTAAATGCTATCATTTTCTATCTTAAGCTAAACAAAGCATAATTTAACACTAAACATAACTAATGAGAGCCTTAGTCCTAGTGACTAGCTACTCCCACACCAAAATGCAAGACCTCTAAGGTCCAAACTAAATACAACATGCTGACTTGGCCAAAGTCAGTACAAGCCAAAACTTTTGAAAACCAAAATTTGTGCAAATCAAGTTGGGGTTGGTTTGGCCTAGGTGCTCCTGCACCATCCTCCCCAAAACAGAGAACTTCAAGCCATCCTTGGATTGTGTACATTGGGATCAACTCCCAGCTTCTTGAACTCTGCCTCCTTAATCCAGATTGCATCCACTTCAGTTTGTCCTGGTCTTTGGATCAGATGTTCCTTATATTCCTTTGTCCTGGTTTTCTTATAAACTCTAGTATCTAAGACTTTATCAACTTGCTTGACTGCAGTGGAGGGCAATTTGAGTTCTTCAACATCTTGACTGACTTCTTGGAAGGTCTGATCCAAGTTGACTGATGGTCTTTTGTAGTGTACAAGGTCTGCAACATTAAAAATAGGGGAGAGTCCACTGTCATCTGGTAATTGTACTTTTGCTGCATTATCTCCATACTTCTCCAAGATAGGACAGGGACCTATCCTCTTCATTTGCAGCTTATGAGGAACTCCCTTCTGCAACCTGGCCTTGTTCAAATGTACCATGACTAAGTCACCCACATTAAACTGGACTTCTCTTCTATGTTCATAAACCTTAGCCTTATGCTTCATGGTATTTTCTGCCAAGGTCTTTCTGACTGTCTCATGAATTTCCTGCATAGCACAAGCAAAATCATCTACATAACCACTTCCCTTAACTCCATCTTTCAGCTCTCTAAGCTCATAGACACCCCTGGGATGTAAACCATACACAATTTCAAAGGGGCTCTTCCTTGTGGATCTATTGACTGTATCATTATATGCATACTCAGCCTGCCCAATAATCTGATCCCATTGTTGACCATACTCCTTGGTCAAGCATCTAAGAAGGTTCCCAAGTGTTCTATTTACCACTTCGGTCTGACCATCAGTTTGGGCATGGTATGCAGATCCAAAGGACAGATTGGTGCCCATTCTCTGCCAAAGTGTCTTCCAAAAGTGGCTCATAAATTTAGTATCCCTGTCTGATACAATGTTGATTGGCAAACCATGAATCCTAACTATTTCCTTGAAGAAAAGTGAGGCTATTTGACTGGCATCATTGGTTGTTTTGCAGGGTATAAAGTGAGCCATTTTGCTGAATCTATCAACCACAACATAAACACTGTCCATTCCTTGCCTTGTCTTGGGTAAACCAACTACAAAGTCCATGCTTAAGCATTCCCATGGCCTAGAAGGGATTGGTAGTGGCTGGTATAAGCCTGCATTAGAAGAAGTGCCTTTTGCTTTTTGACACACTACACAACTCTCTACATACTTTCTGACATCTAGATTCATCTTAGGCCAAAAATAAAACCTTTGGACAAGCTCTTGAGTTTTGGTGATCCCAAAATGACCACTCAATGCACCATTATGCTTCTCTTGAATTAAGTTCTCCCTAATAGACCCTCTAGGAACACAAAGTTGATTGCCTTTAAACAACAAATCACTTTGCAATGTGTATTCAGCATACTTGCTATGAAAATGGTTCTTAAACTCAAGGCATACCTTATAAATTTCTGCAAAGTCTTCATCATCTGCATATAGATCCTTGAAGTGATCTATTCCCATGCTCTTCAATTGGATTTCTTGGATGGTAAGAACTCTCCTACTCAATGCATCAGCAACTTTGTTGAGAGCTCCCTTCTTGTGCTTGATGTTGAAGGTGTAGGCTTGCAAGTACTCCACCCATTTCATGTGCCTATGACTCAACTTCTCTTGGGAATTCAGAAAACTGAGTGCTTGATTGTCTGAGTACACAATGAACTCCTTGGGAAGCAAATAGTGCCTCCACTTCCTTAGTGCTTGGACCAATGCATACATTTCTAGATCATAAGAAGAATACTTCTTCTTGGCTTCACTTAGCTTCTCAGAATGAAAAGCCACCGGTCTGCCCTCTTGACTGAGAACAGCTCCAATTGCTACATTACTAGCATCACACTCAATTGTAAATAGTTTCTCAAAACTTGGCAACACCAAAACAGGTTGAGTAGCTACCTTTTCCTTCAGCAACTCAAAACTCTTGTTAGCTTGTTCATTCCACACAAACTTAGTTTTCATGCCTCCTTTAATGGTATCCAACATAGGAGCACAAATTGCACTAAACTGTTTGATGAATTTCCTATAATATTGAGCAAGTCCATGGAAGCTTCTTACCTCTGTTGCTGTCTTGGGAGTAGGCCAATTAAGAATGGCTTCTACCTTGCTGCTGTCCATCTTCAAGTTGCCATGTGATAACACAAAACCAAGGTACACCAGCTCTGTTTTGATGAATTCACACTTTTCCAGATTGATCTTCAGCTTCTCCTCCTATAGCTTCTTGAAAACCAGCTCAATGTGTTGGAGGTGCTCTTCTCTAGTTCTGCTATAGATTAGTATATCATCAAGATACACTACTACAAACTTGCCAATGTAGTCCTTGAGGATTTCATTCATGAGTCTCATGAATGTGGAGGGGGCATTAGACAAATCAAATGGCATTACTAGCCACTCATAGAGACCCTCATTGGTTTTGAAGGCTGTTTTCCACTCATCACCCTCATGTATTCTAATTTGATGGTAACCACTCTTTAAATCTATCTTGGTATAGTAGCTAGCTTCACCTAGATAGCCCATGAGGTCTTCAATTCTAGGAATGGGAAACCTATACCTGATGGTTATCTTGTTGATTGCTCTGGAATCAGTGCAAAGCCTCCATTCTCCTCCTTTCTTGGGTTCCAAGATGGTGGGTACTGCACAAGGACTAATGCTCTTCCTAATGAGACCTTAATCAAGCAATTCTTGGATCTACCTAGCTATCTCCTCATTCTGTTGAGGTTTCATCTTGTAGGCTGCTTTGTTAGGAAGGGTGGCTCCTGGTATCAAGTCTATCCTATGACTTATGGCTCTCTTAGGAGGTAAGGTTGCTGGTTGACCACTACTTACTATGTTCTCATAGGTCTGCAACAAGTCTTGAGTCTCCTTGGGTAACTCTTGCTTTCCAGCTGCCTTCTCTTTGCTTGCTTCTCTTGGCTTGATCATGATTGCATAGCCAACGCCTTCTCCTTCTTCTAAGACCTTTAAGAACTCTTTTTCACCAGTTATAAGCAGCTTAGAACCTGCTGTCTGCACTTCAGTGTCTTCCAACAAAGATTGAATCTTATATGTGACATTATCCTTCTTGAAGGTGTAAGAGTTCTTGGCTCCATCATGCACAGCTTGACGGTCAAATTGCCATGGCCTACCTAGGAGAAAGTGGCATGCATCCATAGGTAACACATCACATAATACCTTGTCTTTATACTTGCCAATTGAAAACTCCACCCATGCTTGTTCATTCACCAAGACATGCTGACCCTTGTTGAGCCATGTGACCTTGTAAGGATTCTTGTGAGGTATTCTTGCTAATTTCAGTTTGCTGACTGCCTCCTCTGACACAATATTGTCAGTAGAACCTGAGTCTATAATCACCTTGCATACTTTCCCCATCATCTTGCATTTTATCCTAAACAAAGATCTTCTTTGGCTTGGTTCCTCTTTGACCGGTTCCTTGATTAAAGTTCTTCTCATCATGAGATTCTCCCCTTCTTCTGAGTTCAAGGGTACTTCTTTGCTTATTTGCTGCAGCTGCTTCATCTTGAATTAGATGGGTCCTCTTATCTCCTCCATGAGATGTGCTTCCTTTCTCTGGACATCTATAGGCTGGGTGTCCCAATTGGTTGCAATGATAGCATTTCATGTTGGTGAAGTAACTACTCCTTCCTTGTCCACCACTTCTTCCTCTAGGGCTGAAACCTCTTCCTCTACCACCTCTACTAGAGCTTCCTTCTTGCTGATCAAAAAATCTGACTTCTCCTTGAGCTCTTGTTTCTGAGCTTCTTCCACTATAGCTTCCTCTTTGTCCTCTGCTGTCTTTGCCTTTACCTCTACCTTTAGGGTTCTGTTCTTGTTTCTTTTTGCCTTTCTCCTCTATTTTCAAAGCCATTTGATAGCATTGGTGGACTATTTTGAAGTTTACTAAACTCATATCTTCCTGAATAGACCACTTGAGTCCATTTAGGTACCTTGCCAACTTAATGCTTTCATCTTCAACCACCTTTGATCTGAGGCACAATTTCTGAAACTCCTCTGTATATGTTTGGACATCCATGTCCTTTTGCCTCAGATTGTGTCTTCTCCTGTGCAAATGAACTTCATAATCATCTGGGAGATAAGTTTGCCTTATCTTAGTCACCATTCCTCTCCATGAAACTATGGGACCTTTTCCTTCTTTCTCTCTTTCTGATTGTACAAACTTCCACCATGTTAGAGCTGCTCCTCTCAACCTTGACTTGGCCACCTTCACCTTTTGGGCCTCTATTATGCCATCACACTCAAAGTGATTCTCAATACTCTTAATCCAATCTACTACTGAATCTGGATCCATTTGTCCACTGAAAAGTGGCACACCATCCAATGCGTTACCACTCAAGGCCTGCAATGCCTTCAAGAATGGTTCCTCTGCAAGAACAGGGTCAAGCTTTGGAGCTTCCTCCTCCAATTCCACCTCTTTTTCCTTGGCTTCCTGCTCTTCTTTCTTCTTTATCTTGTCCTTCACAGTGTCTGCTGTTTCTTGGACTTCATCTAGGAGTTTCTCCATCTAAGATATCCTCTCTCTGAGCAACCAGTTATCTTCCTCTTGCTCTTCTACCTTCTTTGCTAACTCTGCATTTGTCACCATGGTTCCTTCCTCTGGTGTATTCTCTCCTACTAACTCGGTGGATTGGATCATTAATCACAAGCCTAGAATCCAACTCTTGCTCTGATACCAATATGGTGTAATTCAAAATCCTCCAAAGCTTGCTTGCACCAAACCTCAAGAAGACACTACACTTCCTTCACCAAGAACCTAGCAATGATCTAAGCTCAATACTGACTTGGTTCAACAATTGAACCTTGCTACAACTCTGTCCTAAGAGTTTCTACTTGTGCTTTCACTTTGGAGGGTTCCACACCTTCTTGAAATTTGAATGCTCTTTCTAGGACTTAGAAGAATCTAAGTGCCCTGTTCTCCAACTGACTTGAACCTCTTGCAGGGGAGTTGGAGATGTTGGCTTCTTGCATTTCACCTCCAAATAGGTACATCTTGCCTTAAGTTCAACCCTCAAATCACCCGTTTTGTGAACTTGCCTTGGACAGGCCCAAATCTCTACTAGCCCTTACCAGTCGGTATTTGGCTTTTCACTCTCACTTTTCCCAAACAACCTACCAAGCAAATAGCATTTTCAGACACCCTTTTTAGGGTTTTAAATCTTGCAAAAGATTTCTGGTCACCAAATCTTCCATACAGCTGACTCCTGAGATCTTGGAGAGGAGGGCTAATTGCCCTATTTCCTAGTGTTTTGCTGTTCCTTGTTGATTTCTCACCCAAACAAATTGTTCAGGCCTTCATTACTCTGGTGTTCTTGTATTTGAGCTCAGTCCACCTGGAAATGTCCTTTGGCCGTACAACTGTACCTTTCCCCTGCCTTGGTTCTTTGTTTTTCACCCTAATTCCCTAACCGGGTTGTAAGCTCGCCTAGGGTTTGGGTGTATTCTCCTTGGCTCTTTGTTCCATGCTATCTACTATCAAATATGTGCAAACAAATGACTCTTCTCCCATATTCGACCAGTCTCAGGAAGACCCCGCGGTCAGTGGCTATGGGGGAGTCATTCTACAAAAGACTGTCCCAAAACTGCAATTAGAATGCTTCCCAAACTAATAACTATGGAGACTAAAATACAATTCTACTCTAAGCAACCTGTATACAGAGGGAAAATGACACAATCTACACTAGGAACTCCAATGCATAATTGAAACAGTATTTACAACGTTCGTGAATTCACTGTCTTCAAAAACTCACGGGCACGAACATAAATACAGTCTACAACTATCTCTGTCAATTCAAAACTTAACTATAACGCATGTATCCAGGATCAACACACTATCTACAAGGCAAAAGATGTTAGATCATGTTAACAATATGTATTCCCACGCCAAACAGAACATATATTTCATAATATCATGGTTGACAGAAAACACACGAGGTTTTCCAAAACACAGAAAAACTTTTTAAAATCTACTAAACTGTCTCTATTTCCTTCACACCCACTGATTACAATGATTGCCCTCTTTTGTTACGAGCCATTCCCTTATCTTGAGGTCTTTTCCCACCATGCAAGGGAAGATTGCTCGCTACATATCCCTAATTTTAAGGGAAACTCAAGACCATTAATAGTTACATGCAATCCAAGTCATATTGCCATGCAACCATGCAATATTCTTGTAACCTAGCCTTCTTTCCTTCTTTTTAGGATCTCCCACTCTTCCATCTCGAGCAACCACGATGTAAACTGTCCTTAGCATCTTCTAATAGCGAGGAAATAGCTAAGACAAAGTTTAAAACTTTAAATGCTATCATTTTCTGTCTTAAGCTAAACAAAGCAGAATTTAACACTAAACATAACTAATGAGAGCCTTAGTCCTAGTGACTAGCTACTCCCACACCAAAACGCAAGACCTCTAAGGTCCAAACTAAATACAACATGCTGACTTGGCCAAAGTCAGTACAAGCCAAAACTTTTGATAACCAAAATTTGTGCAAATCAAGTTGGGGTTGGTTTGGCCTAGGCGCTCCTGCACCAGAGGCATGGAAAGCGACACCAGTCGTATATCGATGCCAGGATTCGAACTCTTGACCGCCTGGTCCACTTGAGGCTGCAGACGTGCAACGTTGCCTGGTGTGGGTGTAAAAGAAACAATGATGCCGTGTGAGGCGAGAAGCTTTGTGAATTCCAGGAAAGGAATAAGATGCCCCTGCCCTAGGTAGGGAACGACTACCACATGAGGCTTGCTCTGCTTCTCACCATCATTCAACTTTTTCCACATTTTAACATTTATCAAACACCTCTCTCGCCCAGACCATTTCATATACCTTCCATCGCAGCCAAGCCAGACATGGCAGCCATTTCTGGTACTCACATGCATTGTATAACAAAAAGACGGATTCATCTAAACCACAGAAAAACTAAAAGATAAACCGCATTGCATAACAAATCCAGCTTTCCATGCATAGATGGATTCACCTCAGCCACAGAAAAATAAAAGAGACGTCTGTGTCGCGGGAGAATAAAATTACGAATGAAGCATAAAGTGGATGACTCGCATATTTTATTTGTCGACATGTAACATATTTGACATGCTAATGGAATCTTAGAAGCATTAAAGACAATTTGTCAATTGCGCAGGACTACCATGATTGCATTAAAGACAACTTATTTCAATAGCTACCTGCACCGTTGGTTTGACATGCTGAATTCCAGAAATTTCTAACAGAGATTTCACTATTAATCGATCGAAGATCATTGCATTCCATTCGTATCAATGCAATTAAATGGATTAAATGTTCAAATTTGCGTATCCTTTTCAGATTAAATGGATTAATTTCTTCTCATGTCAACAATCAGTTTGTATTTTTGCATGACACGTTTAGTGAGTGTTTGTTTTGTCTGAGGTCGGTGCGCAATTATTTGTATGGCTTTATTCGGAAGAGAGTGTAAGAATCATCTTTCCTCACCACTCGTCAACCAGGTACGATGTGAAATTTGACGGCCACCTCTGCCTGTCAAAACAAGATTTCACAACGGCCAAGGTCTGAAATGGGAAGAGTACAATCCACACATTGTGTGGGTGGATGAGGTAAGAAGAGACATTTGTCTATTTTTAAGTGAAAACCCTGATTTAAAGTCATAGATGCTCAAAAATGATTATGAGGCAACTTTTGAATGATCAGCATAAAACATTTTCATTTTATTTTTATTTTCCTAGTAGCTGTCATTTAAGGGGCATCCAGTAATATTAGTATAAATTCTTTTATTGCTTTATGGTCGATATCATAATTTTTTTTATCAGATTGTATATAACTAAATATTAGTTTTTTAATATTTAAATTGATTGATATTTTTGGTATAGATAATTGTTGTTTTAATATTTTTTATTGGTCTACAAAGATTTTCTTCATAATATTGGACTAAAAAAATTATTAGAATTAAAAAATATTAAGGTGTTCTTCAAATTTAAGGAGTTCTAGAAAAAAGTTGAGAAGATGTATTTCTCATCTAGATAACAAGTACTAAGGTTAATTATCTAATTTATAATAAAAAGCTGCACCCAGTGCTCTATGTTTCTATTTGATTGTTTTATCCTAATATTGAAAGATAAAATCTCAAGATTTTTTCTCATATTACTATGAATGTGACAATAGATCAAATCCAACAAGCCTACAATGTACCTCTAAAAGTAATTCCCTAGGGCATAGAGTCATCTATAAAACACGTGGCATTGGAAGATTATAGGGATAACTATTACAAGATGTTATAAGTCATCTCAACCACTCAACAATGAAAATAGTTGGTATGGGTTTCAAATCCTTCAAGACACAAATAGAGGATGTTTAAATATCTAGCTCAATGTAACTCTCACAAACCAAAAGACCTACCTTAATAACCTCTTAAAGTCAAGAAATGACATACAGGCTCCACTAGAGAGAAAATCTCATAATTTTTCTATTGCAATGAGAAATATAGTTGTATTTAAGAAAATTCATTTGTTTGAATAATCAATGTGCAAAAGATATGAACTCTTTAGAGGAAAAAAGTAAAGGTTTTATTGAACATTACATATAACTTTTTTATAAAGTTGAGACTAAGTTTTAGAGAATAAGTTTAATGTTCTCTGAAGGAAGAATGTATGTTGGGTTTCTCAACATAATATATTTTATTATGTAATGTAAAATATTAATATATAATTGTAATGATGAAAAACTCATAACCATATTCCTTCATTATGTTTTGGATCTATTTGAAATAGAGTATTCTTAATATCTATAAGTGGAAATTCTTGCACTAATTTAGCTCATTGCATTAGCATTACCATCCCATCAACAATCATCCCCAAAGATAAATCATGACCCATAGATCCCTCAATACATCATCATAGATTAATTTGGTAGGTGCAAGATTGACCTAAGTCACTTCTATAGTTACACAACTTAAACTTAAAATCTTAAAATTTAAATTTAAATTAAACCATGTCAACCTCCTCCTACACGATTATATTTACCAACCTAGCTTGCATTTGTGCTCATTTACATTTTAAAAAATTCTAAACTAATTTACAAAAATCAAAATTATAGAACATATATATATATATATATATATATATAATAACTTCAATTATATATATAACACTTTTAATTTAAAAAATATATAAATTAATTTAGAAAAATCAAAATTATAAAACATATTTCTATATTTTAATTTTAATTATAATTTACAATAAAATTAAAAAATAAAAAATAAAAAAAATAATTTAAAACTTAAATATTTAAAAAAATCATTTAAATTTGCTTTTTATTTATAAAATAATTTATATTACAAATTATTTAATAATATATTATATATTACATTGAAACATAATTAAATAATTTTATATTTCCGACAACAAAAATTAGAACATTTTTTAAAATTATGTTAAATAACAAAACTATTTTTAGAAGTAATTTAATTATTAAATAATTTTATAAATGTAGACTATTTTTATTAAAATATAATTAAATAATTTAATATTTACCAAAAAAATTATAAATGTCCATAATGATGGTTAAAAGGCTAATCTAATGCATAAGTGTATTTATATGGTGAATTCATGTCAAAAGCAAGCAATGGTTAAAAAACTAATTTAATGCTTCATTGTATCCATACGATGAATTGGACATATTTACAGTCAATAATAAAGAGTATCATCAATTCTACTCACCAAATTCTCTTTATTTTGTAGGTTAATCAACAATCTATATTATTTTTCGTAGATGGGGAAACTTGAAAAAACCCATGATTTTTTCACTACAATGACTTGCAAATAGTTGTTCGAAAAGAGAAACACATTTTAGCTATTGAAACGTGAAATGATGCTTTCTTGTCACATTTCCAGTAACATAGAGTTGCAAAGGTGTAACATTGCCCAATGTGGATATGTGGATATGTAATAAACAATGAGCTCTTGTGGGAGGCTAGAAACTTTGTGAGGTCCAAAAAAGGAATAAGATGCCCTTGTCCAATGTAGGGAACAACCACTACAAGAGGCTTGCAGCTCTTTTCACCACTGTTCATTTTTTTTTCCATTTTAACATTCATCAAAAACCTCTCACATGTAGACCATTGCACATACCCAATTATACCAAATAAATTAATCTAGTTTTGAGTATAAGGATTCAATTGTAAATTTTTATTGACATATAATATGATAACAATCAAATTTCTATTCTATTTTGCAAAGCTATTTTTTTCTGTATTCTTAACATCAAAATTCCTCATTCTATTTTTGGTGTAAAATTTCTAGCCATTAAATTCTCTGAATGATGATCAATGTTTAAATCTAATTCAAACACACAAGTATCATTATCCTTAGGAGACTCATCTTCTTACCAAGTCCTTTATTGTGTCTCCATATGTTTTAAATCTCTAAAATCTTGACTAAATTATTTGTCAAACCATCATCTTAACATCATATTTATTTGAGAACACTTCTTTCTTCATCTTGTTGTTTTACCCCATATTTTGTTCACTTATAGATTCATTATCTATGGGACCAATCTCCTCAATTACCACATCATCATTTCTTAGATAATTTTTAGGTGTGACAAAATATTTTTTCCTCCTATTATAGGCCCTGCCATGAAAACAATAATATAAATTTCACAATAAATTTCTCAAAAAAGATAAAACTAATTTAATTTTTTAACTAAACTAACTTCTAAATCTAGAACTCACATCTAAAAAATTCTTCAAAAAAATCATTGATTTGCAATCTTGGGAGTGAATTTAGGGAAAACCATAATTTCAAAATAAATCCTTCAAAATTATGTCAAATGACCTTAAATTTAGAATATAATAGCTTCATAATGGGGACTTCAAAACCCTTTATAAATGAAGAAAAAAAATCAATGTGAAAAATATGTGCTTCACAATTTAACATTTTGAGTCCAAAAAAATGCCTTTGTTATTATCCTTTGAGTATAATGATCCTTCTTTGAAACCTCCACTTGTAATGAAAACTCAAACACAAGTGAAAAATATTCAACAAATACTTGATTATAATTAGCCACTTTGAAGGGACATGCTAATCTTAGAAGATTCTCTTACATTGTCATAATCCATCACAACCAACTCACCATCTCAAGCACTTCATTATGACTCCATTATCCCCATTTAAAATTTATGTTATGATACATCACAATGTGTGTCATATAATTGGTCAAAATCCAAATATTTTAAGTAACTTTCTATAATCATGCTCTTACATGTAGCATAACCATTTGGAAACTCATGAGAAATATGACACCCAAATACCTAGGTTCAAATTTCAATGCCCCTACTTCGTTTTGGCCTTCCCAACTATTTTTAACATATATTTACAATTATATTTATAATATCAGGAAAAAAATCCACTACAAAAATAAAGTTTTAGTGGTGGTAGAAACTTGAGAAAGTATTATGATTACGATATGAAATGAAAAAATATAAAAAATGCAAGTAGAAAATGTAAGAATGAGACTCAACAATTATGACCATGACATCAAGCAAAGATTCCATCCTATTATAAAAAAATTAAGACTATAAATACTATTTATACTAATTATATAAAAATATAACAAAAATATTTAATTACATCATTTTAAAATTAATTAAATAATAACATAAATATAATTAAATAATTATTTATAAGACTTCTTAAAAACTAAAGATCAATAATAATATAAAACTAGCAATTACACCTAAAGAAGGTTCAAAGATTACATCCATAGAAAACTATATTTATGTTAATATGTTAGAGAGTATGTATTTGTGCATGGATGTGTTGTGGCTAGATTAAACAATTAATAATAAGTGCTAAAAAATATAATGAAATAAACGTAGACAAATCTAGATTTTTTCCATAAAGAAATTAATTTATGAAATATTTGCTTACAACTTAAAAACATAAAGCAATGCAAATGAAAAAAAGAAAAGTTACTATCAAATTGACAAAAAACACTACAAATGTAAATAGATTGTTTCCATCCAGTTATAGCTTTTATGTGATAAATGAAAATTTGGAGGCTTTTACCATTAAATGACAGCTCGTTTAAACTTATTTTCCATTCAATAGTAATTTGTAAATGTGAAACTTATTTCAGACTCAAATCTCACATTATATATAACCTATATTAAAAAGTCACATAAAAAATAAATTCTCAAAATACATATAAAATCAGATTCTCACAACTTTCGTAGACAAGTTTCATGATAAAGAAAACAATGACCCATTTGAGTTCCTTTCTAATAACCTTATAATCAAATCTAAGTAACATTTAAGGAAAATAATCCACTACATTTGTGTTATTTATCTAAGTAACATTTAAGGAATATTCCCCTTACCTACCTACTCATATATTAGCAAGGCTGTCCTAGTAACAGACTGTGATCTGAAGACTGCAAAAGCTCAGGATATTCGAAAAGATTTCTGAAAATAAAGGCTGTCCTAGTAACTTCATAGGTTTACATTACTTCCCTGCAAGTTTGTACTGAAAATAAAGTATATTTTAGTTTTAATAAAATTTGATTGTGTAGAATGCTTACTTTCCTCACAATATAGGGCATGGTTTCTTCTTTTCTGGCTTACCCTCTTCTTCATTTGGGCCATGACTGAGCACCCACTTGTCATGCCGCCCGCGCACATATTCTCTAAAAGCCTGCAGGTTTGCGTGAGAAGAACCGTCTTTCTCAACCGCCATTTTTGCCCTTTTGCGCAGTTCCTGAGCTCTCATTCTCATCATCTTCCCTTCTTCTTCCGCCAAAAGCTTTATCACCGCTTTCTTCACGACATGCTCGTCCCCCACGCCGTCCATGTGAGCGCATATTTGTTCTCCAATACCCAAATGCTCTACCAGAAGCTTATTGTTGAAAGGCTGCTCTGCAAACATGGGCCAGGTGATCATGGGGATTCCCAGGCTGATGCTCTCCAGCGTGGAGTTCCATCCGCAGTGGCTTAGAAACGCGCCGGTGGAGGGATGGGAGAGGATGAGGAGCTGCGGCGCCCAGCCCCATATGACCAGCCCTCTATCCTTAGTCCGATCTTCAAACCCCTCTGGCAGATCTATCTGCGGGACGCGCTTGATGGCCCATATGAAGGCCTGCTGGCTCGCCTCCAGCCCCCTCGCCAGCGCCTCTGTCTGTTGTTTGTTCAGAGACGACTGGCTTCCAAAGCACACAAAAACTACCGAATTAGGGCTTCGCCTATCCAGCCACTGCAAGCACTTCGCCTCACTTATATCCGCGACCTTCCCTCGGCTGTCACGGGTCGCGCATTCGAGTTCCTGTCCGTCGAAAAGCTTTTTGGGAAGTATAGGACCGATGCTCCAAACAGGCCGCTTCGTTAAGCTCTTAATGTGATCGATCCCCAGCGAGTCAAGCTCGTAAAACGTGTTGAAAATCACCCCGCTTCCTTCCATGCTGCGCTTGATCTCGTCCGTGACGAAACTTTGCATGGGATTCGTGTCCGGGTCCCGCATGATGAATGGCAGGTCCGATTTACGGAGCTTGAAATCGAACGCGAGGTTGGGGACCTGGAAATATTCGTCGTCTCCTTGCACATTCTTCTGCGGCGTGTTCTTCACGAACGAGTGCATAACAGACATGGCAAATGCTCCCGAGGTGTGGAAAACTACGGTGGGAAGCCCAAATTTGGCGCCGGAGTTGTGAACCCACGACGTAAACATGTCGCTTATTACACAAACGGGAGGAGACAGGGAATTCTCGATCTGATCCTCTGCATTTTTCATCTGCAGCTCCAGCCATTGCTCGAACAGGCCAGCCAGCTTGTATGACGATTTCATCAGAATTCCACTCATGTGAATCGGAATATTGTCGGCGCTTTCGATTCCCGGAGGCAGGCCTTCGATGGGAGGCATGGGAAGCGACACCAGTCGTATATCGACGCCAGGATTCGAACCCTTGACCGCCTGGTCCACTTGATGCTGCAGACGTGCAACGTTGCCTGGCGTGGATATATAAGAAACAATGAAGCCGTGGGAGGCGAGAAGCTTTGTGAGCTCCAGGAAGGGAATAAGATGCCCCTGCCCTACGTAGGGAACGACCACCAGATGAGGCTTGCTGCTCTTCTCACCACCATTCATTTTGTTCCACATTTTAACATTCCTCAATCACCTCTCTCAGCCATATCTGGATTTGCATTCATTTCTCATGATCACTTCAAGGATTTTGTATTGTTGCTAGGACTGTAAATCTGTTACAGGACAGCTTTTTCTACTACAGAAAAAATAATAGAGACAGATTTATTAAATAAAATTTGTAGAACTGAAAAGAATCCTAAACTATGCTTAAACTGAGCATGCATTATTCGCTCAGAGATGAAGACTGGCAAAAGAAAAAATAAACCAAAGTAAACTATTGCTATCACTAGCTGTCTACAAAAATCTTTAAAAAAAAATGGTGCACATGGAACCAAAGTAAAAATATCCAAATACTAATTATAACATGCATGGTGGTAAAAACAATAATCTGCAAATGAACTTGTGCATGATAGGTATTCAATGGCAGTAGAACTGAATGTTCAACTGAATCTCCAACCTCATCCATTATCAACAATTAATGCATTTAATAGTTCAAATTTGGACACGTCCTTTTCAGATTCAGCTAAAAAGACCTTTCGCATGCGGACAGTCTCGGTTCGTATTTTTGCATGACACGTTTAATAAGTAATGTTTGGTTTGACGTGGGTGCGCAATTATTTTTATGGTTTTATTCGGAGGAGAGCATAAGAATCGTCTTTGCTTACGACTTGTTGCTCTGATTAAGTGTGAAATTACATCGGTCACCATTGCCTGTCAAACAAAGATTTCACAACGGCCAAAGTTTGAAGTGGGAAGAATAAGAATACAAAGCACAAAGTGGGAAAGAGACTGATCTTAAGTCATAGATGCTCAAAAAGGTCATGCTTCATCTAGAACGATTAACATAAAATATTTTTATATTTGACGTAAATTTATGTTCAAATTGGCTTAAGGGGCATCCGTTAATATTAGTATAATTTTTTTATTGTTTAATGGCAGATATTATTATTTTTTATTGGAAATTGTGTATGTGTAAATATGAATTCTTCTTAATATTTGTAAATTAATTGATATTTTTAGTATAGATAATAATCATACCTATAATTGTTATTGTAATCCTAATCCCGAATCTAATTGCACCTTAACCCTAAATTGACCTTGATTTTACTCTAATCCTAATAGTAACCATAACCATAACCACAACTCTAATCTAATGCTATATCATAGAAATGTAACCATAACTACAACCTTCATTAGAATCATAATTAAAGTCGAATTGATCACAAACCTAACAATAACCCTAATCGAATGATCAACCTAATCCTAGTTGAACCCTAATTAAACGATAATGCTTACCTAACCCTAATCATAATTGTAACCATAATAATAATCCTAAGCTTTATCCAAGAATGATAACCCTAACTATAACCTAACATAAACCTATCCTTTTCTCCAATTGAAACCTAAGAATAACCCTAACCCCAATATTTAGCCTAGAAATATAACCATAATCCTAGCCCTAACCCTATTGAACATCAACCATAATTGAATCATAATTAAACCCTAATTGAACTCTATTTGAACCTTAACCCTAAGCATAATTAAACCTTAACTATAATTGAACCTTAATCCTTAATCCAATTAAACATTAACCTTAATTGAATCCTAATTGTAATGATAATTGTGCTTTAATAACAACTAAACTATAATTTAGTGCTAACACTAACATGAAAAGTAGCATAACTCTAACCTCAAGCTTTATCCATTGAATTTTAACCATAAAAGTAATTGTAATCCAATGTTTTATAATAAAACCTTAAACCAAACCCTAATTGGATATTAATCCTAAGTGAACCCTAATATAATTATATAGTATATAATCCTAACCCTAATTTAACCCTATTTTAACCCTAATATTAAGAGTAACCCTACTTGTTACCCTATCTTAAAGTTTTATCCTAGAATTGTAACCATAAATGTAACCCATACTCTAACCACAATAGAATGCTAAATAATCCCTAACCCTAACTATATCCTAAACCTAACCTTAATTGAAACCTAAGTAAATTGTAACCCTTACTTAACCTTAATCATAAACCTATATTATATTATATTTATATTCTTATATTATGCTTTATTATATTTATTTATATTAATAGTATTATATTTATTTCCTTAATTGAACCCTAGTTTAACCCTAATCTTAAGCATAATCGAATTGAACATGCACTTTCCAGGAGTTTCTTGTTGCAACTGGGTGAGAGAAAGGTGAGGTACTCAAGAGTCATTGCCAACCTCATCAAAAGGGGAAGTGACAAACTTCAAGGATATGGGGGTCACCTTTGTCACAAGGAAGATGCAAGCCAAGATAGAACTAGCTTCCAAAGAAGGTGAACCCTTCTTCTAACCTCCACCCATGGTGAGGTCATCCTCCAACTTGCACTTCAGTGGAGGATGTTGAATCCCCACAAAAAAAGTAGAAGCGAAGGGGAAACTAGAGACAACCACAAAAGGCACCACCTTATGTATTTCAATGGGTTGCAAGAAAGGAGAGATGTCTAGGAGGGACATTAAAAGAGGAGGCTCCATGAAGGAACCAATGAAAAATTGCACCCTTTTTGGGTGAGCATCATCAGGACTCACCAGGGGAGTCAGAAATAAGACAGAGGTGATGGGAACTGAGAAAAAAATATTAAGAGAAAGTGGAATAGAAAAAGATGATGTTGAGATATATGCAACCAACTCCTCTATCTTTTGTAAGACAACATGCTCTGCAACCAAAGCATTTCTCCTACACTTGCACTCACATGCAAGCCAGTTACATTAGTTTTGGGCACTGGAAGATGCAGCTTGAGGAGATCAGAGGTTGGTGCTTGACTATAGGAGTATCCTTCATAATCGTTCCTCATGGAAGGATGGTCTCTAGAGTAGTAGTAAGAGGATGAGGCATTAGAGCAGAAGCAACCATAGGAGGAGAAAGAGGAATAGGTACCTTGATGGTAGGCCTCTTCCTGTTTGCTACCCTACCTATTAGGTGGAAGAACAATAGTAGGCCACAAAGGCCAAGAAGCTAGAACAACCCCATGGGAAGACACCCCCTTTCCATGTTGAAAATGGAGGTAATTATGTAGCTTTAAAAGTTGTAAAACTATTATACTATAGATCTAATTAAATTTTCTCTTTACTTTCTTTGTGGATGATTATCTATTTAGATTGATTTTACCATTTTTAGAAGTAGACAGAAGATTGTAGAAGAATAAGACCTGAAGATGGAAGTGACATAGCATATACCATGGAGAAACCCTTTTGGGAAAAAACTCCACCAAGAATCAGTAATGCTTGTATTATTTAACCTTAGAACAAGATTACAATAATTCTTTATCAATCCTTGCTTGAGTTGCTTATTTTTCCTTCAACAATTCTTCTTCACAACCTACGATAAAATCTGATAAAACTCTTTTCAACTTGCTACAATAAATAGACAATAATGAGCCTTGTAAACTCCAAAGAGTTTACAATTACAAAGCACAAAGCTTATCTCATAAAACCTATGCCTATTCTTTGCAAGTAGAGTTCTCCTATGAAAAAAAATGTCAAAACAAATCCTTCATCCATTTGGGTGTCCTAAACTGAAGTCATAACTCAACGTTGATTTTGAAGATATCTTGTAACCTTATCCTCAAAGTTGGTGCCCAAGAATGGGCCCACTTAACCCACCCTTATAAAATATCTTATCATGCAAAAGTGTTAACTTGAAGATTCCAACTTGGGCACCCAAGGCGGGTCCAAGCCAATCTCTATTAATTGAAATATATCTCTCCACCATTCATGCAAATATCATAAATGATTGATCATTCCCTGTTAACTAAAAGTAGTCACCTATTATCTATCATGCAACTCAAGTCATTAGCATGCAATTTAAGTCAACTAACGTCAACTAACATGAAAATAAAGCTAACTACATGCAACTGAAGATAACTGAACCATAAATGAACTAAAATGAATTGAACTGAATTGAACCAAACTGATTTAAACTCTATGCATGTAAACATCAATCCCTAACTTCTAGGATCTTTGCATGCATTACTGAAGTGTTATCTTTTTTCTCCACATATTTAACTTAATTGAAGGTGGATTCCACCTTCCATGTGGGCACCCCATGTGCTCCTATTATTTAGGAACTCTTCTTGGACACCGTCACATGTTCCTATCATTTAGAGTTAATTACAAATTTCAATTTACATGTTCATTTCATTCAAATTTAATCTCTTTCTAATCCTAGTGTTGTGGAACACTTTCTAGGGACTTAGGAGATACATGAAATAATGTTTAGGATTGCAATCAAATGGCATCCTATCCCCAACATTCTCCCACTTGACATTGTACATTGTAATTATTCTAAACAAGGAATCATTATTATAAATCAAGTACAAGACTCAAGGGAAATGGCCTTCCTGCACCAACTAATCAATCCATGTCAACTTCAAATGCAACCTATATAATCATGAAGCTCCAAGCAAATGGTTAAAACCAAGGGAACTTATTTGTAGGAACTGGTTTCATAAGATAATATGTAGCAAAAATTAATGTGTCAACTTTCTCAATTAATATCTTCCCACTCTCAACCATTTCTCGCACAAAGTGATACTTAACATCAATATTCTTAGTACAGGCATGATACATAGGATTTTTGGCTAAACACATAACACTTTAACTAGATCACATTCAAGTTTAACTTACTTTCAATTAAAACCAATACCTTTCCCAAGTCTTTGTATCCAAACTACCTGTTTGGAGGTATGTGAAACCACTGAGTTGTTGAACTCATGTCCAACCAAGGTGTAGGCTTCTCAGTCTTTACTATTGAAAAATATTTTCTTACAAGTAACCATTCCAACATATATCTCTTACCATAAGAGAACTCAAGCCTCACCTATTTCTCCAAGTATCCATGAGGACTTGTAACCAACCAATCCATGACAAACTCCAAATGCAACTTAGCACTATCATGAAGTAATCAAGCAAATGATTAATGTACTGAATACTTAAGAGAACTACACAAGATCAATGCCAAAGCTTCAATCATGAACCATAAACATAAACATGACAACATGATCTAACCATCTCCTACTAGGAGATCACATGCACCATAACATATATACATCCTAGCCTCAAGAGAATAAGTACCATGCCAAAATCTAAATGCATATCAAGAGTAAACCATGACATAATAACAACCACTCTAAACCAAGAAAAAACCATATCCCCAATCACATGAAGATAACCTTACCAATGATTCATCCAGTCACTGCCAACAACTCCCACTAAGTCGTGGTATGAGCTACACATGGGATCATGTCTACCATCCTCCTCATGAAGATCACTCTTTAACATCAAGCAAAGAGTCATCACTAACATATTTACATGAAATAATCAAAGCATGATTACCATCATCTGAAGAATCCTTTGTAGAAGAATCAAAACTCTTTTTCTTGTTCTTACAATCCTTCTTCACATGTCCCGATTCACCACAGTTCCAACACTTTACCTTACTCCATCCTTCTGACTTACACTTCCCTTCCTTGTCTCTTATGTTCCTTTTTCTCAGGCCTACCTTTTACAAACAAGGCATCTAGGATTTCCATTTTAGACCTCCTCCTCATCTCCTCTGATAGGAGAGTAGGAATTATATTGTCCATCTTCAGATATGCACCACTACCACTGATAACAACAAATAGATTTTCCCAAGATTCTGGTAAAGAACAAAGTAATAAAATGCATTTATCTTCATCTTCTAGCTTTACATCTATAGATGCTAACTGAATTAGAATCAAATTAAAAGCATTCAAATGATTTGCAACAAAATCACCATCTTTCATCTTTAAATAATATAGTTGTCCTTCCAGATACAACTTAGTAGTAAGACTTTTAGTTTGATAAATATCACCTATTCTCTTTGATAGCTTATATGCAGTAGTTTCTTCTAAAACATTTAAGAGAAAAACATCAACAAGAGATAATCTTATGGTCCCTCTTGCCTTCTGTGTCATAAAAAAATGGCCCCTTGTCATTTTCATGGCATTTTAGGTCTTGTTTCATGATTTTTGATCTATTTTTCTCTAATTTAATGATGTAACATGGCTTGAACATGCATATTTAGGTACTAAAATTCAAATAATGACATCTTGTGAAGGTGTTGTGAAGTGTTGTAAAGTATTTCTAAACTTTTCTAGACTCTATTCATTACAATTCACCTAAAAATCACCTTTTCATCAATTATCAAGTCTTATTTTGAAGTGTTGTAAAGTCTTGTAACAAGCTTTCATGCTTTTCTAGGCATACCTTCACTATTTACACCTTTCTTATTCTTTATTTGACCCCTTTATGCCCTTATAAGCTCTAATTAAGTGCATTTTTTAATGTAAGCTCGACAAACAACATTAAATACAAGATAATTCCTGACACCCATTTTCAGGTCCTAGGTGGGACCCATCACCATGGGTGGCGTATGAGTCCCCCTTGGCTCCAAATTCAAAAATTTTAAATTTTCCTTTTGGGTTTTTATTCAAAATCACATGATGTCGGCCTATGATGAGGTATGAACGGGTTACTAAGGCACAAGATTATATAAATACATGATTTTCACCTCATTTTACATCTCCTAAGTCATTCAAGAAATTCTCCAACATTCCCACATCATATCCAAGCTATCTTTTCATCCATTCAAGCATTCAAGCACCTTACAACATCAAATCAAGCATTATTCAAGCATTTTTGAGCATCCATTGATACAAATTTATATTTTCATCAACAAGGGTTTGGTAAGTTGATAGCATTTGCATGTTATCTGTTTATCATTCTCTTGCATTTCATTATTTCATTAAGGGTTTGATTAGAAAAGTGGGGTTTGACCAAGGTAAACCCCTATTTGCTAACCCTCAACCATTTCTCCCCTCTTGCATGTGTGTTTGCATACTTTTGTATGCAAATTTAACAAAAATTTAGGTGATTGAAGAGTGGTAAGAAGTCAACTAGGTGCTTCAAGTCCAATCAATCATATTTCAAGCTTGTAGAAGGTATTTTGTCCATTTCCTATAGAATTGACTTCGGTAACCTGACAAGCAGACATTTCCAGATCTGGTGTTCTAGAGTTGTCTCCTGATTTCTTAGAACTTTGGGAGAGGACTAATTCACCACTAGTGGTAAATGAGTCACACCTTAAGATTGAAAATCTAGATTTTTTCAGATTCTGGATCCCAATAGTCAGAAACCTGTTTCCAACAATTTTTCACCAATAGTAGGACTAATTTTCCACCATGGGTGAATGAGTCCCACTATTGATTTTTGTAACTTCAGACATCATTCAAACAATTCTTGATTCCTCAAATCCTACCCAAGTGCACATTGTTTCACCCCATTTCCTTTTATTCTGCATTTACTCATCTTTTAGTTCATTATTTGCATATCATAGTGTGTTTTTTAGAATAGCTAAAATCTTAGTTTTGCATTCAAATTCAATCATATAGATCACTTAATTGCACTTAGTTCATTTCATTTAGCTCATATAACATCACACATCATAATATGAATGAAACCTTTAGCATTTTTGGCCCTATCTCTCTCCTTTTAGGTGAAAACCCCTAGAAGAGTAGAGAAGTGCAAGGAGCCAAAAATCTACGGTTCATTTTGGTGAACCTGCATTTTGAACACTTTACATTTCTGAATTCAATTGATTTTTGCATCCTAGGTTACATTTTCATCAACATTCAATTAGGGTATTGTTTTGTTCTTGCATCCTAGGACTTTTCATATTGCATTAGTGAAATTTTTGTTTAGATTTCATTTTTGCATTGCATATCATTGAAAAAATTGAAAATCTACATTATGCACCCTTCATTGCATTTTGAATAGCATTAGAACCACATTAAATTTTTTGAAAAACATAAAAAAATCTCATACTAGGACTCATTCGCCACCGTGGGCCAATTAGTCCACCTACACTTTTTAAACAACATTTTCTAGCATTTTCTAGCATTTTTTTGCATTTCTATTTTTTGTAGTTAGTTCTCTGTTACAGTTAGTAGAATTTCTGTTATTTGCATTTCAAACTTCTACATTACCTTGCATTTGAATTCACCCCATATTTTTTGGTACTTGTATGAGTGTTTGGTGCCCCATTGATAATACTTTAGTGAGACGAAGTTCTAGACTCATGGCCTCCCATGATAGCACTTTCCTTGTTGACCTTGGGATCTCAAGAGCTCCTACTCCTAGTATGGACAATGGTGCATTAGGAATTGACAATACCACTTCCATGCCTTCACCTTTCCATCTAATGAATGTTGACACACAAACCAATTCCATACCACAAGAAAAGGTCATTAATATTCAATAGGATTTTTCACATTTACAACAAGACCTATCACTCGAAAATATTTCCACCATTGCCATACCTGCAATCGAAAACCTTCATTGCTTGATTGAAAGTGATGATGGCTAACAAGTTATGAAGAAAATTGCTGAGATTTACAATAAACATACCTCTTTTAATTTCCAATCCATAAACATTCTTGTAACCCAAGGAGGACCTCATGTTCCTCCCCTTCAACAATTGCATCCATCCCAACTTACACCACTCCTCAAGTCACAACAACTATGCACTAGGTTAGTTATGTGGCTCCTTCTTTCCCAATTCCAACTAGCATTCCTAGCTCTCTTGTGGCATCGCAAGTCCCCTCCACCACCTTCACACCCCTTATCATTCCTTTCACTTCCCCTAACATCACCTACACTCCATCACCATTTTCTCTTCCACCTCAACCCACTTACCCCGACCTTATTCTTACACAACTCCTTAACACTGTTTCATCCATGCAACAACAACTTTCCACCATTAGCCAAGGTCAAACCACTCCACCCACATATCATGTCTGTAGCAACCCTTTATCGTTAGAAATCTTACAAACCCTGATGCCACAAGGGATATAAATGCCTTAGTTTTATAAATACAAAGGTAGAGGAAACCCTATCAACCATGTTAATGCTTATATAACTTTATGCAATGATTTTGTCCTTGATGATAAATTCTTAGCCAAAATTTTTCAAAGGAATTTGAAAGATACTGCATAAATGCCTTAGTTTGATAAATACGAAGGTAAAGGAGGCCACGATGCCCAAAGGGATATAAATTCCTTAGTTTGATAAATACGAAGGTAAAGGAGACCCTATCAAACATGTTAATGTTTATATAGATTTATGCAATGATTGTGTCCTTGATGATAAACTCTTAGCCAAAAAAAATTTGAGGACTTTGAAAGATACTACATTAGAGTGGTTTTCCAACTTTCCTAATCATTCCATTTGATCCTTCAAAGAATTGGTGGATGCTTTCATAAGTCACTTTCAAGTTCACATGACTCCTAAAAAGACTATGGATGACCTCATGCGACGTATACAAAACACAGATGAAAAGGTAACTGATTTTATCTCACGATACCAGTCCTTGTATGGTCAAATTGATGTTAAGATTCTTGATGCACATCTACAGAAGATGTTTATCAAAAAATTACATACAAACCTTCAGGATAAACTAACTATGATGAAATTCCCTTCATTCATGCATTTATGCACAACCTTATGTAACTATCACAACTCGGTTTCTAGTCGAGACTCAAATCCACTTCTCACCGAGCTGACAAATCTTAACCACAAAACCAAAACAACACACAAAACTTTCACAAACCAAATAGAGGCTTTCTACAATTCAATTTGCCTCCACAACCACAACCAAACCAACCAATTCCAAATCAAGTGGTAGTTGTTAAAGCAGTGGTGTCTTATACCTATGGGGACTCGAAGAGACAATTTACTCTCTTACCCAATACCCTCCATAACACAATGACCCAATTTCTTCAACAACACATGATCACTTTTCCACCTATTAAACCACTTGATCCCACCCAGCCATTACCACCCACCTTCAACCCTAGTGCTTATTTTCATTTTCATCACCAAAATGGACATGACACTGAACATTGCAAGCATCTGAAACATTTAGCTCAAGACCTCATTGATTCAAGCCATTTATCCATTGTAAGTGTTAATGATCAAGGCAATAAGTCTATTTCAGCCTCTAACCAGAATTTACAAATTTTCACCAACCCTATGCCTAAACACAATATCTCATTTGTCAAAGCTTGTGAACCTTCAAACACTGATGTAATTAATGTTGATACAAATAGTGAACACCATGATATAAATCAAACTGTTACCCAAGTTAATCCTATGGATAAACTTTTGGGTGAGATAGACATTACCCCTTGTAAAGGCCAAACCAATAAATATCTTGATATCACTTTTTTTGCTAAAGATATGCTACAAAAGCTTCATGATGGTCCTCTTTACATAGCTAGCAAATATATGATAAGCCCACTAATGGGATATTAATAGATCCCGCTTGTGGTGAGAATGTGATCACAAGGGAGTTTCTAGTATTACATGAGCTATATCAAGAAGAATATGATAAACCAACTGCATGGATTAAAACGCATACTAGTTTTGCATGCCCTACGATTGGATCAATCGTACTCCCATTAAAAATAGGACCCAAAACCTTGGATGTAATGTTCTCTATCATTTCACAATCTAACCAATTTCATTTGCGGCTAGGCCACTGTTGGCTTTGCTCAATGAAAGTGGTCCCTTCTATTCTTCATAATTGTTTAAAAATTTTGTATGACAATGAAATATTTACCATGCATCATAGTGGCTTTAATCCATTATCTTCTAAAGGTAATTTTTCCTTAGAAGCTTTCTAGCCTAGACCTATAGAACCCATTACCCCTTGAAAATACTTCTTCTTCATAGCCTATCAAAAGTTCAAAGCCCAACAAATAGCCAAGTTGTCTCTTCATATCTTTCAAAACAAATTTGATCTTCAGTTTAGGCTATCTGAAATCCAAAACAAAATTCAGAAGGAAGGCTATGTGAATGAAACTAAGGAAAAGGAAAATGAGATTCTCTCAAAACTTCATGAGATAATTACTAGAGAAGAGGAATTTTGGAGACAAAGATCTAGAGCTCTCTGGCTAAAGGTTGGAGACAAAAATACCAGATACTTTCATCTTTCAGCTTCTAAACACAGGGTAGCTAACAAAATTTCTAAGATTGTGGTTGATGGTAGAACTTATGAGGAGGAAGAGGATATTAGAAGAGAAGTTGTCATATTCTTCAAGAACCTCCTGTCTGAGAAAGAGGATATTAACTTAGAAGATCAAAATTAGTTGCTGGAGGCTATCCCTAGGATTGTTAATTCTAGAGACAATGAAATGTTAACAACAATACCCACCAGTGAGGAAATTAAAAAAGTTGTTTTCTCTTTTGAAGGAAGCAAAGCGCCTGGTCCTGATGGCTTCCCTTTACTTTTCTTCTATTGGTTCTGGGACATTGTTAGGGAGGATGTTGAGAAGGCGGTGAAAGAGTTCTTCTGTTCTAGAAATCTGCTGAAGGAGTTAAATGCCACTTTCTTGGTCCTTATTCCCAAAAAACCTGGAGTGCAGGATTTTGAAGGTTTTAGACCTATTAGTCTCTGTAATTCCTTCTATAAAATTATCTCGAAGGTGCTTACCTCTAGGCTGCTTCTTATTTTTCCCTCTATAATTTCCCCTCAATAGAATGGATTTGTGCTTGGAAGACAAATACTTGACTCTATTGTCCATGCTCATGAGAATGTTCATTCCCTCTTGGTCTCTAAATCAGAAGGATTTATTCTTAAGCTTGACATTTCGAAGGCTTATGACAGGGTGGATTGGAATTTCCTGTTTAAGATCTTAAAATCCTTTGGTTTCAATGAAAGGGTTTTGCAGCTCATCGAACAACTCATCACTTTTACTTCTGTGGTGGTTCTTATTAATGGATCCCCAGGTTCCACTTTCTTCCAAAGTTCTAGAGGGTTAAGACAGGGAGATCCCATTTCTCCTATCCTTTTCACGATTATGGCTGAGGTGTTAGGCAGAAACATGAGTAAATTGGTTGCTCAAAGATCTATTATGGGGCTTAAACCAGCATCGAACAATCTGATATGCTCTCATCAACAGTTTGTGGATGACACTTTGCTTATGGGAAGGTATGCTGTCTCGGAAGCTAAAGAGATGAAGAAATTGTTGGATACCTATGGCAGAGCTTCTGGTCAGGTGATAAATAAGCAAAAAATTTCACTGTACTTCTTTAACACACCTTTGCATAGACAGAGAAAGATAGCTGGAATTCTTGGTTGCAAGATTGAGTCCCTTCCTGCTACTTATCTGGGTTTGTCCCTTTGTTTAAAACCTCCAATACTTTTTGGATCTCTCTGGTTGATAGATTTGGGGAAAAACTCTCTGGTTGGAAAGGAGCTCGCCTAAGCCAAGCCGGAAAACTCCAGCTTCTTAAAGCTTCCTTACAGAATCTCCCCATCTATGATTAGTCTTTTTAATATCCCTTCCAAATATGCTGAAACCATTGAGAAGATTCAAAAGAGATTCCTTTGGTCTGGAGTAGAAGAAAGAAAAAGAATTCCTCTTGTTGGATGGGATTTGGATTGCAGATCTAGAAAGGATGGAGGCCTAGGGCTAAGAAAAATCAGACTGTTGAACAAGTCACTCCTAGCTAAACAGATATGGAGACTTTTTCTTCCTCTGGTGAATGGAGTGAAATAATCAAAAGTAAGTATCTGTAGAATAACAATTCCCTCAAAGATCTTATTGAGAATCCCAATCTCCTGAAAGGATCAAGTTGTTGGAACTACATGACTGATGGGATAAAGGTGGTGAAACTGGGATTGAAATGGCAGGTTCGCAATGGAAACAAGGTTATATTTTGGGATGATTGTTGGTTGTGTGATGAACCGTTGTCTCAGTATGGGAATCTTAGTAGATGGGTTGAGTTTTGTAAAGATACTTTTGGCATTTTTGTTAAAGACTACTGGTGGAATGGTAAGTGGATCAATCTTCCCTTGATAAACCCTATATTGGTCTCTGCTTACTCCTCCTTGAATGCCATTAGACTTTGTTTAAATCAGGAGGATAGTCTTATCTGGAAGTATGAGCCTTCAAGGTGCTTTTCTGTCTCTTCTGCCTTTGCTCAGATTTCTCATGCTCTGAACCCTCCCCCTCTGTGGTTGCAAGCCTGGATTAAGCATCTCTTACCTAAGGTTAACATTTTTTTCTGGTCTTTGCTACAAAATAAAGTTCTTACTGTGGATAATCTTAGGAAAAGAGCAATTCTGATCCCCAATAGATTCTACCTCTATAAATGCAATGCTGAATTGGTTAATCACCTCTTTATCCATTGTCCTTTCTCCTCCTTGGTTTGGGACAAGCTTCTAAAATGCTGGCATTTTTCTTGGGTCCCTCTGGAGTCGGTTGAGGATTTTTTTGTTCAATGGAAACCCCCCTCTTTCAACCCCTTTATTAAAAAACTATGGGCCTTCTCATTTCCCCATGTGACTTGGGGAATTTGGAAAGAGAGAAACAACCGGATCTTCAGGGATAAGGAGTCTTCAGAGGAAATTGTGTTTGAGAGAATTCTTAGGATGATCAAAGAAAATTTCTCTATTGCCCCCTTAAGGGAAGACAAGGTTGAGACCATGGTTTTCTCTCCTTTTGACAGTCTGATTGCCAAGGAATGGAGAATTAAATGGGATATTTCCATTGCCCCTAATTCTACCAAAAAATCTAGGGACGATGTTTGCTAGAGTTTTCCTATGGAAGGATGGGCCAAAGCCAACTTCGATGGTGTGGCCAAAGGAAACCCAGGAAAGGCTAGGTGTGGTGAGGTCTTAAGGGATTCGGCAGGTAACTTTATGGGAGCTATTGCCACTCCTCTGGGGGTCCAAACCAATCACATGGCTGCGGAAATTAAATACAAAAATCTATGGCTCGAAGGTGACTCAAAAAATATAATTGATAGCCTTTGTGGTAGGTCCCAGCTAGCATGGTCAATAAAAAATTGGATTGATGATGCCAAGGCCTTACTTAGTAAGTTCGACAAAATAAAAATAACTCATGCTTACCGTGAGGCAAACACGGTTGCTGATTTTTTTGCCAATGAGGGAGTTAAGAGTGACAAAATCCTCATGTGGCATAAAAAGACTGACCTCCACTTCGATGTCCAAGCATTATTGGAGCTCGATGCGGTGAATGGAAAAAAGGCGACATCTTGTCATAATGAGGAAGGTACGAGTCATGAATAGAAAAATTAGAAGATATAATAGGGCCGAGAGGATCTGGCTAATAAATTATTTACTCTGGCATGCTTTGTTGGTCCTGCGAAGCAAAGGAACTATCTAGAACATGTTTTCTATCTATAACAGTACTCAAACTAATATCTCTAAAATGGGCGGGGAATGGAAGAGGGTGGAACCTACCAGCTTTGAATCACACACCAAGAATGCCAAAGCTTGGAGTAAAATAAGAAGGGGTGGCTTACTTCCGTTCATTGAGAAACTCCATGGCCCTAACGAGGAGATCACAAATTTCTTTGAGAAGAATTGGAACAATGGGGAGGTTCTCCTCTTTAGTAGGATAGTTCAGATTGATGAAGCTTTGATTGCGGAGGTGACTGGCATTCCAATGGAAGAGCATAAATTCTTCAGAGACAGGAAATTCTCTGACAAAGCTGTGTTGAGGTTCCCCAAATCTGAAATGGAGAAGCAAAAACTTGTTAAGATGACGAATAGTTACTACAAATGATACCAAATTTTTTATAATTTATTATTTCTAGATTTTGATTGTGTTTGAGTTTTTTCATCAACATCTTGGATCACACTTAGTGATCCATCATTAGGATGATAGAGAGAAAAAGGAGATGAAAGATGGTTAAATGCAAACCCAATTTGCTTAAAAGGAAGAGGGGTGAGAAGTTGAGGGGATAGGACACAACAATCAAGAAGAGAGAGATAAGAAATTGAAAGGAAGCCAAGTATGTGGAAAAGCTTCCAACACTAATCTATGAGAGGAGAGAATGTGCAAATTTTTACAATTTCAAACCCTTAAAAGAATTACAATAAAGAAGATGCACATAAAATGTAAAGATAAACAACAACTAAGATACAATAAAACCATACAACACCAAATTTACGTGGGGAAAACCCTCTCGGGAAAAAAAAACCCACACTCCAAAATCCTGAACAATGTATTATCTATAAACAATGGTTACAATACACTTGCAATGCAGGCTTCTAGAGGATTTTATCAATGTTAAATTTTGGAGTAATTTCGACAGCATAATGGTATCTCAATACAACTTCATTACATCTCCAAAATACACAAGTGCTCCATATATAAGAGTTTACAATACATAAAATAAAAAATTTCAAATTAACTGCCAAAGGCTGAAGACGCGACATTGAAAGCACCAAAAAGACTGTACATACACACAGTAAGTTTCCAAATTGTCACCACATGCCAATCTTCAAAATCTGCACTTGCCAAAAAACTACTTTTTGAAAACTCACTTTCAACATGCAAAATCAACACATAAATAGAAAAATATTTTATGTACAACTCCACCCATAAAAAATAGCTTTCTAACTTGGCTCCTCATTCGAATAGAAAATTGCAAGCTGTAACTCACAAAAACAAAATGAGAAAATTAGCAACTTTCAATATTTAGAAAAGACAAATCTTTGGAAAAAGAAAAGGTTGAGACACCTTTTTTCTTAAAATTCTCCCACTTTTCGAACACCTTTGAAGAGCCAATGAAGGTAACAAGATCTAACTGGTAGAGGCCATGAGGCCCATAGACTCCAAACACCATATGAATTTCTCTATGCTCACCGGCTTTGTCAATGCATCTGCAACATTCATCAAGGTGTCAACCTTCTCTAGCTTCAAATTTCCATCTTCCACCATATGATGAAAAAAATGAAATTGAACATCAATGTGCTTTGTTCTAGCAGGGAAAGTAGGATCCTTTTCCAAGAAAATAACACTTTGACTGTCAAAACATATAGTAATCTTCCCTACATCAAAACCAATATCAGAACACAAATGATTAAACCAAATAGCTTCCTTGCAAGCATGATTTGTTGTCATGTACTCTACTTTTGTAGTGGACAAAGCGACTACAGCTTGTTGCTTACTCATCCAACTGATACAACTACCATACATCGTGAACACATATCCACTAGTGGATCTTCTATTGTCAATGTCACCTACCCAATCTGAATCCACATATCGACAAATAATCATTAAGTGCCGAGGTCCAATAGGATAACCATGAAAACATAAGAATACTCAGAAGTACCCCGCGAATATCTGAACACTCTCTTAAACACTGCATCCCAATGTACTTGTCCAAGATTAGCCATAAATCGACTCAAGACTCCCACTGCTTGGGAAATGTCTGGCCTTGTACATACCATAGCATACATAAGACTTCCAAAAACACTTGCATACATTACTCTGGTCATGTCCTCCATCTCAGTAGCATATTTTGGTCAATCCTCCACATAAAGCTTCATCCCTTGCATTACAAGAACAACTAATTGTATCCAAGTTGTCATGTTGAACCTCTCCAACACTGTATTCACATACTTTCTCTAGCTTACCCAAAGCTTTCTGTTAGCTCTATCTCTTCTGATCTCCATCCCTAGAACATGCTTCGTTGAACCTAGATATTTCATCTCAAACTATGTTGACAATTGAAACTTCAAATCTGAAATCAAACTTTTATCATTCCAAAAAAATAACATATCATCTATGTACAATGAAATTATGAGAATATGACCATTATTAGATTTGTAATACACACAATGGTTAGATTTAGATCTCAAAAATACTAATGACAACACATAAGTATCAAAATTCTGGTACCACATTCTAGGAGATTGCTTAAGACCATACAAAGAATTTTCCAACTTGCAAACCACATCTTCTTTACCTTTAACCATGAAATGCTCTGGCTGTGACATATAAATCTCTTCCTCCAAGTCACAATGAAGAAACACTATTTTCATATTCATCTGTTCCACTTCTAGATCATACACCTCTATAAGTGATAACATGAACCAGATAGATGTTAGCTTCACAACAGGAGAGAAAATATCACCATAGTCAATTCCCTCCACTTGAGAATATCCCTTAGTGACCAACTGTGCCTTATACTTCTCAACACTGCCATCTAGACCAAATTTTATCTTGAACGCCCATTTACATCCAATGGGTTTTTGGCCTTAAGGAAAAGGTACCAGATCCTAGGAATCTACATCACTCATACGCATAGCCTCTCTAACAGTCCTAGGCTCATCGGTGTTAGCAATCAAAGAAAAAATAGAACTAGAATCCAACAATGAATAACTAAATCTTTCAGGTGAATATCCAAACCTATTAGGTTGCCACCTATCTCTCATAGACCTCCTTACTTGCTGAGGTTGAGGTTCTTCTTCTTCTTCTTTAGAACTTTTAGAGTTTTGCAAGTTCTCCTCATCATTAGGTCCATTTTGGGCTTCAGGTTCAACTTTCTTAGAGTCAAGAGGAAGCTAAACCACATCTTTGTTTTGTTCTTATGTATGTTGCAAATTAGTGGAAGAAGGTTTCATCTCTCTAAAGATAACACTTTGACTATAGAGAACCTTTTCGTCCATTAGATCCCAAAGCTTGTACCCTTTCACACCAATACCATATACGATGAAGATACACTTGACAACCTTGTTTTCCAACTTTGACCTTTTCTCCCTTGGCACATGAGCATATGCCTCACAACCAAACACATGAAGATGTCTCATTGAGGGCTTCTTTCCTGACCACACCTCCATAGGTGTCTTATCAACAAGTGTTGATGTAGGAGATCTATTTACCAAATAACATGCAGTGGCAACAGCTTCCGCCCAAAAATTTTGTTCAAGGCCAGCTACACTTAGCATACTCCTAGTCCTCTCCATCAACGTCATGTTTATCCTCTCCGCAACTCCATTCTGCTAAGGGGTATATGGATTTGTCTTATTCCTTTCAATCCCATGTTCTTTACAAATTTATTGAATTCTGTGAAACAAAACTCACCACCATTGTCAGTCCTCAAACACTTTATCTTCCTACCAATCTAATTTTTTACCAAGGCCTTAAAATGATATGTAATTAGAAAGTTACAACATAACTTGCAAATTAATCCTAATTATAGTTTTTCCTAATCGTAACAGAATTGTGTGATTATGCTTTTTAACTGTTGAAATTACAATAAGGTACACTTTAAAATAAATTATTGAAAAATAAATTGAATTAAAGTAGAGAGAAAATTAGACAAAAAAGAGGAGAATAACAAGACAATAGATAGAAGGATCACACACAAGTTGATAACAGAGTTCATCCAATGTGGACTACGTCTTCAGGTCCGCTTCTCAATTTTGGGATTGCTTTATTAATATTGGCAAGCAAAATTATGCTTTGTTACAATACCCAAGCTCCAAAAACCTACAATAATCTCTCCAGAATCTCTCTCTTTTACAATTTTTGGTGTATGCAAACACCTTGTAATTTTCTCTCAAATAACCTCTAACTCTCCACTTTTTCCAATAATTTATAATCTCTATTTTTCTCTCCAAGAAAATTCTCCCACTTACAAGTAAATAAGACCCCTTTTTATACAAATTTATTTTCTAATATGGCTTTAACCATATTATTTTGTAAATATTACATATCTCCTATTTATAAATAAAAATTCCAACCAATTCCCCCTAATTACATAAAAATCTCCAAAATATTTCAAAATCCATTCAAGTAATCCTAACCCCTTTTTAAAAATAACGACTCTTATAATTTGAGCCTTACAAGATAATCCTTGAAATATTCTAAACCCCCCTTTTAAATCATAAAAATATGTAACCAATTATTTTAAGCTCCTTAAAATATCATAATTCGTTGAAATATGAGAAAGGTGGTTAAAGGGGTTAATTTGTTGAAATATAAGTTTACGGGTTTTATTTTTCTCCTTGTTTTATGGGGTAGGCAAGAGGATTTTAAGGGATAAAATCCCACCAAATCCTCCTTGAAATTATAAAAATATTTTAATTTTTAAACCATATGTGTTTTTTTTTTAACAGAATGGTTTAATCCATATTTATGCCACCTGTTTTCAATTATGGCCTACCATGTGGAGAGGTGAGATGATGTCAAGTGTCAAGGGTTGATTGGCCATTGTACTGACTGGACTAATGATGAGGCGTTGACTAGTCAATGTATGTTGCCAACTTTGACTGCATGTATATTGTGCAAATGGATTATGTTTTCGACATAATGAGTTGCGTTGGAAAGCTCTTGGTGAGCTTTTCACAACACCCATTTGACCACCTTTGATGACTTCAAATTTTTTGCCCTTTTTCTGAGCCTTTTGATTTGCTAGTTGACCAGAACTTTGATTGTTCGTAACTTTTGCATACAAACTCCATTTGAGCCCGTTCGAGTTATGTCAGGTTCGTGTCAGCAGGATCTACACAATGACGTTGATTTTGAAAGATTTTGAGACTGTGAAAATTTTAGGTTCTTCTGGATCCTCCTAGATCATAAATTCCTTAAACTGACTGAAGACTTCAGATTTACTTCTAAGAAAATAAATAAATGTCCTTCTACTGTAATCATCTATGAAAGAAACAAAATATATAGATTTTGATACTGAAGGAACATTTAGAGGACTGAAAACATCATAATGCAAATAGTCCAACAACCCAAAAGATTTGTGAGAACTGTGATAAAATTGAACACAATTTTGCTTTCCATAAATATAATCTTTACAAAAATTGAACTCAAGATTACAATCATCAAGCCCCTCAACAGGGCATTTATTTTTCAAGGTTCTTAAAACCTTTTCACCAATGTGACAAAGTCTTTGGTGCTGAAGTATTGTCTTCTTAGCAGGTAACTTCATCTCCAAGGCATGAGCACCCTTGGGTACCTAGAAAGCATGACCATCAAACATAGATGCAACTTTATCCATTGTTACTGGTTCCAATTGTGAGGATAGTGACTCAAAAGTTATTTTCTTCTTTTCCACATAAGAACTATTGCACTGAACTATGCATGCATCCAAGTGAAACAAAGTGCCTATCTGAACACCCTTAGCAAGCACCATAGCTCCTCTTGTCATCTTGCATCCTCCATTTGAGAAAACAACTTGCACACCCACATCATTCAATTTACTTACAGAAAGAAGGTTTCATGCCAAACCAGGGATATGCAGGACACCATCAATCCCCTTCACTCTACCATTTGGGAATCTTATTTTGACTCTTCCATGGCCAACAATGTTTAGGTGAGAGTCATCATTGAGGTACACCTTGCCACCATCATAACTTTCATTATTAGAAAACCAATCTTGATGCTTGATCATGTGGAAAGAAGCACCAAAGTCTATCAGCCACACATCTTCTAATGCATGTGTTTCCAAGGAAGTGACAAAAGCATTTGCATCATCTTGAGAGGATTTTTTAGATTCAAAATCAGAGAATGCCTTCTTTTTCTTCTTTTTCTCCTCCTTACAATATTTACAAAAATGACTAGGTTTGTCACAATTCAAACATTTCTCCTTGGTCTTACCAGGAGACTTAGATCTCCCAAGGGAATTGGATTTTGACTTTTCTTTCTTCTTGTTCTTCTTTTTTCCTTTTCCTTTCATTCTTCCTTGAAGCGCTAGAGCCTCCTTAGCCATTTCAAAAGATTTTCTCCACATATCTTCAATAGCTCAATGATACAACCACTCCATCCATCTTAAAGGTGGTAGTGGTACTTCCAATGGCCACGACAAGGTGGTCCCATGAATCTGGCAACAAACCTAGCAAAGTCATGCAACAGTCCTCCTCCTCCATTTTCACACCAACAAAGCTCAACTGGGAAACAAGCATGTTGAATGCATTTAGGTGATCTACCACAAATCCTCCTTCCTCCATCTGTAGAGAATACATCTTCTTTCATAGGTTCAAATTATTTACCAGGGATTGAGCCTGATAAATCAAAGCAAGTTTCTTCCAAAGAAGTGTAGTAGTCTTCTCTTCATGAACATTTAGGAGTACTAAATCAGCTAGACAGAGTCTTATCAAACCCTTAGCTTTCTGATCCATCAAATCCCAATCTTCTTGTTTCATGCTTATTGGCATAGTTCCAGAAACAGTTGTCCACAAGTCGCGGTCTACAAGCATGTCTTCCATCTTGAGCTTCTGCAGCTCAAAGTTTCCTCCATTAAACTTCTCTATCTCAATCCTATTAGATGTTATTGCCATCTCCTTCTTGCAACAGGGTCAACACAAAATTTCTACAAAAGGCTCCAACTCAAATAAGATCAGTACAAAAAACCCTTTAACCCACAATAGGAAACAAAGGTGATTAGGCTCTGATACCAATTGAAAGGAAGCCAGGTACGCAAAAAATATTCTAACACCAATCTATTAGAGGAGAGAATGTGCAAATTTTCACAATTTCAAACCCTTAAAAGAATTACAATAAAGAAGATGCACATAACATGTACAAAGATAAATAGCAATAGAGATACAATAAAACCATACAACACCAAATTTACATGGGGAAAACCCTCTCGGGAAAAAAATCCCCCACACTCCAAAAGCTTGAACAATGTATTATCTATAAACAATGGTTACAATACACTTTCAGTGCAAGCTTCTATAGGAGTTTATCAGTGTTACATTTTTGGAGTAATTTCAGTAGCATAATGATATCTCAATACAATTTCATTACATTTCCAAAATACACAAGTGCTCTGTATATAAGAGTTTACAATACATAAAATAAACATTTCCAAATTAACTATCAAAGGTTGAAGATACAACATGGAAATCACCAAAAAGACTGCACACACACATGGTAAGTTTCCAAATTGTCACCACATGCCAGTCTTCAAAATATGCACTTGCCAAAAAACTACTTTTCAAAAACTCACTTTCCACATGCAAACTCAACATAGAAATAGAAAAATATTTTATGCACAACTCCACCTGTAAAAAAAAACTTTCTAACTTGGCTCCTCATTCGAATAGAAACTTGCAAGTTGTAACTCACAAAAACAAACTGAGAAAATCAGCAACTTTCAATATTTAGAAAAAATAAATCTTTGGAAGAATAAAAGGTTGAGACACCTTCTTTTTCCTAACAGAAACCAATGAGTTGGTTGAAAAATTTTAAATAATGAGAGGGAAAAATGAGAGAGAAGGGTAAAAACACAAAGTTGTGTCACACTTTATAAAGGAAATGGTCAACGATAATCCAACTTTGAAACTTGAATCACTGAAAAGTGGCATATATTTTTTAAATTTTGAAATGATGAAACTAGTAAAATATGTTTTTTTTAGTATATTTTATGTTTGTATTTAAAAAAAAAATATATATATTTTAAACTAGTTTCTAATAAATTAACTCTATAATTTAGTTGCTGATAAAATGCTGAAAAATGAAGTTGCACGGGATGTCAAAATTTTTGTAGTAAATTTTATTTTTTTTCATTCAATTTTTTTGTGTGCATTTAGAACTTGAAACTTTAGTGCATGGATATATTTTCTTCCAATTTTGAGAAATATATATTTTTAAATAATTATTGAAATGTACATGAATAAAAAAATAGTTGTTTCCATCAAACATCAACTTTGATATTTATCTAAAATGGAAAAAAAATTATACCATATTGAAATAGATTCTTTTATCTAGTGCATCATATTTTTTTCAATTTTTTTAATAAGTTTCACTATTTTTCCTTGGCATGGTAATCAACCTAATATTTTGTGTTGATAACCTACTTTTGGTAAAAATAAAAAATAAAATATAAATAATAATTAAACTATTAAAATAAATATATTTTTGAAAACTACACTTATGGATCTACAAAAGAGTATTTTTTATATTTTAAAAAAATGTTATTTACATTAGTAGGATTTATTTATTTTTATTCAAGGGGTAAATGCTTTTGACCGGAGCTATGAACCGGATACAACCATTCAACAATAACACCCCAATGGGGTTTGAACCTTGGTGGCAAGAACATATCATTTGGTAATAGTAATCCATTTTCTTTCATGGTGTTGATAAACCTTATTGCTTTCCTTGTGTAATCGTCTCCTTGATATTCAATGCCACCTATAAACCATCACACCATGCCAATATCGGCAACATTAGTAGGATTTATTGAAACTTCAAGTTTTTCAAATAATTTTATTTTTTTGGTAAATTGGACTCAAAGTGGTCCTCCATATATTTTTAGCCAACAATTTTAGTTGAAAAAGTTGTGGAAGTATTAACTTAGCTATAATGAATCTTATAAATCATATGTTTGACCAAAAGTGATTTTTATTTAGAAATACTTAAATTCAATTATGTTGATAAGTTGGCTGAAGGTGTGACACAACTTTGTGCTTTTACCCAGAAAAGTAAGAAAGAAATTTAAAAAACCAATTATGAAAGAGAAAAGGAAAGAAAATTGAAAACCAAAGAAAGAGAGGACATCAACAAATAGAATATATATATATATATATATATATATATATATAAAGTTGATTCTATAATATACATTTGTATATTGTATAAATAATTATTATATAATATACCTGTGTATATTATATAATAGAAACAAAAATACAATTAAATGACATTATAAACAAAAAGATCAAAAGTAAAGCGGCAATATACAAAAACCTTGCAAAAAGAAAGAAAGAGAAAGGAACTAAGCATCATTCTTAAAGAAATATAAGATAATATTAGAAAACCAAAAAATTTATATGATAATATTAAAAACAAGAAAATGAGGTTAAAAGAGATCTCATGAAAAGAATAAATTCAAAAATGAAATAAAATAAATTAATAAGATTATACATCTGTATATTATATAATAGAAACATAATACAATTAAATGACATTATAAACAAAAAAATATCAAAAGTAAAGTGACGAAAGGCAAAAACCTTGCAAAAAGAATGAAAGAGAAAGGAACTAAGCTTCATACTTAAAAATAGTATATGATAATATTAGAAAACCAAAAAATTATATGATAAAATTAAAAAACAAGAAAATGAGGATATAAGAGAATAAAATAAATTAAGGAGATAAACAACAAATTACAAACTAAGAACACTAGTAAAATATTATATAAGGCATGAAAGAAACGTAAAAGATTATATAATATACATATGATTGTGTGAGGCCCACCTCTATGCTACATCCACTAAGTGAACTATTTTAAGTTTAATTATTGATTATGCACGATGATACCATTGATGATAGGAGATTTAGACATTTGTGTTCATGTGATGATTTGATTATGACTATTCTACATCTAGTACTTGGATTATTTTGAGTTTGATTATTGTCTATCCCTATTGATACCATTGATGAAAGGATATTTGAAAATTTAAGTTAAAATGACTATTTGATTTCGATTATGTGACATGCTAGCTAACTATGATGATTGATCTAATTTTATGCTGGTTATTGAGTTTTTTTAATTTGAATCTGAAAACTTAATGATGAATGAAGGAAACAAGTGGTGTGAACCAATCATGTTGCAATTAGATGAGTATGAAAATTAAGGTTAATGGAAATGAGATAAGATAGGTGACTAATAATTTTTCAATTATGTTATAGGATCTTTATGCTATACAAATTATGAAACTTGTGTGAATGCAATTGTGATTCAAATGGTTTGATTATTATATGAATATGATTTACTTGGATGGATTAATGTGTGCATTAAGTGTGTAGGTAAATTTTCCATGGCCAATGGAAATTGGAGGCAACTCTTGGGAACCCTAAGTAAATTAACCAGTGAAACTGAGATAAAGTCCATATGGAGGGACTATAGTTCCATCAAGTAATATATTTTATTCTTGATGTTATTTTTGAATGTTTTTAATTTGGTTTTTATTGCCATGTCAATCCATCCAGGAGGTGAGTTTTCCATCCAAGTGGACAAAGTGGGATTTGCACTTTTAGATAGTTTTTGGGGATTGAAAAGTGATATTTTTAAAGTGTTTTTATGGGTTTAAGGTCCCTAGGGCAGGTACCTATGGGTTAGGTACCTTTTTAGCTCAAAATCATGGGCCAATCTCAAGATTGAGCACTCTTTTTGAGGCCTTAAAGAGGTTTGACGAAAATAAGGATTGAGAAGTGGGATGGGGACTAGTCTCTTTCCATCCCCATTTCTCCAAGTTGCCTTGAAAGGCTCCCAAGTCCTCACACATGGGTGAGTGTGCCTAGGAGAGTGGATGGGAGGTTGAAAAATGTCATCTCTCTATTCAAAGGAATTCAAACTTAATTTCCTATAAAGAAAACTCAAAACAAGGGTTATGGGATTCTTTTGTCATTCTTGATTTTGGTTGAATTTTGGGGGTTGAGGAGTTTGAAGAGAAAGCTTGGAAGAAGAGGAGTTGTGCAGATTGTCAACCCACTCTTCCCTAAGCTTGGTTTTGAGGTAGATTCATCACTCTTTCTATTTATCTATGTTTTTATTTGAAAGATTACATGTGTATGTAAAAATGTGCTTGGTATTTTATTTCTTGTGTTTTTCTTGTATGCTTATTTCAAAATGCTTTTGGTGTTTGTTTTCTTGTGTTTTTGAATGTGGTTTATGTGATGGGAAAAGGGTTGTATAGGGATAGGCTCACCCAAAATTTGGGAAGAGCATCCCTCATTGGGGATGGTATGGAGTAGGAACCTCCATGGGGAAGCTTAATCCATCCTTAAGAGGTGAGGCTTAAAAAAGGGTATGAGTACCCAGATGTAATTGTGAAATGGTAGAAATGGTTTTGGTGGTATGGGTTTTGGATAAAGAGAAGCTATTAAAAAAGGGTTGCATGTGAAATGATGGGAATATGGTATTGACTTGTTCTTTTTTCTATTATTATAAGTCCCCATATGGAGTGCGTAGTCCACCCTCCATTCCCTACTTTGGATTCTTGATGGAATCCTAAAGTTATGTGAAAAATCCCTTTGGTGGGTGTGAAAATAATCTTGTGTGTATATTGTGTGTGTAGATATTGTTTTGCTTGGTTCTATTTGTACCCGGTTCCCTCGATTACCTCCTAACTTGGGGGTGGTTGGTTTTCCAACCAAAGGTTGGGAGGTGAGCACTACCTTGGCTATGGAGAAAGTGTTTGTGTATAGTTGTGCAGGATGTAGAAGATGTTATAAACTTGCAGCCTTAAACCTTGGGTGATCATTGCTGACCTATGTAGAGATGGGAGTTGTCAAGCCATTGTCAAAATATTCTTGTTGAATACTTGAGAGGATGTTGTAAATGATAGTGTTTTATAAAGAAGCACTACGTTATTTTAAGGTTTTACAAGCATTGCAAAATATGTGGAAAGTTTAAGTCAAAACTATTGTTGTAATTCTTTAAGGAAAATGCAAATGTATAAAGTATATGCCTTAAACATAGTTTGTATTCAAATGAGTTAAGTGTATATTTACATTATTTATTTGAAGGACATAGTATACATATTTCTTGGGAAGCCTAATAAAATACTCTATTTTGATATTAGTTCAGTAAGAAAATGAATTGTGTGTTTCTATTTTAAGAAAGAAATCTGCGAGTGACTTAGTTAACTGTATGCAACTTTTCTGAAATATGTGTACTTGTTTATAATATATATTAAGAAAGGGAAATAAGTAAATATAGTACTACTGTATAGTTAAATACATTGGTGAGAAATCTGATTAATGTTGATATTCTAAGGAAAATTATGAAAAGCATAGGAGATTCTAAAGGAATAACTACTGCATATTATTGATATGAAAGCAAATGATAATAGAAAATAAGATTGTATGTGCTTCTTTACTCCTCTAGAAAATAAATATATATATCCTTCCCTCTTTTGAAAATGATTCTATAAAACATATATAATATTCGGGAAGGAATGTTCACTCATATGTCTTTTTGTTTCCATAAATGAATTTTGGTAACAAGTTTGCATAGACCTATGCTTTACTGTACCTACAATGCCTGAGATGTAAATTCTATTCTAGGATACTGTGGATTCACATGAGCATTTTACTTAGAAACGAAAAGTGTTGTCTCTTAAACAAAACTCTTCAGTAAGTTAACATATCGCAATAAAGGAAAAAGAAATAGTGATCCTTGTATCTACTATGAAAAAACTTCATTGTTTAGTGGAAATGTAAGAATACAGTGTTGATTTAAATTCCAGAGAAAAAAATAAAGTGGAGCTTCTTTACAATGAATAACAATGGCTTCCCTATTTCATTGAATGTCCTCTTAAACCTATCAGGCGTGTGAGAGAAACCTGTCCTCGGGCTCCAGGTAGAAAATGGTCAAGAATCTGCACAAGATTAGGTTCCTGGAAATAGGTTAACAACATGAGAGTCTAGGAATCAAGATAGATTAATGTTTAGTTTTGTTTTAGAAAGAAAATAAAGAAGTAAAAAAAATTAGTATAGAGTTGAAACTAATACCTATGTAGGTTTAATTGGCTGCACAAACTTACTTCTTGGCTGGTGTAGTAGCTGCAGCCATATGTAAATCAACACTAGAATAGATCTAAGTAGTGAAATTCATCGTTTGAGTGCAATATCACATTCCCCACTTGGTGCATTTAGTCAGTCTCTGGTATGGCCCCTATGCCTATGAATGAATGGCTTGGACGTCGTGTAATATTTTATAGGCTCGCTTTGCCTAGGTAGTCTCCCAGTCCTATCCATAGTTCACGTTAAGTAGTTGACCAACAATAACCTAATAGTAGTACCACCTTCCCTTTTCTACCATAGGTATAGCTCACACAATAAAGCATGTGATAAGTTAAAAAAGTTGCTATAGATCACTGGAAAAATCTGTAGACTATTATAGAAGCGAGTGGTATCGAGGTATAACAAATAATTAAGTATGGAACCAATGGGAATTGGTACAGAGTTCTCTCCAATGATATCCATGCCCATCCAACCAAGGAAATCAGTAGGTTCTTGGGCACCAATGAAATCCATAGAGGAGTTCAATGCACTGTTGTTGGGGATGGGAGCCAATAAAATCATGTTGCCCCCGCTTGAGTGTGATACAAACCTACCATACAGATACTAATTTTCACGAGTATATTATCTCATACCAATGAAATCAATGTTACAATCATACCATCTATAGGGCAATGTTAAAGTTGAGTCAGAATCGTAGTTGACAATTCTAGTGTATATACATGTATCTATTCCCAATGAGTTTCCTTAAAAAAAAATTACTATAAAGCTACTCATGTTTCATATATTAACGTTTACTGTCATAGTTGGTTTGTTCAAAACAAAACAAAAATTGCAATAACAATTGTGTCCTCGCCAAGTTGCCTTCAAAGGGTAGATTGCAGATAATCGTTGAGAATTAGTTGATTTAAAAGAAAGGGCATCCTATAGACTAATGAAGTGAACTGATTTCTTTTCTGATGGATCCATTATTACACTCTTATTATTTAACCTTCTATTCTTATGGTTTCTATTGACTACTAGCTAATCACTCAGATTTTAGAAATTCAACTAACCCTGGCTATCCATCTTTGCACATTTCAAACAACAAGTTTTTTTTTTTATCTCGTGCCACTCCTTTCCAGGTAGCATTACATTAATTCCCATCCAAATGTTCACGATCTTGATGCCTTTAGAATTATAAGATTTAAATAACAAGGAAAAAAAATCATGATCATATAAGAGCTCCTCTAAAAAGAAACTCATGCTTACTCCTGTACAAATAAATAAACTAAAAAAAAAGAGAAGCAATGAAGTTAACATTTTAAGGGATATGAAATTATAAATAAATTTCAGAGAATTCAAAGGTGCAATTGTCATTTTAAAGGAACACGTAATCTAGAATTCATATTAAGTTTGCAACTATGTCATCACTAGTTGTGGTATAGCTACATAGATTCAATACGATCAATGCCAAATAAACAATTGGTTTTCTTTATAGGTAAAAGAAATAAGAACATTGATAACATTAATTAAATACGACATTCCTCCATGATTAAGATTTGTAAAGTGACTCTTTCCTTATAACATCCTTCTATCCTCATTCTTCCATGTGTATGGTAGTTATAGAAAAGAAAGAAAAAAGGGGCTTTAACTATACGTATGAATAATTATCTATAAAGGAAGAGAGAAAAGTAAAGAGTCTTAAAATAGTTTATTTATATGGATCAAAGATATATGGGCACTTTTTTTTATAGATTTTTCTTCTTTTTTTATTCTTATAAATATCCTTTTTAAGTTAAGAAATATAGATTAAGATTTTCTTATTTGTATTTTATATATGTGAGATAAAATGTGAAGTTTAGTTATGACTTTTTTTTAAATGAAATGAATAAGTAAATAAAATAAGAAATCTAGATTATTTATATATATCATTCTTTTTATTATAAGAGTAATTGCAATAAATAAGGTATTTATGTTTTTATAAATATTTATTTATTTGAGAATAAAAGATCAAATTAATTAATATGTGTACAATCACACAATATTTACATATAATTATACAATGATTTTAAAGGCGTAACGTTAGGAAGTAAAAGAAAACAAATGAATAGATGTGTGTGGTTTATGTATATGAGTAACAACATAGGACTCAAGACCTTACTACCCAATTGGGTAGGTAGTTTTGCATCTACCCTGACAGTGAGGTTAATGAATTAATTTAATTGTCATTAATCTATCCGCTTTTGTATTACACACTTTAGTTAAAATAGTAAGTAGGGTCAAGATGTAATATATATCAATGGTGTTAAAAAGGTTCAATGGTTACGTCGCCATATTTCCCCCTTAAGAGATTAATACGTCAACATGATGTTTGATTGACTTGACCAACCACATTAATCATAAAGACATTATTTGATTTAATTCTAGTTAGTTGGTAGTAAACCAAAGTGTAATGTGAGAATATTAGGGATTTTCTTTCTGGTAGTGAAGGTGGCATGTATTCATGTCCTTTCTTTTAGTGATTTCCCCACTCCCCACACTCGGGTGATGAGTTGATGGTGATGTGCAAGTATGATGTCATCTGATGCACATAGATTGCTAAATCTATAGTGACTATACATGATTCAAAAAAAAAAATTAGTGGCATTTTTTCCCTTTCGGTCAAATTATGGGCATTACAGATTGTATAAATTGATTATATAATATATACAAAAGAAAATCTAATATACATACGAAATTATGTAAAAGTAACACATTACAATTTATTGACACCGCCAACATAAAGATCAAAATTAAATGAAAAATTGAAAGAGAATAAGGAACCATGCTTCTAGATTTAAAATATAAGTAATATTAAAAGACCCAAGAACATGAGGTTAAAAGGGAATTACAAAAATAGAACAAATTCATATAAAGAAATTATAGAAGGATATAAACTACAAAAAAAAAATCCAAAAACAAAAGCACAAGCCTTACAAAAAATATGAAAAACAATTGTAGAAAATTAAATAACGAATTATAATAAAACAACAATAGAAGAATGAAAGGAGGGAAATGAAAAAATAAAATCTTAAGAATATGTGGTTATATTATATGATAGTATAATATAACCACATATAAAATACCGAAACTAACAAAATTACTAAGAAGGAGCCCAAGAGCACAAATGACACTAAGAATCAAGAGTTAACATACAATAAATAAATAATGAATACAATGCTATGAAACAATTACAAAAGAATCTTAATATTATAATGTGCCAAATCAAGACTAAACAAAGGGAGAAACAAAAGAAAATAGGTCACAAGTGAGAATACAAGATAATAAAACATTAACATTAAAGGGGGGTTAAGCTTTAAATAAACACTCAAAGACCTAAAATACTAATAACTAACGAATACAAAAAAAGGAAGAATCAAAATAACCACCTAAATAAATACTAGAACTAACAAAAATACCAAGAAAGAGCTAAAAAGCACAAATGAAACTAAGAATCAAGATACAAAATAAATTAATAATTTAATAGGAAGTAAAAATTTAAAGGAGAAAAAGGGGGCATAAAATATGGAAAGAAATAATGGACCAAAAAATAGGATAACTAGCAAACAAGGAAAAAAAACCAAAGAACTGCAAAATGAGGGGGAGGATCAAAAGGAGGATAGCAAGATGAACAAAGAGCTAGGAAAGAGGGGGGAAGAAAAGAAAGCCTCGAGAGGGAGTGAGAAAAGGAAAGAGGAAGAGCAGAGGAAAGCAAGCGAGAACAAGAAAAGGGGATGAAGAAAGTGAAAAGGGACGGGGTTAACAAAGGTTTCGTAGGTTCACAAGAAGAGGATGCCAAGAGAGGATTAAATTCCAACCTTCATCATGATTGAGGTTGGTGGGATGATTGATGATTCCTATGGCCTCCTTTAGTTTCCTCTTAAAAAAGTTGTCTTCTTTAAACAAAATTTGAGTACTTTCTAGGAAAATATGAAATATTCTAAGTTTACTATTACACAAAATTATGCTTCTAAATTTATATATTTAAAACATAAAATATTCAATACTCTTTTAAAAAAATAAAGCATTTCAAAAAAGAAAAAACATTCATATTGTATTTTATTAAAAATTAATATATCTTGAAGAAATATTATAAATTAAAAAAATGATAGATGATGGAGAGAAAATTGTTTTTTTGAACTAGAGGGGTTTGCAACTTGGTCGGCCACATTGTAACACTTAGGGGTTTGTAAGATGCTAGGTGGGGGGGTCTATCCTCCTTCATGAAGTTTTTCCTTTGTGTCTGTTCATACCCTTGATTTATGTCTTTGTTTTTTGAGTGCTTTGGTTTTTCTTTTTTTGTGTTTGTTCTATGTCGTCTCATAGGCCCTACTTTTCTAGCATTGAGGGTGGAGGTTTTTCTTCCAAAAATGCTAAATTCCCTTGGGGGCTTGGACCTTAGGGGCTTCTATGGATAGGGGTATAGATGCTCATGTCCATTTGGTAAATGCTGGAGACACGCCTTTGCATGGCAGAATGTTTAAAGATGTTGTAGTCAGTGATCAAGTCATTCTCCCAGTAAATTCTTCCTTTGTTGTGCCTAGTGTTCAAGATGAGGTGGGTGCTAATGGAGGAGGAATAAGTAAGCAATCTGGAACCTTCAGATTCATTAAACTCATTCATAATGATGAAATGAAAATTTTTATTAACTCTAAAAAGTCTAGGGTTAAAGATATAGCAAATTTTTTTATGGCTATTGATTCTAATAAAATTTTGGCTAGGAAATTTTTGGATGCCTAGTGCTCAAATATTTCATTGGGTAAGTTTGGTATTCAAATTAATTATTTTAGAATGTTGAAAGAAGGGATTTTTGTCATATTTTTCAAGAACCATGAAATGCAAGAAAGGGAACTCGCTAAAGCCTATTGGAATGTAGGGAGGTGTGTTTTCCAGGCCTTGGCATGGTCTCCCTCAGCCATTGCTGATGAAGTCCTCGCCCTATCCTGCCCAAGATGGGTAGTCATAAAAAACGTCCCTTTGGATTTCTGGAAGTTAGTCTCGAACCTCCTTGCTCCCTTTAGAAATGTTCTTCAGATGGATGAATCCAAGGTCTCCCTCCTGCATCTGGATGCTAGGGCCCTGGTTTCCATGATTTCAAGGATTGAATTCCCTTCTCGAATCCTTATTGAGGATGAGGAAAGGGTTGTTTCCTACCCTATTGAAATATTGGGAAGCCTAAATACATGCTATTTGTGCCATAGGGAAGGGAACATCCAGAAATACTGCCCTCTTATTCAAAAAAATGTTGAAAAAATTCCTAGCAGTGCCAATATGAGTCGAGGGGGTGGTTGTGAAAGGGACAAGGAGCTGGCTCAGCCCAATGATGAGACAATTTATCTTATTAATTTCCCTATGCCCACAACCTCTCTTGACTTAGATTTTGTGCCCCAATCCTTGTCCTACTGTTGCAACATTGCACCCTCGACTTCTCTTGACCCTAGCTACTCCCCTAAAGAAATTCCTACTAGCAACACTTTTGATGTTTTGGGTGAGGAAAAGGATGATCATGGTGAATTAGATAGTGACCCAAATGCTCTTGTGATCTCATTGCACCTAAATAGTTCCCAAATGGTTAAATTAAATGCTCAACAGCTAGCTATGCAATAATTAAGAAAAATAATTAAAGAAAAAACCTCTCACCCTCCAACCAGAAAAACCCTAATCAAACTATCATGATGCAAATAATAAAAGTAGGTTGTACTACAAATCTTGAAAAAATTGGCATGGTTGACACTCAAAAGAGTGATGCTAATTGTTTGGGCACTCTAGGGGTTTGGAGCTTTCATTACCTCCCTCCTCAAATGTGGGGGATATGCAACTGACTATTTCTACCCTAATTGATGTAGTTACTCATTCTGCTATACCGTTAATCAATAAGAAAATGATGCCCCAACCCCCCCTAGGTTCCTAATCAACTAGACATTAGCAATGTTAAGTGTCAGCCTAAGTTTGAATTTGGTCAGGAGGTTGATTTAAGACACACCAAAAAAATTGTGGGAGGCCCTATCCAGATGGAGTCTAACCAACTTTCCCATAATAGGGTTGAAATCAATGAGTCCCCAACTACAAACCTGAATTCCAAACCTTCCCTAACCACTACTCCCCTTGATACCTTTGATTCAATGGAGGATACTGGGGGAGATGTTGAGGAGAATACCATCAAGGGTAAGACTTAGAAGCATCACAAGATAAAAAAAAAGAGGGGGGGGGCCTAGAAGGCCAAGGAAGTATGGAGACCCAATATCTAGTAGCCAAAGCATGCAAGTGGTAAAACAAAAAAGGAAAAATACCAATCTAATAATCCACTCTCCTACTCACAAAAGACTAGAGATAGAAGACAAATGGCCCAAATACTTTGAACAATTCAAGAGCAGCCAGGAAGGAACCCCCATGACAAGTGATTATGAATCTTAACCTAATTTCTTAGAATATATGAGGGCTAGAGTCCGTGGACATGAAATACATTGTCAAAAGGTTCTTAAATCTTGACTCCAATAAAGATATTGTTTTTCTATAGGAAACCAAGGCAATGGGTTTCACCTTGGGGGTTAGTCTGCATTTTATTTGGAGGGATTCATGCCCTTTTTTTACAAAACATGAGAGAGGGAGGGATGGAGTAGCCATCCTAATTTCTAATAGGCAGAAGCCCTTTATAACTAGTCATGGGTCTTCCCCATGCAATAGGGTTGTTTGGATTGTAATGGAAAAAGATGGGGAAAGGTTGGGGATCGACTCAATCTATGCTCTAAATAACCATAGGGAAAGAACCCAGTTATGGCAATGGATGACCTCCCATCTGCCTGAGATCCCTTCGGTGCTTGGGTGTAATTTCAACATGGTGGAATACCCAGAGAACAAGTGGGGGGGTGTGGACATGGCCTGGAAGGGGTCCAAAGGCACTTCTGGAAAATACTAAAAGGAAAATTTAGACTTGATGACCCCCTGGAGAGGAAGACAAAAGAGATTAAAAGGGTGTGGTTTAGTTGGTGTAATGTGCAACAAGGAAAAAATAGGATCCATATTCGATTGGATAGATTTTATGTCAACAAGAATATTATAAACTTCATCCCAAACAAAGATGGGTAGTTGGCAAGTGTGTATCCTTACACACTTTCAAATAATCACCCTATTAATGCTAAAATTTATACTTGCCAAGGTGCCCACAGTGCCCCCCACAAGAGCCCAAAGTTCATCCTAAATGTGCAACTCCTTCAAGATGAGGACTGTAAAGATGGAATTAGATCCATTAGAGAAATTAACAAATGGATTTTAAAGGATGAAAGTGCTATCTCAAGGTGGGATTAAAATGTTGAGTCATGGAGAAGGCTTCTTCAAACCATTAGGAAGAAGAAAGCCAAAGATTCTAGGAAAATTGAAAATAAGCTTAACGAGAAACTCGTCAAGGCTAAAGCTAAAATCCAGGTTGATCCTACCAACATAAGGCTCAATGATGACCTTGTAAGAATTAAAAATGACCTTAGGTGTTTTTAGGTGGCCAAAACAAAAGGGATTAAGATCAGGGTGAAGCTCAACTAGCTAAACCATGGGGATAAGGGCTCTAAGTTCTTTTTTAATTTCATAAGAGAAAAAGGTAGTAAAGATCATATCGGCTAAATTTGGGAGGAAGGAAAGGTTCTAAGCACTCAAGAAGATATTGTAAACTAGTTCCAAGCCTTTTATCAAAATATTTTCACATCGAAAGGTAATCAAGAGAGCAACTGAATTGCTAAAGACTTTGTAAAAGGGCTTATCCCTAGGAAAATCAACCAAGATAGCTCCTCTAAATTGGTTGATGATATTTCTAAAGATGAAATTCTAAAGGCCATCAACTCTATGCAAAATGATAAATCTCTAGGATGGGATGGGTTGTCTATTGAATTTTAGACAAAATTTAAGGATTGGATAAGTGAAGATTTACTGCAGGTTTACCAGGAGGCCTTGGAGAAAGGCTCACTGGGGAAAAATATAAACAAAGGCATTATAAAGCTCCTGCCAAAAGGGGTGATAAGACTTTAATAAAAAATTGGAGGCCTATAACCCTCCTTAATGTTTCTTATAAAATTATGGCTAAGGTCCTTGCGTTAAGACTGGTGGATATCCTATCAAGGTTCATAAATAGTACCTAGAAAGGTTTCATATTTTGGAGTACCTAATTACAAGCTAGGAGGCCATGCAATGGTCTAAGCAATCCAATCAAAATTCTACCATGTTGCTCTTAGACTTTGAAAAATCCTATGAAAAAATTGAATGGTCTTTCCTTAGATCAATGTTGGAAGCATTCGACTTCCCAGATAAATTCTATAATGTTGTTGACACTTTGCTCAAGGATGTTATTTCTTAAATTGATATCAATGGAATACTCTCTGAGGACATTACCCTTGGTTAGTCCATTAGAAAAGGGTGCCCCCTCATGCCTACACTCTTTGTGATAGCATCTAATGCCCTGCATTATCTATTAACAGATCATTCTTACTCCCCTAAAGTCAAGGGGATCACACTGTCGGACCGCAATGAACTCATCGGTATCCAATTTGTAGATGATACTACCATCTTTTTGGAGTTGATGAAAAGAACTTGGATACCCTCATGGGTAGGCTTGATCTTCTTTGTCAAGCTTCTTGTGCAAAAATATCTATTGCTAAGTCTAATTTTCTTGGATGGACTGATTCCCCACCTAAGTGGCTTCAAAAACTTGAGTTTCAATGGGGAGTACCTAAAAAAATTGTTAGGTACCTTGGAATTCCTTTTTCTATCAATCCTAACCTAAAATAAATGTGGGTGTGGATAAGTGAGAAGATCCTGAAAAGGTTGGATAATTGGAATAGACGACACCTCTCTCTTGCAGGGAGAATTCAAATCTGCTAGAAGATCCTCTCCTCGTATAGCATATACTTTGCTTCAGTGTGGTTCTTTAGGAGTTATCAGATCAAAGAAATCCAAAAAAGAATTAGAAGTTTCCTATGGTTTGATGGGAAGGGAAAGAAAAAGAGACACTTGGTCAAGTGGGAGTGGTGTTGTATTGATAAGGCTGATGGGGGATTTAGCCTCAAAGATCTTAAAGTTCAAGGTACAACACTTACTATGAAATGGATTACTAAAGCCATGGTAGGTGAGGAATGATGGAAGGTTCTGATTAGAAACAATATCCTTCATGCCACGACTAAGTAGGCTAAGTCGTGGAAAAAGTTACCCTTGTGTGATATTCTATTGAACAATCATCCCATGTCCCCTACTCAATCAGTGGTTTTCAAAAGTCTGTGGATGGCCTAGGAATCAGTTAAGCACAAAGTGAATTTCAAATGTTGCAATATTTATCTTAACAATAACCCAAGTGCTTGTCTTACTACTCTCCATGGTGAAACCTTGTTTACAACAATAAGCCCCTTGCACTCTTGTGGGGTTGCTCTGCTAAAAGGTGGAATCTGGTAGGTATTCATACCTTCCACGATAGAGCTGAAAATGGTCGTCTGAAACCCATGGACAAGTTGGTTAGAGACTTTAATTTGGATATGCCCAATCCTAGGACTTATAACATTTTGGTTGAAGCTTGTAAAAATATATCCTTCCTTCACAGTTCTGATGTAACTTTTGTCATTGATGTTGACTTGATATGGAATGATGGTACCCCCTTGACTGAGATTAAGGCTAAAATCCTGTATAAAGAATTAGTGAAAGGTTTGTCAATTAGAGAGCATATTATTGCCTATTGGGGGTTGAATATTGATCATTCTAATTGGAAAAAAGTTATCTCCTCTATTTGGCATAACATAAAAGATCCTAAAAAGGCCTATTTTAGATGACAAATTTTTTTAAAAAAATTCCTCTAAAAGTTAATCAAGCTGATGTGGATATTTGTAGTTTATGTAGGACTCTTGAGAGACTATTACACATTTTATTTTACTGTCTTTATGCTAAAGAGGTTTGGAATTTTTTTTTGTAATAACATGTCAAGATGGACTAAAAATGGAAATATGAACTAGTATGATATTTTATTTAATTCTAGAAAACCAATTTAAATGATTACCAACTTTTTGGGATTTCCTCACTAATGAAATCATTTGGTTTCTATGGAAAGTTAGGAATGAAGAGAACTTCCAGGGGAGTGCTAGGAGGCTTACTGAGTCTAATAAGAGACTCACATTCTTATCTATTGTTTTGCAGGTCACAATGTCTATGGAAATCTCATTGGAAAAGTTTATGAATCTAGTAAAGGATAGGGGGTATCAATGAACAAGGAGGAGATCAAGCATGGGTGCATATGGCATCATAACCAAACTAAATCAAAGACTTTCCTCAGCTTGCTAAGTGTGTTCTAGAGAATCTTCAATAAGGTGGCTGATGGGAGTGATAAAGTTGAACCTAAGTCAAGGGGGATCTATAATGTTGCATGGATCCCAGAGGTTGTTTTTGGTATGCCACCAGCTGCATAGGAGGCTGAAAGTGTTGGCTCTGATGTAACCAACAATTAGATGGGATACAAAATAGGAAGCATTGAAGTTATATTTTGCATTGAGGCATCTAGGGTTACTTCTTTCATTCTCCATAATGCTCATTGTAGCAAGATGAAAGTTTAATGTTTGTGTAATGAGCTGGTGGTTTAATGTTTGTGGGTTATTTTGAGAGTTGAATGCTCTCTCAACATACTGTAATTTGCTAAACTATTATTAATACAAACAAAATATATTATAAATTGAATGTTTCACTAAAGATTTTACTGTAAAAAAATATACCAACTTAAATATACATTTAATAGAAAATAAAATGTTTTCATAATAAGTGCACATCTAAAATCAATTTAAAATAATAAATTTTAATAAATTTATTATTAAACATAAATATAAGTTGAAACAAAAGAATCAAATCAAAAAAATTGATGAAACAAAAAGAACAATTAAATAAATAAATAATAAGAATAAAAATCAATTAAGAAAGAGATTTGATGACAAAGAGAAAGAAAAATAGAGAATGATAACTCTCTGTGTATTTTATATATATATATATATTAATATTTAACATATGTATGCTAATTGATAATATTATATTAAATATAAGTTTAGTGGTAGTTTTTAATACTTTAGTCAATGAGCATAAACTTTTTTTTATAATTTTCAAGGTTTTATCTGTGTAAAGACCATGATAATAAAAATAAAAATAAAATTTTATCCCATTTCAATGGATTATTTTATAAAAATTATTTACACTTTTTTTGAAGAAATTTATTTACTTGTTATATTTAGAACTAAGAATTATTACCTAAAATTTGATAACAAATTAAAATATATATACTATATAATATATAACATCTAATATATAATTTAATATATTTTTATATTAGATTATTAAATTATTTTTAATATATTATATAAGATTATATATTATATTAACACATGTGTAATATATTAAATTTAACATCATATTATAATATTATAATCTATATACTATATAATGTGTAACATATATATCTAATATTACAACTATCAATTGATGCATTGCGATTGATCAAACCACTTCTACTCTCAATTTATATGTAAATCAAAGAACAAAATTGTCCTACTAGCATTTAGCAGGAACTTGGTAGTAACATGGCCTTGTTAAATAATGGATATTCATTACTAAATAACAAATATTTGTTATTGAGAAATAGATATATGTGATCAAGAAATGCATATCCATTTCCTTGAGCCATTCTTTTTAAAAGAATAGTGTATATTATGAACATATATCCTAAGACAACCTTATTACAAGATCTCTTTCTCTTGTTACATTGAGATCTCTAGGGTTATCCTTGAATGAAATAATTGGAAAGTGGGTGTGCTCTATGTCCTAAACCATTTGAAATCACCCTACCCCATTTTCCATTGTTTCAATAATTGTCCCTCTTCTCAGGTTGATTAAATAATATTCCAATTATTTAATTAAGAAAATTAATTTCCTCTCACCCTCAAAATTAAATAAATTTCTTTAATTATTTAATTATTAATTTTCCTCCAACATGCACAAAGCATATTCCCTTTAAGAAGGAATATTCCCTTTTAAGATAACTTCTTCCATCCAAATATACAAATGTTATATTCCCTCCAAAAGTAATATTCCATAATTCAAATTCAAATTTAGAAATATCTTCTTCCCTCCAAAATATCTTCAATCAATTTCCATGAAATTAGGGATTGTTTGGGCTCTCATGAATTCTCCCCCCTTGATCTCCCTTATTTACTCTCATCTATTGATCTTCATCTTCAATCTCCATTGTTGATCGAATATCTGTATTTCTATAAAGAAGTCATAACCTTCATCAAAAATCACTCACAATATTTATGAGGTTGAGCATTCATCATTCTTGAGAAATTTGAGCAATAATTATTAGTCGCATTCATTCATCAAATATTTTACAACATGGGATATGCACAATTTCATTATAAATTGTCATAATTCTATAATTGGAGTGTAAGGTTTGCATGTTTCTTTGATTTAATTATCTTTGCTCAAATATTGAGCAGATATGGACGGACACTAGAGGGTGAATTCCAAGAGAAGCTGACTTAACAAGATAGGCAAGCTTGCAGAGATGGATCAATTATTTCTTTTCAGTCAGATGAGCTGGAACTCCTAGTTCTATTTGTTACAAGGTTTCATGGCACACGCAGCTGAAAAAAAGAATACATAATGACTCGCTACTCAAGGTAATTTAAAGCATGATTTTGGAAGATACAAATAAAGTGGCATCAATTACACCACTCCAATACTAGATGTTTGAACACTGCAATACAGGCACCATTTTATTTTATTTTTACCCTATGGATATGCCTACCAACCACTCACTCACTAGCATGCAGGTCGCCTATTATTCCATCTCTAAGGGCGTATGTGGAGAGGTCACAACTATATGCATCAATTCAAGGAAACTAATTGATTACACAGCTGGAGTCTATTCGAGTGCCAAATTCAATTACTCAGAGAACATGTTGACTCTCCTTATTCACCTCTCATTTCCTTGCACCTATTTAGACACCCAGGCCGAGCCGACTGGTCTATATCCCCTAGTATATGCAAAACCTTGAAGAGTTTTAAGGTAAGTTTCATGGAGGATTATGGGGATGGTTGCGCCTACCAACAATAATAGGTATGTGCCCCTTATAAAATCAATGCAGGCAACTCATTTATCACATCATTTGTATTGCTATTTTTTTATTTTTTTGGTTTCCAAAAAATGACAGGGGGCAGCCATATTGGCTTACAGATGCACTCAAGTCCCAGCTATGAAAATGCTGATTTTCTTTATTTAACAAGCAGCTGGAGCTTCAATTCCACTAGCTGCGACCTAAGTAGACTATGCCCATGAACGAAGGATGGGAATTTACAAACACGTGTCCTTACTCAATATATTCTTTGGATTTATTTATCTTTTTTTCTTTTTATTATTATTATTATTTTTGGTTTTAAAATGCATAGCTAGTGGCTAGAGTTACATTTTACATAGGTCCAGCTCAAAGATTGTTCTATCATCTTAGAGTGGTTACATGGACGAAGGAGCAACACGACCTTCTACAAAATATACCATGTAGTACATAATCTGTATAGATCCTTTACTCAGCGTCTAGCTTCAATTGCTTATGCCATCGATGTCTTTGCTAACATTTTGTTCCAAGAGGAAGATAACTACACCTATTATAGAATGAATAATTGGGTTCATCCTTTAAACCTAGAGCTATCATAGCAACTTTTATTTTATTTTATACACAGATTTAACTGTTTTAGCATAAAGTCTTGTCCTTCTTAAGTATGTGCATGAGTAGGCTCAGAACATTCATGGGCTAACTCAAAATGCTTAACCCAACTTCCTATTAGAGGACATAATACAATCTTTTCCACCATTCAACCAAGTATCTAATTCGAAAGGAGCACGATAGAAGGTTATCCCATGAAGGGTATTTATGTGAAATTATATAATGTTGTTAGTAGCTTAATCAGAGGATAAAATAATTTCTAATTTATTTTTTTACAACTTCTAAGTAAAAATAGTTAGCATTGCAATTGCATTTCTTTTCAACCAAACACACAAAAAATTGCAAAGGAAATGTTTAGAAGTACATAAATAGATTGCTTATGGCAGACAATCATCATGTTATATATGGAGGGTAAGACTTTATAATGGAACAATGTTTTCTTCTTTCTTTCTTTTTTGACAAAAATCAGGCATTCTGTTTCAAATGATACTTCATTTATTTATTGAGTGGTAACTACATTAATAACTCTAGTTTCTTTCTAAAATGAAAAGAATACAAGGAACATAGGATTGAAATAATAAAATAATTCTTATATGCCTTCATTTACTGATTTACTTTCATTTGACAGAATATTAAGTTGTACTCTTTAAATTTACAATAACCCCCTTTATTTTTCTTGTAAGGTAAATACACATATTCATAGAACAAAGAAGGTGACATTTACAAACTAGCAGCATTAAATCTTTAAATACACATTTATGTTTCTCAACATAATGTTTCATACTCAATGATTTGAATGAAAGAAATTCATTTTCAGTCTAATATTTATTTTGCTAAAATGAAAAGCATATTCTCCTAAATAAAAAGGGGAATGCATTTGATATAATGAGTGCTTTTTTTTTTTTGGGGGGGGGGGCACTAGATATAGAGTTACCATATCATGCAAAATATACACCACTTCACACATAAACACTTTTCTCCCACCTCTACCAAAAGAGGTAGTTACATTTTAGTGAGGTTATCTTCACCTCGCAGGTGTAATGATACGACAAAATAGGTACTCCTTTCCAAAGCTTGAAGGATCCTCATAACCTTCTCCAACCTACATAAAGCACAAACATATTCTCCATAGCCAAGGTAGTGCTCACTGTTAGTGTAATTAATTAATTATTACACTAGCATAAGTTAACTTAGATCTTGCATTTAATTAATTAAGTCCTAGGTTGCATTATTAGAAAAAATCATTTAATAAATCTTTTAAGATATAGGATAATATTTCCTTCCTAGTTTGTAGGACAAGATCTCTTCTTGATCTTATCTCATCTTTTAAAAATCATCTACATAGGTTTTTATTTTGCCTATATATTTAGGCATCTTGCTCATTTGTAAGATATTTTTTTTCATCATATCAATATAGAATCTTTATTCTGCATTCCATTGTTGCAACACTTCTCTTTGTGGTTGATTATCATTCATGGCTAAAGTCCTTCATTGAAGATTTCAGAGCTTCAGGGGCTGTGCATTCATTCATTATTTCTACATGGTATCAGAGCTAGTCCATTGAAACATCAACCCTTGATCCAGGAAATTGGAGTGCAAGATTCTTGCAGGCTTGGAGTTTTATGTTGTAGGCTAGTTGGCTCTACCTGGGAGCCAAGCTGATTTTTGGTACAGATCAGGCTCTCTCCGACCTCACTATTGTGTCCAGAAGGCCTCAAAACCCATAAATCACCTGTTCATTTGTTAAAATCGGAGTAGTTTCAACCAGGAGCCTTTGAGGTATATTTTGGGTTTTGCATTTTTTTGTACAAATTTGTACATATTTGCAGAAAAATCTTCCCTCTTAGTCCTCGATCAAGGCAATTTTTTTTAGAAAAATAAAAAAAATATGGCTTTTTTGGGAAAAATTTTTCAATAGTTTGGGCAGAAATTTGATTTTTCAGCGACCTGGTATTTAAATAAGTTGTCGACTTAATTATTTTTCATTGGCAGCTATAATGTTGGGTTGATTTTTTACTTTCCGTGCTGTCGGCATTTACATCGGCATTTTTTTTTTGGATTTTTTGAATTGCAAATTATTTACAATATTCAAAAAATTTGATTCCCTTTCGGCATATCCCACAGACCTGTTGGCCCTGACACATCCATCTATCTTGCATCATCCTTTGCATCACCAGACTCTCCACTGCCAGCCGTTCACTCCCCGACTATCGTCCTCTGTTCTCCTGGCATTTGCTCCAGCCTCCACTGTTCACCACCAACCGCTGTCTCTAACCCCTGACAACCGAGCCCCCACCATGGTTCCATCACTGACCAAGGGCTCTGCCGATCCACATAGCCGAGCATCCTCCCGGCTGCGCCGCCTATGAGCCACCACCTTCTACCACAGGCCCTCCGCTCCAATGCCACTAGCTCAGTGGTGATTTTTTTTAAACTGAGAGCTCAGCTCTGCTGTCATATTAGCAACTGGGGGCCTTTTTTTTTGCCTTGGGTGCTTCTTTTTTGCGCCTATTTAGCTAGTACACATCAATCAGGTAGAAATCTTCTGGAGGTCGTATCTTCCGCATACCATATCAAAAATTCACAAATGATATATTGTTGGAAAGCTATTTCCATCTACTTTTCAGTGGTGCACTCTATTTTTCAAGATTCTACTGTCATCAAAAATTCAAGTCAACTGAAGTCAACCCTCCCTTTTGGACTCAAAAGCACATATCTTTGCATCAGATTATCAAATTTTGGTGATTCGAGTGGCATTCAGGAGATATTTCAATGATTTTTCTTATCAATCCAATCACCTTCTTTGGTTTTAGCTCCAGGTATCATTTATTGTATTTTTGCAATTTGGTGCATTTTCTTGATTCTTGAGACATCCTGAAGCCTGAAGAAGAATTTTCTTGATCTCAGAGGCATATTCTTAGTTGCATATCTATTTGGAAGTCTTCTATTCTCTATTGAAGGTCAGTGTCTTTGTTTTTGTGGAAAAATTTTGTTATGGGGCTTGCATATTATTCTCCTTTGGTTATGTTGCACAAGGGTAACTATCAGCAATGGCAAGATGGGATCTACCACAATCTTCATTCACTTGATTTTTTGCCACATCTATTTGGTATAGTTCCTCATCTGAGTGAAGGTATTCATGAACTTGCTTGGAGTTGCAGCAAGTACACTATTTTGGAAATCATTGAGATGCAAGTTGATTCTGATGTTTTGAATGCTATTGATCATTGTAATTGTCCTCACATTCTTTGGACTAAGCTTTGGGAGCTATACGAAGATTCAAACACTCCACCATTCCCTGATGGTCATGATTTAGAATTTCCTACTTCAGATCAATTTCCCTATGATGATATTGTTGTACAAGAGGTTGATTGCCTTGATCTTTCTAAAGAGGTTGACAAGGTTCCTTCGGGTGCTTCTTCTTCATCAAAGACAATTGGTATCCCTTCACAATCAGTGATTCCTTGTCCAGAGTCATTGATTAAGGCTTCCACCATCATCATCCATCAGGACACATTCCATTTTACAGACTTGACATCACAGGATGGCTTTGTTTCAAGCATCATTGACTTGGCTACTTCTACAGGTTTGGAGAACATTCTTGAGGGGATATCACTCCTCTATTCAAAGATTTAATATCTAAGACTTCTTCCCTATCATTCCATTCAAGATTTGAGGTTTCTTCAGCATCCACCATTGGATTTGCTTCAGACTTCTTTCAGTGGTTTTGAGGACACTTCATTCAGGGGGGCTGTCAAGTCTCCATCATATTAATTCCATCTCCATTTTTGGATATTGTTCAACATCAATTTCTGCATCATCCTGGTTTGTCACCCTCTTCATTGATTGTGGCATCTTCATCAAGAAAGGAGACATTTGAGCATCATTCGGAGACATCATCGCCATCCACCTTCATCCTTTCTTCCTTCAATTCCTATCCAGAATGGGAAGCATCTCTCCACTTGCAGTTGGTTTTGTTTCTTCTGAAAGGGAGACAAGTTGTTTGTCGACATTGGATCATGATTTGTCTTCAGACACTTACCTTTTTTTCAGGTGATCTTATCTTCTAGGGGGGATATATAGTCTCTCTATTGTATCCATGTGACAGATGGTGTACTTTGGGGGTATTTGGGAGTCCTCCATCCTTCCCATCCTATCTCACATTTTCTGCATTTTCTTCTCCTTTTTGGAGAGGGGTTTTGTTCCTACTGGGTTTTCCCCTTTTCTTCGGTTGTGGGAGATTTTTTTACATCTTCATGTACATGGGTACCTAACATGACCTTGTAGCTAGGACCTATTTTCATCATCATCTTGCATAATCATTGCATTTTCCTCCCTAAGTTGAACTTATGGGGGGGTTTTAGTGTAATTAATTAATTATTACACTAGCATAAGTTAACTTAGATCTTGCATTTAATTAATTAAGTCCTAGGTTTCATTATTAGAAAAAATCATTTAATAAATCTTTTAAGATATAGGATAATATTTCCTTCCTAGTTTGTAGGACAAGATCTCTTCTTGATCTTATCTCATCTTTTAAAAATCATCTACATAGGTTTTTCTTTTGCCTATATATTCAGGCATCTTGCTCATTTGTAAGATATGTTTTTTCATCATATCAATATAGAATCTTTATTCTGCATTCCATTGTTGCAACACTTCTCTTTGTGGTTGATTATCTTTCATGGCTAAAGTCCTTCATTGAAGATTCTAGAGCTTCAGGGGCTGTGCATTCATTCATTATTTCTACACTCACCTCCCAACCTTTGGATGGAAAACCAACCACCCCCAAGCTAGGAGGCAACCAAGGGAACTGGGTATACAAAAAGACCATTCCAACAAGCCATATGAAGCACATGAAACATACAACAAATTTCACTCCCTCCCAAGGGGTTTAGCACATAGGATTCATTTCAAATCCAACATTGGGATGGAGGGTGGACAACACAGTCTATATGGGGCTCAAAAAAGAACAATAAGAATAAAACCATTATCATACTTTCATCTTTTCACATACAACCCTTCCACCATAACTCCTCTTTCATGAAAGACCCATACCACCAAAACTACTTCTACCATTTCATAATTTGCATATGGGTACTCATACCCATTTTTTTAAGCCTCTCCTTTTTAGGAGGAACTAAACATCCCCATGGAGGTTCCTACTCCATACCATCCCCAAGGAGGGATGCTCTTCCCAAATTTTGGGTGAGCCTATCCCTATACAACCCTTTTCCCATCACATAAACCAAATTTAACAACACAAGAAAGCAAGCACCAAGAGCATTTTGAAATGAGCATACAAGCAAAACACAAGAGATAAAATATCAAGCACATTTTCACATACACATATAATCTTTCAAATAAAAACATAGAGAAATAGAAAGAGTGGAGAATCTACCTCAAAACCAAGCTTAGGGAAGGATGGGTTGAGCATCCACACAACTCCTCTTCTTCCAAGATTTTCTTCAAACTCCTTAACCCCCAAAATTCAATCAAAATCAAGAATGAAAAAAGAATCCCATAACCCTTGTTTTGAGTTTTCTTTATAGGAAATCAAGTTTGAATTCCTTTGAATAGGGAGATGAAATTTGTCAAACTCCCATCCACTCTCCTAGGAACACTCATCCATGTGTTCTTACACATGTGTGAGGACTTGGGAGCCTTTCAAGGAAACTTGGAGAAGTGGGGATGGAAAGAGACTAGTCCCCATGTTCCACTTCCCAAACCTTATTTTCGTCAAACCTCTTTAAGACCTCAAAAAGAGTGCCCAATCTTGAGACTAAACCATGATTTTGAGCTAAAAAGGTACCTAACCCATAGGTACCTTCCCTAAGGACCTTAAACCCATAAAAACACTTAAAAAATATCACTTTTCAATCCCCAAAAGTGCCTAAAAGTTCAAATCCGAGTTTGTCCACTTGGATGGACAACTCACCTCTTGGATGGATTGACATGGCAATAGAAACAAAATTAAAAACATTCACAAATAACATCAAGAATAAAATACATTACACAATGGAACTATAGTCCCTCCATATGGACTTTAGCCCAGTTTCACTAGTTAATTTACTTAGGGTTCCCAAGAGTTGCCTCCAATTTCCACTGACCATGGAAAATGTACCTGCACACTCAATGCACACGTTAATCCATCCAAGTAAATCATATTCATATAATAATCAAACCATTTGAATCACAATTGCATTCACACAAGTTTCATAATTTGTATAGCATAAAGATCCTATATCATAATTGAAATATCATTAGCCACCTATCTTATCTCATTTTCATTAACCTTAATTTTCATACTCATCTAAGTGCAACATGATTAGTTCACACCACTTGTTTCATTTATTCATCATTAAGTTTTCAGATTCAAATTAAAAAAAATCAATAACCAACATAAAATTAGATCAATCATCATAGTTAGCTAGAATGTCACATAATCAAAATCAAATAATCCTATTAACTTAAATGTTCAAATATCCTGTCATCAATGGTATCAATAGGGATAGACAATAACCAAACTCAAAATAATCCAAGTACTAGATGTAGCATAGTCATAATCAAATCATCACATGAACACAAATGTCTAAATCTCCTATCATCAATGGTATCATCAGGCATAATCAATAATTAAAATTAAAATAGTTCACTTACTAGATGTAGTATAGAGGTGGGCCTCACATCCATGATGATTCTGAGCACTTTCCTCCATAACGACTTAATCAAATTAGCTTCAAAGTAGTTTTTGGAGACTTTTATTAGCTTAGTCTTCTCCTTATCTTTCCTGGGGAATCTAATAACCACCTCATCAAAGAACTTTCTATCACAAAAAAATTCATTCCCTCAGTAGACATGCCAACAACCTCTCCAATGAGGTTCTCGTCCACCTTAACTTTCCTCCCAAAAAGAATTATTTCTCCGTTCTTCCAATTTTTCTCAAAGTACTTAGTGGCCTTCAAATTAGGCCCATGAAGCTTTTCAATGAAAGGGAGCATCCCACCATGATCAATTTTTTCCTAGACCTTCAAGTTCCTCTTATGCATTTCATAGCTATTCAACTCCACCCTTTTCCTGTCTCCACCATTGTCACAAGCACCTCTCTAAAAACTCTACCAGAGCAAGAGTCCTAAAATAAAATGCTACAGTTGAACCAAAGAGTCCAAAAAATGTGCTACCTCTTACTGCCAATTAAGATATTAAACATGGCCCCATCAAATCTAATGATGTTGAAGTACTTGACCCTACTCTCTTTCATCATCAAAAAAAGTTGTTGCTTTCCCATGCATGATATTATAATCAATTAAGGCCCTTACATCAGCACCAAGACCCCTGAGGTTCTACCATGTGATCAACCCATTTTGTTTAACCCCCTCATTAGCAAAAAAAATAGCCACGCTATTGGCTTCCCTAAACACATGAGATATTTTAACTTTATCAAATTTAGCTAAAAGGGTTTTAGCATCTTCAATCTAGATCTTGATAGACCATAAGGGAGGGGATTTTACTAGGAGGCAATCAATAATGTTTTTTAAGTCTCCTTCAAGCCATAAATTTTTATAATTCCAACTAAGAGCTAAATTAATCACTTGAAAGGCTCTAATAGCTTCAGGCACATGATTAGTTTGAGATCCGAGGGGAGTAGCCATTGTTGCTAAAAAAATACCATTTGAATCCCTAATCACACCTCCACTTTCAGCCAACCCCGAGTTTCCCTAAGCCATGCCATTGAAATTGGCTTTAATCTAGCCTCATGATGGAAAAATCTAACACACCCTTGTTCGGTCTCTTTTAGCTGGTTTAGAAGCCCTTGACACATCATTTTTAATCTTCCACTCCTTGGCTATCTTTAAGTCATATGGAAAGCACAACACAACCTCCTTTATATTCTCTTGCTGAGGAATGAAATTAAAATTTTCAGCAATTAGCCTAAAGGTTTTTTCGAACACATTGTTCTCTGAAGTTTCCTTGTCCCTGAAGAGTCTATTATTTTTTTCTTTCCACACACCCTAGGCTATATATAGGGGAAAATAAAAGCCCATAATCTTCAAATAAAAGGATTCAGAGAAGGACCTTTCCATTGAGAGAAAAATTCTTCAATAGTATAAGGAAACACCCATGATATGTTCAAGAGATTTAGAAACTTACCCCATATAGTGGCAACAAACGGACAGTGGAGAAACAAGTGATTAACAGACTCTTCCTCATTCTTGCATAGATAGCATCTATTAGGTATCTAGAAGCCACGCTTACAAATATTTTCAACCATGAGCACTTTGTTTTGAAGAAGGATCTAGAAAAAAATTGACTTTAGGGGTTAGATGTTTTATCCATGCTCTAGTCCAGAAGGTAGAGGGGGCTTCAGGGAGGGAAAAAAAAGAGACAACCAAAAAAAGAAAGTAGTTTCCCAAAGGGTTATTTTTCTAGACTAAAAGGTCATCCTGTTGATTTGAACCCATCCTAACAACCATCAAAGACATGAGTGAATTGGGGAAAGCTCCAGGCTAAGCTCGCCTAAGTCCACCCAACCCCCATCATGCCAATAGTCCATAACTTGAGTACCAAAAGTCATTTTACAAATGTTAGCCCACTTGTTAAACCTTTCATTGTTAATTAGGGGCTCCTTTAGCAACCATCTATCCTTCCAGAACCTGGCTTGATTTCCATTTCTTATATTCCATCCAACACCTAAGTCAACAATCTTTCTCCCAGTAATCATATCATTCTAGCATGCTGATCCATGAGACAATGAGGGAGAATCCATTAGGGCCTTAAAGGATCCACAATTAGTCATATATTTACTTTTTAAAATGTCTTTCCATTCTCCATAAGATGAAAAAGACCTCCAAATTTTCTTAGCAAGAAGTGTCTTATTTATCATTCTGATCTTTCTTAGACCCAATCCTCCCATATTTTTTTGACCTACAGACAAGGTCCCATCCAATAAGAGGCATTCTCTTCCTTTCTTCAACCCCCAACCAAAGAAATCTTTTTTGAATTTTTTCAATAGCATCCACATATTTAGCATTGATTTTGAAAATACTTAAGGGATAAATTGGAAGGTTCTGAGGAGAAGCTTTGAGGAGCTAGATTTATTCTGCTTGAATAAGAATAGCTCCTTTTCAACCAGTGAGATTTTTGATAAACCTATCAACCAACAAACTCCAAAAGGAGTTAGGAGGTTTAAGGACTAAGGACAATCCAAGATAAATGGGAGGTAAGGAATCCACTCTACATCCCAGGATTCTTGCTATCTTGACCTGTTTGTGATTAGGCATATTAAAAAAGAAAAGAGAACTCTTTTGTCTGTTGAGCGACTGACTAGAAGCTTTCTCATACTCATAAAAAAATATTTTCATATTCTTAGCTTCAGTCATAGTAGACCTCCCCATCATTATGGTATCATCAAAAAATTGTTGATGAGAGAAAATCAGATTATTAGAAGAGGGCCTTAGTCCCACCAGAGATCCGTGATCAATTAGTCTTTGCAAGTTTCACCCTTGAGACATTTAGCCATAATAGTGAACAAGATGGGGGAGATTGGATCTCCCTATCTTAAACCTCTCAATTTATGAAAAAAATGTGAGGGGGATCCATTCACCATAATAGATGTAAAGACTATTGAAACAAGCTTCTCCACCATCTGAAGGACTCTATTGATGAATCCAAATGCTCACATTATTTTGAGCAAGAATTTCCAGTCCACATGGTCATATACTTTCAATATATCTAGCTTTAGAAGAAAACCTTCAGTTTTGGATTCCACAAGGGAGTGGATATTCTCATGGGTAGTAACAATAGAATCAAGGATCTTCCTTCTAGGAACAAAGCCATTTTGCTGGGGAGAGATCACTTATGGCAGAATTAAGAGAATCCCAGACGTCAAAACCTTTGAAATGATTTTGTAGAAAGAATTACAAAGGCTTATAGGCCTGAAGGCTTCAAACACTGTCACTCCAAGTTTCTTTGGAACAAGGACCAAGAAGGTAGCATTTAGTTCCTTTAGGAGACTTCTTGATCCAAATAAATCTTTGAAAACATTCACAACATCCTCTTCAACAATCTCCTAGAACCATTGAAAGAAGAACATGGGAAATCCATCAAGGTTAGGGGCCTTGTTCCCTTCAAAGGAAAATATAGATTTTTCAATTTCTTCCCTAGAAGGAATAGCATCAAGCTTAGTATTATCTTCCTCCTCAACTAAATTAGGGATGGCTTGCAAGAGGTAATCTTGCTCTTCATGGTAGATTCCTTCGCTAGCTAAGACGAGATTACTAAAGAAAAGGACAACTTGTCTTCTAATGTCATCCTCCTCCTCAAACCGATTTCCATTACTTTCAATGTGAGAGATTCTCTTGGTAGCCCTATGTTTTGATGTAGAAAAAGAAAATATATGGTGTTTTTATCTCCAGTAGAGAGCCACAAAGCTCTAGATCTTTGTCTCCAAAATTCCTCCTCTCTGGCTATAATTTCATGCATTTTCACAAGAAACTAGTTTTTTTTCCCCTGTTATCATCAATATATCCTTCCCTCTATATTTTGTCCTGAATCTCTACCAACTCCATCTAGAGCTTGGATTTGATTCCAAAAATGTTATCAAAGGTCTCTTTTTTTCATCTTATTTTACATTTAACTTCCCTTAATTTCTTAGCCACCCTAAATATGGCAGTCCCAGGGACATCAATATTCCATAATTTCCTTATTTCCTCAAATATTTGAGGATGGGAAAGCCAAATTCTTTCAAATCTGAAGGGAAAATTCCTCTTCCCCTTTAAAGAATCCACCATAAATCTTATAGGAAAGTGATCAAAGCCCACCCTAGAAAGAGCTTTTAAAGAACAGTACTAGTTTAAGAACCATTGATCTGAAATTAATGATCTATATAACCTTACTTGAATCAAGTCCTTACTAGTTCTTTGATTTGACCAAGTATAGGTAGCTCCTTGTAGATCCAAATCAATCAGTGCCTGGTTATTCATGAAATCTAAAAGATCCATTTTGCTATCCATAATAGCCTGGAAACCTCCAAACTTCTCATCATCTTGAAGAGGGGTATTATAGTCTCCCATAACGACCCATTAGTCATTATTAAAAATCCTATGAAAGGCCGAAATATCCTTCCAAAACAAATTTATTTCTCCTTTCCCATTCGAGGCATAGATGTTAGACTAAATCCAACAAAAAAATGTCTTTGATATGGATAAATCTGGTAGCCACATGATTAGTACTCTCTAGCAAAGGTTCACCTTTAATGAGATTCTGGTTCCAGAAGGTGACAATACCTCTTGAGGCACCTTCTGAGCTATTTCCATGTGGTCATTCCCACAAAAGGATATGAAAATCATGACAAAACCTATCCTGGGAATTGGACATTCCAGTAGGTGACTAATATCTTTTCATGGTCGTTCATTTACTTGTCAAACCAGGGAACGTATACTTGAAATGGAGCAGCACTATATGTGCACTAAGAACCAGTTTCAGTCACAACCTATCAAAAATAAATACTTGGAAAGAATTCTACCTATGTTACAGGAAGGTAATGCAAAGTTCTCTTAACTCAACCATAATTTAACCAAAGCAGAAATCATAATAGCTACAACTGAGAAACAAACTATGAACAAGCCTTATACTGCAGGAACAGACATAGGGATGGATTCCTGATGCTGCAGGAACAATATAAGACTAAGTTTGCACAAAAACTTTAAGAATGAAATCTAACTTATGATCAACAAAAAATGAATGACTAACTAACTACAGATACTTACTAAGTGGGCCCTGTTAGCAAGCATCAACTAATTATGCCAGTATTGAACTCAGAACTTCATGAAATTTTATTCATAAACTCAGAATGGTGTACATTGTTCTACTCATATGAAAACTAACACAAAACTCTATCTCTTATTATCATACTAACTCTTACATGATATCCTTTCTATCTCGTTATGCTTCCTCACTCGCACAGGAGGAACACTTATTTAAATCAAGAAAACAACTAACTAACTAACCCTATTAGAGAAAGACATGGATGTAAATGTATCCTAGAATCAAGGAACAAACTAAATAAATGAACTTATCCACTCAACATGGTTTAGAGAGAATTCAGCATTCCACTCTTTCCAAATTATTTGACATTTAAATTCCTTCCCAACAATTTCGGTCAAAGAGTCTTTGCCAGAATAACTTCCTCAAAGTCATGTAAGAAATGGACTTTACTGCAAGGCCGAGATTAGCTGCGCTTGACTCGTTCATACTTTCTTCAACAAACTGCAAAACAACAAGCAATAGAAAACATGCATGGCAACTACATGATATTCATTTATTAATCACATATCAAATTTACTTCATTATTCAAAAAACTACATGCGTTATACCAGTCATTTGGGAAGTCAAACAGGGTAATAAATATAGACATATCAACATGATAGGCTACAGGAATATAAAATTGTATTGCCACAAGATATCCCCCAATAAAAGGTTTCTAAAGAGTTAAACAACCATGAACAACAAAAGTAAGGGTATTAAAAGTACACCATGATTCCCAAATTATGAGCATATTTTGGGCTCATCATTTTCCCCCTACTTAACCTAATGTTGGTCCTCCAGCATTAAACTTTCTGGTGGTCTCTCTAAAATCAATGGTTGAGGCATGACCCTGAAATGAAGTTCTGAATTTGTAATAAAATCCTCTGAAACTCTACCATATTTCATACCTACAAGCTTCTGTATCTTCATTAATATTTTTAGCTTGGTAGGGATAAAGAGGCCACATCAGCATAGGAGGTCTAAATTTCAAGGGAAACCACAATTCAAACCTCTCTTGAAGGCCCAACTGTATGTATCTATTTGATCTTCTGAGAGCTGCCGTAAAATTTAGGGGACTATGAGGCTCAGACCTTCTTAACCCAACAGTCGATCTCTCCCATCTCTTCTCAATTCTGGAGTATGACAGCTTCCAAAACAAGTATGTCTGTTCTTGAAACTCATCATACACCTATTTTCTGAGATCGAATATTTTCATCCTGGCTGTACCATTATTGAGGCCATATGCCACAGTAAGCCAAGTTTTCAACATTGTATAGGGGTCTGAACTCTTAGGGCACAATGGAATAGGCTCATCCCTTTCAGCTTCTTCATATGCTTCCAATTTCCCACCATAATTAGCTTCATTTTCCGACCAAGACATGAGTGATCTTAAATGAATGTCACCAATGTACAGAAGTGGATTCCACTATGTTTCAGAGGGAATTATAAAGCCATGTAAATAAAATTTGCACAAAGAATTCCTTAGCCAATTAGGAGCTGCCTGGTATGTATCATATAATTCTTTAGCAGTGTGAAGAACAAGATCTAGATTCTTGGAAATTCTCATTAACTGGAACCACAAAAATTGTTCCTTGAGACACAAAGCATAAACTCTAGGCAGTGGTCTACACTCCATATTCTTACTAGTTATTGTTATCATTTCATCCATTTTCTTTTTCATTTCTTGGATTTTGTGCTTCTGCCTTTCAATGTCTCTTTTCAGTTTCTTCTTTTCTTCCTCCCAAAGACTGATAGTTGTCATACAAAATAATTATGCATAAGATTGGCCACAAAAAAACTTCAGCCAAAATTTTTTCTCATACATATGATGAACTACACAAGGCCAAACACAAAACAAGATGAGGCAAGTTTAGGAAAATAAATGGTTTCCTTCAATTCTGAAGAGCCAAGTTAAGATAACTTAGACCTATGGTCTCAAATAATAACTAACCCTCATGGAAATTCTCACAAGTATTATCAAACTCTCCAAATGACCATGGATGACTAGACCTAGAATTTGATGTTATGTGTGACCATTTTTTTAATTTTAGATGATATATTATAATTTTAAAATCTATTATATGGTATAGTTTGACTTTTTATATTTTTAGATAACCTTATATATGAAATTTTAAATTATTAGTAAATCATAAAAAATATTATAAGTAAATATAATACAATATTCTAATTTATAATATTAATATATATCATTTTAAAATGTTTATTATAAAAATACATACTAATTTAAAATATTTTTAAAGACAAAATATAGTTGTTTTTAATTTTTAAAATATTTAATAATATTATCTTGAATATTTTTTAATATGAATTTAGAAACTTAGTAACAATAAGATTTTTGTATTTATTACTAATAATTATTATTGTTTTCTATTAATATATGTCATTTTATAATATTTATTATAAAAATAGATAATAATTTAAGAAATATTTAAAGAGATAGAAGATAATTGTTTTTATGTTTTAGAATACTTAAAATTATCTTGAATATTTTTTAATAGGAATTTAGAAACTTTCTAACAATAAATTTAAGATTTTTGCATTTATTATTTATAGCTATGTTGTTTACTAATTTTAAATACATCATTTATGTTTTGTTGGCGAGCATTGATAATTTGATAATATTGAAGATTTATATTATATTATTATATTTTTTATTGTTTATTGAAATTTTTAACAATTATGATTGCTATTCAAAATAATTAGTTAATTTAAATTATACATAATAATATTTAAAAATAATAACTAAATTATTTGCATTTTACTTTATTAAAGATATAAATTTATATTTTTTCATGTTTAATATCTATTCGTAATAAAACTTATTAAAAATATTTGAAGATAAAATATTTGTGTATAATTTTTTCTAGATATCAAACATTTTTTTGACATTTTTTTAAAAACATTAAATCAAAGATATTTAAATAACCAAACTGTCATAAAATTTTCATATAAGAAATAAAAATATCATAAAATTGACTTTGAGATGACATATTCCAACTAAACAACTAAAGTAACCTTAAAAACCTAGAGACCACATCCAATATTCTCAAGAAATCACCTAATTAAAGATAACTCATATTTGTACTTTTACTACAGCTAAAATTAACTTCCACATGGAAGTAATGTTCTCACAAATCTCTCTACAAAACTGCCAACAAAGTGTTGGTCATCTATCCAATTTAACTCATTTAAATTCACTTAAGTTATTGCTCACTTGACAACTTAGCTAGAACTTGCATTACTATGAATAAGAAGATCCTCGATAGACCAATATATATATATATATATATATGGTCAGATATTGTGATTTAAATATGCTTTTGGTTAAGCAGAGAAACTTCCAAAAGCAAGTCCCACTTTAGGAAAGAAGTCATTTCAAAGAATAATTTACTTTTTATTAGAATTATTTACACACATATATAAAAGTAAGGTTGTGGATTTAGCAGAATTAAATTGATAAGTAGAAGGTATAAAACTGCCAACAAAGTGTTGGTCATCTATCTAATTTAACTCATTTAAATTCACTTAAGTTATTGCTCACTTGACAACTTAGCTAGAACTTGCATTACTATGAACAAGAAGATCCTAGATAGACCAATATACATATGGTCAGATATTGTGATTTAAATATGCTTCTGGTTAAGCAGAGAAACCTCCAAAAGCAAGTCCCACTTTAGGCAAGACGTCATTTCAGAGAATAATTTACTTCTTATTAGAATAATTTACACATATATATAAAAGTAAGGTTGTGGATTTAGCAGAAGTAAATTGATAAGTAGGAAGTATCAAAACTGCTAGCAAAGTGTTGGTCATCTATCTAGTTTAACTCATTTAAATTCACTTAAGTTATTGCTCACTTGACAACTTAGCTAGAACTTGCATTACTGCAAACAAGAAGATCTTGGATAGACCAATATATATATGGTCAGATATTGCGATTTAAATATGCTTCTGGTTAAGCAGAGAAACTTCCAAAATCAAGTCCCACTTTAGCCAAGAAGTCATTTCGAAGAATAATTTACTTTTTATTAGAATAATTTACACATATATATAAAAGTAAGGTTGTGGATTTAGCAGAAGTAAATTGATAAGTAGGAGGTATCAAAATTTCTAGCAAAGTGTTGGTCATCTATCTAATTTAACTCATTTAAATTCACTTAAGTTATTGCTCACTTGACAACTTAGCTAGAACTTACATTACTGCAAACAAGAAGATCCTGGATAGACCAATATATATATGGTTAGATATTGTGATTTAAATATGGTTCTAGTTAAGTAGAGAAACTTCCAAAAGCAAGTCCCAGTTTAGGCAAGAAGTCATTTTCAAGAATAATTTACTGTTTATTAGAATGATTTACACACACACACACACACACACACACAAATAAGGTTGTGGATTTAGCAGAAGTAAATTGATAAGTAGGACGTATTTTCCATAATGTGTCAAATTCTGATATTGCTATGGGGATTAAACCATGTACTTTTACGAATAAAGCATGGGTCAATGAGTTTGACTTGTAAAACTAATATCACAAGAATTAAATTAAGTTTGACAAGTATTCATGGTATTTATAGATATGATATTCATCATATATATTAATTATTTTCAAAAGATTGATTATTAATAATTAATGTTACAGTTGAGATTACATAGATTATACATTTGTAGTAATATATTTGTTCATATAAATGGTTGAAATATCAAAATATTATTTCAATTTACTAATTTAATATTAATATTTATGAAAATTTAGAAAATATAAAGTATACAATGATATGTTAATTATGATACCAAAAAAATATGTTTTTAAAATAAAATGATCCATTTCTTTTAATTTAATATTAAAATATTATAATAACAACTATCTTTTTAACTTATTTAAATTTTATTTTAAAAATAAAATAAAATACTTTTTTTATAAAACAGATAAAAGATTATTAGAAAACTAAATTATAAAAATAAAGATTATTAGAAAAATTTGTTTGGGTTTGGGTCATTAATTATGTTTAGCTAAATACATGTATTAGGTTATATACTATGTATTATTATAGTATGATTGATTGTTTTTTAAGATAGAATTTGGGAAGAATGGTTGTTTTGTATTAAAAATTGTAATTAAACATCATTTTGAAATATTAAATGGTATTAGTTAAATGATTTTTTCAATAAAAATAGGACATATTAGAATAGAGGATCAATTGTTTTATAAGCTACATTTATATTTGAGTAAAATTTCATCATGTTTCTATTGACAAGTTAAGTTCTTAAGAATTATTGTGTCAGTCTACATTATCAATCAGTTATAGATACATTTTATTTTTTCAATACACAACTAATTACACAGTCCTCTATCTAATAAATATGTTAACTACTACTCTTAATTTCATAAAACCAAAAACATTCATTCATTCTTTCATTTTTTTTAAATAATAATTAAAAACTAATAATTCAGAGACCCCTTGCTAAGAAAAACATAATGAGAGGATATAATGCAAGCTGTTTTGGTTTTGGCTTCACAATAGTATTATTGACTTTTGTTGTCCCATAGAAACAACATGAGAAATGAGAATTGGATAGCCTCATGGCCTTCCACATTCAATGCAAGTGATTTAAGTAAGAGAGGTAAAGTTGAACAATTTTTTTTGGGATCCCTCATGTACAACAGCCTATGAATGTCATGGCCAATAATATTTTGATGCTTGTATTTGCATTACTTACCTTGTTTTTGCAAACATCTTTTTTACACGAGAATCTAGTTTTGGATGTGAAGAAACCCATAAATAAAAGAGATAGAAAACAAGCACATAGAATGCACAAGCTCAACTTGATTAATTAGATAAAAGAGATGTACATAAAATAGGAGAGTATTGAGCACCCAATCTCATGAACCGAGAATAGGACTTCTCAATCAAGTAGTGGTAGTGAGTTGCACATGCCATGGATTGAGGAGAGGACTCCTCATCCTGCAGTGGTGGAGAGTTTCTCCCCTCTATGAAAGGGAGAGGTGTCAAGAGGGATTGGACACCTCTCAAGGCAACTCAACATCCTTGACACCTCAGGGAAAATGAGTCAAGGGTCAACACTAACACCTAACTAGGCTTAAGTTAGCCTAGCAAGAGTAGAATACAATAAAACCATCCCTTAAGCATAACTTAAGTGGGTACAAAAACAATGGAAATTTGAGCCCCAACAACAAAACCTAATAAGGTACTCATTTACAAAGCAAACTCTCAAATAAAGTGGAGAAAGATAGAAAACCCGGTGGGAAAAAAATTATCCCCCAAAAAGAGAGTAATAACAGACATTTTACAAAACAAGAGAAGTAATACAATAGATCTTGAAATCACTTAGAGAACATGTCCTTTTGACTTCTCTTTTTCCTTTTAGTGTTTGTAGATGATGAAGATCCAAAATTTACATTCTTACTTTTCTCAATGATTTGAGTAAGATCATTTATTTGTTTCCTCATACAGTCAAGTTCATTATGTCCCAGGTTCTTATAGAAGGAACACTTGACATATTTCTTAGTATTTTCCTCCTTTGTGATTTTCCCCCTTGTATTTCCTTATCTTTTCTTTCTTCATTTTCATTTGTCAATCCTTCAGATTTTACACTTTTTGCTACTAAAGCATGTGGCTTGTAGGATACTATGGACCCCATCTAGATGAGTTTATCTTGTTCTCTAACCAAATAAACAATAAAGTCATCTATATTTGAAATACACCAATTAGAATGCAAAGCCATTTTGTAGAGTAGAATGTTGACACAAAAACAAAATAAGAAGATCCCAACTTGGAAAGATTTGATAAGATGAGTTGATTATCTTTTTTCTCAATTCCACATTCCTTAATTTGTTGGTGAAGTGACTTAAATTTGGTGAAATATTCTTTTAATGTTGGATAATTTCTTGGACTTAAGCTAATTAATTCATTTTCTAGCTCATGGCCATTAATATCATCAACTTTCCCAAATAACTTTTCAAGAGCTGGCCATAATTCATGTGGGGTTTTCAATGCCTCCACATGAAATAGAAGTTATTTTGAAAGACATAAACACAAGAATCCAAAGGCTTGTTCACACTTATTGAACCAATTTTCCTTGTCCTTGGAAACATTTGGTTCATTTCCAGTACCCATTGTAACTCTATACAAACCTTTGTTCTTGAGTGTAAGTTGTACATGCAACTTCCACTCATGGTAGTTAAAAGGTGTAAGAGGGTTAATCACTTGATTGGACTCTATGCTAGATTAGGTTTACAACTTTTAGGAACTTGAGAAAAGAAATTTTGGAGTATTCCAATCACAACTCTCTCTAATACACCCTCATTTTTAATACTTTTGATTTTCCCCCTATTTGACACTTTATTTTAGTACATTATTTGTATACAATAATGAAGTTGAAAATAAGACACTTTATATATTAGTGGGAAATCCCCATCATTTAAATAGAGTTTGAAAAAATAAGAACTTTACAAAGAGAACTTTTAAACCTTCGCCCTATTGCAAATTTAACACTAATAAAGTTTACATTTACAAAAACAGAAAATCAAATATTTTAAAGAAGTTGTAAGAGAGAATTATAGAGAAAAACTAAGCCCTGATGGGCTGGAAAAGAACGAGGGGTTGGAACCCAATATGACCACAGCAAATGGGCATAGAAGGTTTTTACGCACTATACAGAGACGGTGCTGCCTGCAAACTCCTGATCATGCCTCTTCCATAATGCACAAGTTTAAGGATAAGGCGAGGTTAAAAAGGTGCCTCTACCTGCACAATGAAGAAAAAAATGCCTCCTTAACAGCCTTTCAATGCAAATCTGGGAGGCTCCTTGCACCATCAGCCTTCTATCTCAACGCAAATTTGCACCTCTAATGGCGCCTCTACTCAACAATATTGCTCCTCTACATAGTGAAATCACTATTCAAGGAAAATAGCGCAAGAAAATCTCAGACGCATTATTTCCGCCTTGGAAGCACTAAAAAATGAAGATGATAAAGCTCAAATCAAGGCCATGTATCAAGAGTAGATTAGGCACCTAGTATCAAAATGCCCCTCTGCAGATTTTGACGCCAAATATGGAATGACTAGAAACCCACGACTATTGCTCAGCATTAAAATCCTGATTTGAAGGCTTTCTTTACCAGTTAAGGCTACAATTTGAAGATTAGAGGCTACAAAGATGGCTGCAAATCATGGCCTCCAGCTTCCAATGCTACATCCTATGCAAGATCAGGCAAATATTGAGTCGGCTATTTACATCAGCAATTTTGCACTAATCACAGAAGGACAAACAAAGATTTTAATCACTCAAAAGGAGATTTTAATCACTGGGTTGAAGACTTTTCCTGCAGCCTAAAATTATCTCCAATGACTCTGATACCATGAAGAGACCCGTAAATCAGAGAGATAGAAAACAAGCACACAAAATGCATAAGCTCAACTTAATTAATTAGATAAAAGAGAGGTACATAATATAGGAGAGTATTGAGCACCCAATCTCCATGAATTAAGGATATGACTCCTCAATCAAGTAATGGTGGTGAGTTGCACATGTCATGGATTGAGGAGAGGACTCCTTATCCTACAATGGTGGTGAGTTTCTCTCCTCTATGCAAAGGAGAGGTATTGAGAGGGATTGGACACCTCTCAAGGCAATTCAAAATCCTTGACACCTCATGGGAAATGAGTCAAGGGTCAACACCAACACCTAACTAGGCTTAAGTTAGCCTAACTAGTAGAGTAGAATACACTAATAGGATGGATGGTGAGAAAATATTGAGGTAAACTTATAGTGCTTGTAAAGTGGAACATCATTCTCAAGTTTACTTTAAAGAATATATATTTTCCATTTTACAACACTTGATTTAGAAGCTTCTAGATCAGACTTCTTAAACAACGAATGGATTCTTGGTTGCCTTCATTTTCACTTCTACAAAACTTTGAACATTTCACGAAAAACAATTATTTTTGTTAGAATTGGAATAAGTGTTTTGCAGAAGTTAGTACTTATTTTTTCATTTTTGTTTTGGTTTGTGGAAGATAGAATTTATAAAGGTTAGAGAATATAGAATTGGAGTGGATTTGTTTTAGGAAAGTTGTATTGGTATACATAATTTCAATGAAATTATTAGACTATATAATTTCTATAGTACGCTTGTGAGCATAAAGGATAGGTGATTTTCATAGAAGGATGAGTCTCATGTCATGTGAGCAATTTTGTACCCATAGATTTATATGAGAGAGACATGAAACTAATTTTATCATATATTGAATTGACATCTAACATGAAATAAATGAACTACAATTTAGGATACATGTGGAACTATTTTTTTTTTGGGGATTAAACTACTAGACAAGGAAATATATATATTTCAAATTATAACAACTAAGTCATAACTTATATCAAAATTTTCATTTTGATTGACTTATGTTTGCACATTTTTAATTTTATCAATTCGATGTACTATTTACTTTCATTTATTGGAAGATGCTATTATGTTTGAGAACTAAGATTGTACAAGCGTAAATTGTTGTAGTGAAGAGTAATTTGTCTAACTACATTGAACATTTATCAATAGGATCTCTTTCTATTTCACTTTTTTTTCATGTTGAGACTTTCTTTAATAGAAATAATGTTTGTTGGCTTGTCATAAAAAGGGAAGACAATCATAAGGTAGTTGATACTTTTTCTTTAACAAATGTAAAAAAGTTGTCATTGTAGATATTTCTCATATCAAACACATGCAAAATAGAAATAAATGAGTATCTACTATCATTATTGCATTCAATTTGGACTTTACTTCTCAAGATAACATGCTATAAAAAATTATGAAAGTTGAAAAGTAAGTAATAGTTTTCATTAAAGATTAAAACTGTTAGACATAAAATACAAATAAAATGAGTGAGTTCAATGAGAGGAGTATGAGTTTGATGTATTTGCAATGATATAGCAACTCAAAACAACTACAATGTCATGTATTTTTTCATCCTCTTTTTTCCTAATCTAATATTTTAACATTATGATCATTAGGAATTCATGTTGACCAAAACCTTGTCAATAGATACAATGTTGTATATTTGCCACCCATTAGCTATTTTACTTGTCATTTGATCTCAAGGAATTAAAAACTTAATTATTGGAATTGTGTAATAACAACTGAGCTAAACACACAATAAGTGTTGTAACCCATAACATATATTATTTTACTTAAGTGCTCCTTAGCCTAAGACATGTGTTGCATTTTTTAGTAGTAAGGATGTGTCTTTTTAGTGCTTTCTCATGTTTTTCAAATGTAAATCCACTTCTTATTTTTATTATGGTAATATAAGGGTGAGTGTAGGATCATGATGGGCCAAACAATGGAAATATGTTAAAAATGTATTTTTACTTAGCCAAAATCCAAAAACTAAATATTTGACATTTTTCTTCAAGGGTAAGGTAGAAAGTGAGTTTTGATTTGGTAAAACCAAGCCAAAAAGGATATGCATTCATAATGGATATTTTTTATTAAATAAAAAATATCAATTTTTAAAGAATTGATATCCAAATGTACTAAATAACAAATATTTGTTATTAAGAAATGCATATCCATTTCCTTCAATCCATTATTTTTAAAAGAATAGTTTATATTATTGACATGACTCATGAATTTCACACAACAAAGGTATATGAAATTGTATAAATGGATATCTGAGATGAGAAATTGACATCCATTTTGGAGGAAAAAATTGTGCTTGTACCAACCATAGTTTAGAGATAAGTTTTTATTTTCCTTTTTTAAAGTTTTTTCAAAACTTGTTCAAACTTTTTAAGATGATTTAGGTTTTCATTTTTAAATTGTAGGGATTAGTTTTAAATTTTATTTTTTTATGTTTTAAATTGCAACGAGGTAAAATGGATGAGGAATGTCAAAATACAAACAATCCCACACCAATTCCTCATCCATTGAACCCTCCTCCAATTCAAAAATTAACTAAAATATATTATGAATAAAATAAAATATAGAAATTTATTGTTAGCATGCTCGATCAACTTCAATGAAATTCACCTTTGAGGGAATTGTCACCTATGTTCAAACTCTCACAAGACAACATGAGACATTTTAATAATCATGAGAAGCTAAGAGGGGAGAACATTCTACTAGTTTTTCATATGAGCAAGTGAAAGACAAATACAACCAATGTCACGTTAACACAACATTTTAGAAATCCTAAAAACAAATTAAATGTTTATGTCTATAAGACCAAACTTTCATTCAAATGGTGCACACATGAGGGTATGACAAATAATTTTTGGGATCATTGGTGAATGGTTCTTGATAAACTAATCAACAATAATCTTCATGCACCTTTATGTTTCCTCCAAAAATTATATGAAAATTTTATTTTAGGCCACCATGTCAACTATTTTGATTTTACATTTTTCCAAGGAGTAATTAAAGGAATGCCTCAAGATAGTCATTTTTCTGATGCAACAAATTAGATTCTCCATGTCATACACTATTTTACTATCCATTTGATAACAAAAAATTCTCAAGTAGTATGGACTACATGATATTGATGCTCCTAGTTGATTAGTTGATATTGGTGGACCTGCCTTGTCCACACATATGTGTGTGCCTCATCATTTCACTATGTGAATTTAGTTTTGTTTAGATCCTCTCAAAGAGACTAGTGAGCCACCTCTAAACACATCTAAATATGACATCCCTCATATTTCACCTTCACGAGATGAGCCACCAAGTTCTAGAATAGAAGTCAAGGCATTAGGGACAAGAGCACATCAAGGACCATTAGGGGGTAGAGAAGATGAGTAAGGTCAATCATTCTTAGGGGTAAAATTTATTGTTATCTATTATATAAATTTCACTTGAAGTTAGTATATCAAATAGTAGTTCTAATATATATAAGTGGTATAACAATTTATGGAAATGGAGGAGGATAGAGAAGTTCATCATGGTACTCTTTTGGAAATTCAATTTGGCCTAGACTTGATAGCATAATTTTTTTACATGTATGTTTTATTTATTGTATGCATTTGGTTTTTTGTGACTGATTATATATCAATTTATATCTTGATGTTATTTTACTTTTATAGCCTTGAAAATATGAATGAGGTGGAAAATTTTCCAACATATTTTAGTAGAACTTCTGATAATCCTAAGGGACTGTCATTCACAAAACAACTCTTAGAAAAAAAGAGTCAAGCCAATTGAATTGAATTTTAATTAAATTCTTAATTTACAAAACTTATATTTTATTATAGTGATTTATATTTTAATTCAAAGTTATTATTCTTATATGTCTATATACAATCTTGCATTCTTGTCATTTTTTATATAAGAAATAATAGTTAGTTTATCCACGATGAGTCCTTAGTCAATGCAAGAGGCCTCATTGATGGTGTATGTTTTTTTAGTAGATAAGTTTATGTTTAGCAATTTCTAGATTTTTAATTAACACATCTAACCTCTTTTTATTTGATGCATTTTCTTCTTTTTTTGTAACTATATACTAATTCATGTCACATTTATTTTACCTATTATATTATATTCCAAAAGTAAGCAATGTGTATTCTCTACCATAATTCTTTTCTAGGACTCTTGATCATCCAAAGAGACCATCATTTGTAATAAATCTCTTTAAGAAAACACAAAGTGTTTAGGTAATTGAAATAATTTTACTTCAATAGATAGTTTAAAAGAAATTATAGTTACCCAATATAATTTAGATGTTAATTTCAAATTTCTAAATTATACTAGATAAGTTTCTATTTTTAGCTTAACTTATTTATTTACCATTGAACTAATTAGTAAAATTTGTGGTTTAACTTTTTATTGTAGTCAAATTTACATCCATCAACTAGTAAGCATTATAACATCAAGAGACTAGTTTTTTATGATCCACCACATGTTGATGATTTGTTAGAGGCATAGGGTCAAGTGGACCCTTAGTATTTGATGTATTTATTTGGCATGTAGAATCTATATAGGTCTTGAGATGGCATATGTCATTCATTTTATAAAATTAAAAAAAAGTTGTTTTGGCATATAAGCCAAAATTGTGTATGTGTTTAATTATTCTACACTTTAATATATACATATTGATATGGAATATAATTTGTTCCTTGTGTACATGTAGTTTTACTTTTCAACCTAACATTTGAATATATAATCACTTTAGAATGGTTGAGCTATGAAAAATAGCATATTGTAGATTAATTCCTTGTTATATGATTTATTTTTATAGAAATTATATCATATGTAGTTTTTTAGACCTTAAAACATATTAACCTTTCCTTCCATGATGATAGTCATAGTTAGAAATATGATTTTGTAGACACCTAAAATTTTCTAAGTGTGTCACACATTCATATTCACCTAATTAACATTATTTTCCTCATTATCTTATAATTCCTCAATTTTAATTAAATAATTCCTAATTACTTGTTTGTAAACCCTAGTTTCCTCTATTAATTAAATAAATGATTTTATGTGATTAATTCATGAAAATAATCATTTTCCATCTTCTCGCCTTGATTAAATAATATTATAATTATTTAATTAAAAACTAATTCCCCTTTCCATCATCATTAAGTAATCTTAAATTATTTAATTAAAAAATCCCAATTTTCTCTCATCCTCACAATTAAATAATTTTCTTTAATTATTTTTAAATTACCAATTTTCCTCCATCTTGCACAAAACATATTCCTCCAAGAAGGAATATTCCATTTTAACATATCTTCTTCCCTCCAAATATCTAAATGGCATATTCCTTCTTAAAGGAATATTTCATAATTCAAATTCAAATTTACAAATATCTTCTTCCCTCCAAAATATCTTTAACCAATTTCCATGAAATTAGGGATAGTTTGAGCTCTCATGAATTTCCCCCCCTTGATCTCCCTTATTTACTTCATCTGTTGAGATCTTCATCATCAATATTCATCTCTAATTAGATATCTACATTTCTCTAAAGAAGTCAAAACCTTAATCAAAATCACTCACAATCTTTATGAGCTTGAGCATTCATCATTCTTGAGAAATTTGACGATTAATTATGAGTCACATTAATTCATCAAATATTTTGCAACGTGCGATATGCATAATTACATGTTATAAATTGTCATAATTCCATAATGGGATTGTAAGGCTTGCATGTTTCTTTGGTTTAATTACCTTTGAATTGGGTCTTGTAGCTTTTTGTTTGAATCTTTGAATCATGTTTTCTAATTTCATTGAGTATGGGTGTAATTGATCTTTATCTCTTAAAGTTTTTAGTTTTCTCTAACCATAAATGCTTTGATTATGCTTTCTAACCATTTCTCATTTTACCTATGACGTTTTTGATGTATATAAATTCAATAGCTATGGATAACCTCATGTACATATATTTTTGATGTATATATCATATCACACATTCGATGGAGAGGTATTGATTGATTTTTGTGGTTGGTTCTTGAGGCCATCATGATAACTTAATTTCATCCTATTGAATTTTGTTCATTTAAGATCTTAAGTAATATCCCATTTGATCTTATGTATGTGGAAGTGGTCCTTGTATGATGTGTATTAAGAATGTTTACTCTGTGATTAGAGTGAGTTTATTACCCTCTCCCAATGTGTCTTATGTGAGTGTATTTTTTCTATGTCACCATCTCCTAGCATGGTCGAAGTGAACCTTATTGGTTTCACATGGTAGGGTGGCATTGAAACCACCGTTGGGGTTCAGAGATTCAAGGAGCAAAGTGACATTGACATCTCTCTCTTTCTTGTTTATTTTGTTTGTAATTAGTTTGATTCAATGTTATTTTATATTTGAAGGATATTTTAGTCCTCAACTTGAATGTAAATTCAAAGTAGTTGTAATGCAAATTATAAATGGGCCTCTCTCTTGAGATGGCTTCTAATGCGATTTTGAATGTTAGTCTTTTAGCCTTCATTATGTGTCTTGGTATCAACGTTGAGCATAATATTGAATTTATAATGATGTATTTATGCATTAAATGTTTAAAATTAACTTTGGAATATTTATTTTTCATATAAAAAGAACTTAGGTGACTTCTCATGATTTTGAGTCACCTAGTGTTGTACTAGGGCAACCTTGTCATATTAGGAGTCTGCAAACTCTACTAGGGTGTTTTTAAGTATGTTGGGGTGGCCTTGTCATCATCAGTGCAGCCTAGAATCATACCAAGGAAACTTTTTTGATAATGGGGTGGCTTGGTTATGAGGGATGATAGACTAAAAACTGGCTATCTTTGTTTGGGTAGCCTAGTCATGTGTTGGGGCATCCTACTCTTGTGTTGGGGTGACCTTGTTCCACTACAAAAAAATGTAAATCTTCTTAAATAGGGTTAGCCAAAGTTTTTATAATACTTTTTTCCTTTTTGGATATTTTTTATGTCCTATAGTTTTCCCATGATGATCATTTTCATCAACTATCTCTTTAAAATCCTAGTCAACTTTTTTCTCTTTTAGGACTTGTTAGTTCCTCTTCATATTGGGAACTTGAATGGCTAAAACATGTAAATGAAAGGTGTTCATAATGGCACTATGGGTTTAATGAAATTTTTGAACTTGTCCTTAAGTGTCTTTGTTGAGGACTTATGGGTTCTCCTACTTTTGCATGCATGGTTTCAAAGTTTCTCGATTGGAAAACCTAGGGTTAGGGAGATTGTGCACCTAGCCTTGTGAAATCTTGGGAAGGTTGTAAATCTTCTTGGTTGGTCTTAAAATTTTCCTCAACATTACTCATAGGTATTGAGGTGTTGTGTTTTAGTACCTTTCCATTTTGTGATGTCACAATGTTGCAATGAGACATCTTGGAAAGCATGTAGTGTGTCTAGAAGTGAGCCACCATCATTCCAATCAAAGGAGAGTTTGTATCTATTGGTTTGAAATAATTTGGTAATTTTTTTTCCTTGTTTTGGTTGATTATGTGATTCTAGAAGTGGGTTGGAGGTTGACAATTCCCTCATCCTATTCTAGATTTATGTTGTAAGATAACATGATTGCGGGTTGTAATGTAGTGTCCCTCCAGTTGCAACACTCTATTTTAGTTTGATTCAACTTGATAGATAGATGCTTTAGTTGATTATGATACTATGTTGTTTTTACACTTTGTGGATGATACATTTGACATCCTAATTATTTGGTTGTGTTTGTGTGATGATATTGTGATAGACACATACGTGATATGGATTATGTTGCTTAGTTTTTATGTGGTTATCATGTTGAAATGGTTGTTTATGATATATGATGCTCATCAGTTTCGGTGAAAAAGACAGTGTAGCATTACTCATTCATGACTACCCTGCTACATTGCAATTCTTCTTCACGGTGTGTTTTCTAATATAAGTTTATATGTTTAACAATCATGTTTTATGTAGATACAAGTACTGGTTATCAGCTCCACCTACTTGTTAGGTCTGAGCATACCCTAATCTAGTGAAATTATGTTGATCCTAAGGTAGTGACAGGTCCTTATTGAACCATCATTCTTCATTGAATGAGTACCTATTTGTTAACCTTCCTTGTGTAGTTCGTTTCTATCATGTCGTACTTGTCTGTATTGTTTTGTTTGGAATTCATTATTATAGTTAAATGATTAATTGTTTAAATGTTTATGTTTATGTAACTTATGTTTATATTTATCATTTAATTTATTAATTTAAATTAAATAAGTTAATTACTTTAAAAGTGAAAGTTTTTGAAAAGGAAAAAATAGGTTTTACAGGGACCTGAAACCACAAAGTTAAAATAACAAAAGATAGAGCAAAACAAGTCCAAACAAATAGACAGCTGTCCCAAAAAAGAAACGACAGCACAAAGAGACAACAGGGTCCAAAAAAAGGACCGCCAAAAAGCCATAAACAAACACCACTGCACTACTCCAAGGTGTTCATCAACTCCTCCGCCTCCTTTTCAACATCCTTCATATCTTGTAACCCCTGCTTGAGGATTTCAACTGTATGTGAAGAAATCAGGGTCTTCCTCTTCGTATTAGCCCAGGTGCGAGTTGAAATCCCTTCAATAGTAGATCTGCTGCAACCTCAGTTTGCATCCAAATCCACGACCAATGAGCCCTTTTGATTTTTTTTGAGCTTTTCCACCATAGCATTGATGATAATGGTGTTATGCCTAGAAATTTTGTGATTATTCGCCATAGTGGCCCTAATACTTTGGCCTATCTTGGACATATTGCACTCGAGCCTGGTCAATCTTTCCTCCTATGAATGCTATATTTTCCTTGGTAAGGGGGTTTCCTATCCCTCATTCTCTTTACGACTCCAGCTAATATTTTGCTCCAAATCCATGACTCTATTGCTGAGATCTCTATTATGGCCTTTCAAATCACATAATTCCTTCTGGGTCCACTTGAGAACAGTGAAAAGGCCATCCGTACTTTTTTTTGCCACACTCACAATGTCCTCTGGCTTGAGCTTATTTAGGGAAAAATTAATTTCTTCTTCATTAGGGGAATCATAAGGGGCATTCCCAAATCTTCTAGACGTAGGGGCACTAGGGGCCGATTCTTTACTAACCATAGGTTTATTAGAAAGAATTTCCATAGAATTCCTAGAGTATGAGACTAATTTCATAACTGAGGTACCTTTAAAACCAGAGACCAAACTCGGGGTAGGGCAGCCAGGAGATGGCTGGGGATTAAGATAGGGTGGCGAGGCAAAACCTGGGATAGGGCAATCATGCACAGGTTGTAGATTAGGACATGAAGGCAGAGCAAAATCCATAAGGGAATTTCGACAAGACAGGGACTGCGGAGCAATGGTATTAGGACCAACAGGGGCACAAGCAGGAGGGGCCAGGGGGTTGTTCTCCCTGCTACTTTCAGTATGCTCATCATCCAATTCCCCAATATCAACAATTTTAGGAAAAACAGTTAAATTTTGATAATGCTCATAGATAAGCCTAACAAGACCAGTGTGAATAATAGAATTCCTCCTAGGGTTTCTTTCAACTTCATCAAGGCAATTCTTCAAAGAAGAGAATAAGTAAAAAGGCAAAGAGATACAAACCTTGTGACGGAAATGGTTTAGAATGGCAAAGTGATAACCATACGCCCTGGTGAAGAACCTGTCAACCGTGATATACTCCATTATTATTCTTAAAAATTTCCTCCAAATTGATTTAATGGATGCCACATCAAAGTAGCTATTGGCAACCTTAACCAACTTAGCCTTCTCCTTGTCTTTTTTAGGAAATCTTATGACCGCTTCATTAGAGAACCGACGGTCTCGATAAGATTTCACGCCCTCAGTCAAAAGACTAGTAATCTCACTGATAATTTTCTCATTCAGCTTAACATTCCTACCAAACAACACAATCTCACCATTTTTCCAATTTTTGGCAAAATTGTCTAGCATCCCCTCGTTAGTACCATGGAGCTTTTCCAAAATTGGGACTTAACCTCCCTTTTCAATTCTTTCCCAGGCTTTAACATTCTTTTTATGCTCTTGAAAGCTGCTTGGCTCCACACATTTTCTTTCTCCCCCCATCTTCAAAGCTTTGTTATACCACACCCTATAGTTGCTCTAGGTCCTGTTTAACCATATTTTATCAAACACCCAGAAAGCATGCTAGAGACTCTTCTTGAAAAATAAAATGACGTCGGTCCCATCAAATCTAATGAAATCGATGTACCTAGTCTTTATCCTCTTCATTATGATGAAGAAAAGCTTCTCTTCCATGCATTGAATCATAATAAATTAGCGCTTTCACCTTAGAATGGAGGTAGTCATTCTTCCTCCACGTGTTTTTCCCGCCCTTCTTAACCCCTTCATTGGTGAAGTAATCAACCACCCTATTGGCTTCTCTGTAGGCGTGGGACACTTTCACTTTATCGAATTTACTTAATAAGATTATTGTATCTTCAATCCACTTTTTAATGGTCCACGAGGGAGGGGTAAGCCCAAGAATACAATTTATTATATTCATTGAATCACCCTCCAACCAGAGACATTTCGTGTTCATCTTGAAAGCTAAGTTAACCACATGATAAGCCCCTACAACTTCCATAACATGATTAGTTTGGGTGCTGATGTCCATAGCAAAAGCCGCAATAAAAGCCCTCGAGTTGTCCCTTAAAACACACCCATTGCCAGCTTTCCCAGTGTTGCCTTTAGCAGCACCATCAAAATTGGCTTTCACCCAACCCAAATGCGACAAATACCAACTAGCATTCTCCCTCCCACAAACATCAGACGTGGGTACATTTAACACAACTAATTTAGAGTTCCACTTTTCAGCCGTAGCAATATCGAAAGGAGACCAATTAGCTTTATCAACCATTTTTCTTGGGATTAAAGATAAATTTTCCTTTACTACCCTTATGATTTTTTCAAGCAAGTCTCATTCCAACTTCTCTTTTTCCCTAAACACTCTGTTGTTCCTTTCCTTCCAAATATTCCATGACACAAAAGGTAGAACAAAAGACTAGAGCTTTTGCACAAAAGGATTTTTTGAAGGAGCTTTCCATTGCAAGAAAAAGTCTTCGACAGAAGTAGGGGAAACCCAAACCAAATCAAGAAGTGCAAAAATTTTACCCCAAATGTGTGAAACAAAAGGGAAATGAAGAAAAATATGATTAACAGTCTCAGCATCGTTCCTGCACATGTAGCACCTATTAGGTAATTGAATTCCTCTTTTTCCAAGATTGTCCATAGTGAGAATCTTATTCTGTAGCATTATCCAATAGAAAATATTGATTTTAGGAATTAGGTGATTAATCCAAGCCTTAGCCCAAAACGGGGGAGGCTCCATTGGACTAGCCAGTATAGAAGTAGCAGAAGAAATTGAAAAAATGCCAAACGGATTGTCTAAACAAACAACAAGATCATCCACCTGGTGTTGAGCTATTCTTAGGGCCTTGAAAGTTGACTGAATAGGGCTAAGATCCTGACTGATGGTCTTCAAATCAACTCGACCATTCCTCCAGTAATATTTAACCAAGACCCCGAATTCCCTTTTACAATCATTCATCCATTTACTGAATTTCTCATTTCTGATTAACGGATCTTTAAAAAGCCATCTGTCTTCCCAAAACCTAACATAATTTCCTTTTCCAACTAGCCAACCCGTTCCCATTTCCAGCAACTTTCTACCTTTGCTCATATCATTCCAGCAAATAGACCCACAAGGTAAAAGAGAAGAATTTATAACCTCATTAAGAGACTCACAGTTGCTAAAATATTTGGCTTTTAAGGTATCACGCCATTCCCCTCTCAAAATAAGAGTTCTCCAAAGCTGTTTAGCAAGAAGGGACAAATTCAGCACTTTAATTTTCCTTAAGCCTAAGCCCCCTCTCGATTTAGGTCTACAAACCAGATCCCATCCAATGAGTGGCATTCTCTTCTTATCCTCCACACCTGACCAGAGAAACCTTTTCTAAATTTTTTCAATGGCCTCAACATACTTAGCAGGAATTTTAAATAAACAAAGAGCATACACAGAAAGATTTTGTAAAGAAGCCTTAAGAAGATGGATTTTTCCAGCTTGACTAAGAAGAGCTCCTTTCCACCTCGACAGCTTCTTATTACTTTAAAAGTGAAAGTTAATTTTGTAAAAGTATTTAATTAAATATAAATTGTTGATTTACTTGTGCAAACAAGATTTATGTGGAAATAGATATTTTAAGAGAAGATATTTTCAACATGTTATGAATTTTGGATTTGGAGTTGAAAATGTGATTTGATGTTAAAAGGGTAAGTTAGAACTGATTAATCAATAATTAATGCATAATTGACTATCAGTTAAGTTTCATGATTCAGAGTTAAGTAAATGCTTTAAAAAGCTTTTGGGGGTTGCAATTTTGATTCATGGAAATATTCTTGAAGAGTTTTCATGATAGTAGTTTTTAGAATATATTTTGCATGACAGTTGTTCTAGAAAAAAACTTTTATCTCAAATTTTGTTTGCAAGTACAATATTGGGTTGGATTGTTTTGGATTTCTTCATCCAAATCTAGTGATTTTAAGCAGGACTGACAGAAGCTTCATAATTTGTTTCCAGCTAGCCATCAAGCTTTAAACAAGTTTTCTTCTTTGGTTTTTAAATTGTTGTGCTAAATTTTGAGAACATGATGTTGATTTTTTTTTGTTGTTCTATAAAGGAATTATTTTCCTGAACCTGCAGAAACAACAAAGAAAAAAATTAAGAGTATTTGAATTTTAAAGAAGAAAGAAATAAAACGTAATCTGTAAATGCTTAATTCCAAATCTAGAATTTTTAGAATGGTTGTAAATATTTTGCAAATTTTTATTTGGAAATACATTTCTAGTTTGTTAGTTTTTATTATAAAAGTTTTATTTCCTTTGTTTTAAAAGATTGTGTTCACAGAAAATTGTTCCTAATTTTTCTTCACCAGTTGGCTTGGAACACACTTATTAGTGATAGCTTATGATTAGTATATATTGTAATTCCATTTCTCCAGCTCTAGGCAATGCGATCAATGGAATATTGACTCCACTCAAGATTATCGGCCCCCATACATCATTTTCATTAAATCCTGTATGGCTTTTTGAAATCTGAAGTCTCTATTTCTTTTTTTTAAGAAATTTAATGGTTGTCTAGTATGAACTAGAGCAACAGTAGGGAAAACACACCCCATCTTTTTCCTCTTTCTTCAACATACAACCGAGCCTTAAGTTTGACGCAGGTATTCATGACATAAATGAATTTAATTGAAACTTTAAAATCTATATATTTAAACTAATATCAAATGAAAGGTATGCACCTTGTAGAATTCATTAGATTTATGGTAAGCTATATATATTTTAGAGGAATAGGTGCTTAAACCTTTAAGTTACTCCTTATTATCTATATTTCTTTTGAAATTATCTTGAGTATATTTTTCATGTTGAAGAACAATGGACTTGAAGATTTTTTAGGTTCGTTGTAGTCATCAATTGAAGTCATTAGTTTCTCATATGATTAAAATTCTTCTATATTATGCAAAAGGACAGATCCTATGGTAAGAACTTAACAATTAATTGAATATGAGTATTGTTGTGTCAAAATCTTATGTTTATCAAGGGTGTTGGTCAATGGATTAGGATAAAATAATTATTATTGATTATGAAGTAAATTCTGGAGAGGCTGAATTGACAAGGACATCCTCATCTTCTTAATCCTGAGGCTTGATTGATCTAGGTATTTGTTATTATATCTCTTATAATTATTTTTGATAACCTTTTTTGGTGTGGTCAACATCATCCTTTTAAGTCGCCCCCTAATTTATTTGGATTTACCTAGTAAATTGTATGCATAATAAAATACGTTGTAGACACAAATCTATGTCAATAGAATCTAGATCATTTATTCAGCTCATATAATCTGCCACCGTTATATATATTTTTCTTTTGAAAAAAATATAGTGAACTAAAACCTTTAGCATCTCATACTTAATTTTAAATTTTAAATGCATTTGTCATAATAGTTCAGTGTAATTCCCTTAGTATGGCATGGAAATTTTCTATTGGAATTTTAGGAAATTATGAGAACGAAGATGAATCATTCATAATCTACCTCTATAAGCAGAGTATTTGCATGAACTGCGTTAGAGATACCTATAATTATCTGATAGATAATGCATGTTCATAAGCTTTCTTATTTTATCTTTTCTTGAGCACTGTTTTTATCGTCTGAGACATATGTATGCAAAGATGGTGTTTAACTTGCATGGCGTGGTTTCCTATTTTCAGTTCATGTGCGACTTGCAACTTATAGTCCATGTTAGTATGATCTTTTAGAACTTTAATATTAACTATTGTTATCCTCCATGACTAGTGCACAAATTATTCTGTTATTGATTTGTATGAACTTCTGATTTGAATGATATTTTTATAATAGATTTGTTAGTAAAAAATTGCATATACCGACAGATTTATATATATGCAATTATATTATAAAATAGAAAGTTTCAGATTATCTTGTTTTTAGATAAAATTTAAAACATTTATAAATGTCAAATATATTGTATAATATATCTCCAACTCTTTATTTTAAGAATTAGATAGTATGAATAAAGTTGGTAATGATATATTAGTAATGTAACTCTTGGTTACAAGTTTTGCTTTAGAAGATTAAAGTTGAAAAAAATTGTGTAATATGTTCTTTCCTTCCAGAGGTTAGGAAAGATTAATTTATAACGTAAGCATTCATTGTTTATGCTTTAGTGTTCAATTATTATGAACTATTTGAGATATAGTTGTCCATGATTTATTGTTTCCTTTGTGGTAGTTGGGAAATATTTAGTCTTGATATGGACTAGAGGAGAATATTCTTGGCTTTTCCTTAGTATGTTATGTCATGTTTTTAGAAAGAGTGGCTTGTGGTAGGGGCTGAAACCCTAAATGGTTGTCAAGGTAACCTATCATAGGTTTTGTAATCTAGTGGAAACCTAACAAATGTACTAGGAGTTGTGTATAATTAAACATTAATTCAAATAAAAGTATGCCTCGCCTATTTTCTTAATGCTTTTTAAGATTGAGGAAAGGTTGAGAAGGCCTGGAATGGCAAGTCACCTATCTTGTCTTCTTGAAAGATGGAGCGACTCCACACTAGTTTTCATAGGGGTCAGGAATCGGTAGAGAATTCCAGGGTGACTCTTGGAGAGGACTGGTAGTCTAGGAAGATTCACCAGGGTAACCTATCCCGACTATGTGATAACACTCTTTTCCTATTACATGATTATGTCTCTTGTAGTGAGTTATCTCTAGTTGTGTTTTGTCTTTGGGAGTTTGAATTAGTTTTGAAATCGTTATGTCGTTATGTGAATGTAAGCTAAGTAAATTTCTTGTTTTGTCTTCTTGTTTGTTGTTCTATGGACCTCTCATTATCTCCTAGCATGGAGGGAGTGGACCTTCAGGTTTCACGTGGTTGGGCAGAAATCGTGCTACACCATAATTAGATATTCTTACAGATAATACTATACTTGTAGTTGTTTCTTGATAATTCATTATTCGTGACAGTGGACGCAGAACCTATTCGAAGAAATGAATGTTGGATACAATGTGATCATTAATCTCTTTGTATATTTACCTCATGTGTATGAGCGTACTCTTGTATTAACATTATGATGTATTGAGATTTATTAAAATCTCACATGTAATAATTTGAATATATTTGTAACCTGATTGTATAAAGTTTTGAAAACTAGATCATTCATGAATTTTAAATTGTACTTATGTTTTATGTTATGAAGTGATGTTCTTATTTATTCATTTTTATGTAATGTCATCTTGGTATCCTTAAGACAATTATGTAATTGAATCTCTTTTTTTTTTTTTAATATTCAATTAATTTGTTCTTTACGCTTTGTTTAATGAATTATTTGGTAGGGCATTACAGATTGGTATTAGAGCCAAGTTCTAACATTGGGTACTATGGTTATGTGAGCCCATTAGGTTGTCCTTGACATTAGATTTTGTTGATATGTTTTCCTATTCATTTTTTTTGTCTTATAACAAGACTTGTCCTTGATTTTGTGTAGGATCATGCCAAGACATCATGGTAGAGGACGTGGTCAAGGCTGAGGTAGTGGTCATGGGCCAAACTGCCAGGTTACTCCCCCTTATAGCTCTCATGAGAGCGAATAGGAAGAATAGATGGGTCCTCAGTTGGATCAGGCAAGTGGGCTATAGATGCCAGAACAGTTGAAGGTAGAGGGAGCACAATTACTCCCTTTACTAGAAGAGGTCCTTTCCTGACTTGGACCTAGATAGAAAGTGGAACAAGAGGTGGTTAGGGAACATGATAGATCTCCAAGGAGAGTTGATGATATTGTGCAGTAGGACACCATTATTGCTGGCCATATGTGGAATTTGTTGAGGGCACACCCTCCTACATTTGATGGCAATGTGGTGGTTTAGAAGAAAAAACTTGGTTGATTGATTTGGGATGATGCTTTGCTATGCATCCTTATGCTAGCAACACCCAAGATCATTGTGCCATAATGCATCTTAGAGGCTTTGCCTCTACATGGTGGAATTTGGAGGAGTGGAAGCTCCATCTAGAGATTGGCACAATCTCGTGGGATATGTTCCTGGAGAGATTCAAAGCATGTTTCATGTTTGAGCATTGGAGACAGTGACGTGCGAATGAGTTTCATGATCTACGTCAGATGGCTATGTTCATGGAGTAGTTTGAGTGCAGGTTCTATGAGATCAAATAGTATGCAGGGATTATGGATGATGAGGCGATGTTGGTACACCATTTAATTATGGGATTGAATGATTGTATTAGTGGAGGAGTTAGAGTCTTCGAGCTAAAGACTATGGAGGTTGTTTTGGAGAAGGCACGTATTGTGGAGGAGGATTTGACTATGGCATTGGGTGGACATATAGGAGTTCAGATAGGTAGTGCTCCTATTTTAGGTTTTGGTTCGTGAGGTGGTCAGATACAGATAGGTGGTTCCTCTTGGAACCAACAGGCACCTGCTAAGGGTGGACAACAATAGCAACATAATCCACCAAAGAATAAAAATTCACAGTTTCAGTAGGGTAATAGTTCAAATCTAGAAAGAATAGTAACTGGTGGCGCAAAAAGTGTAATCGACAGGATCAACCAACTTAGAGTGCATAGTCTACAGTGAGCAAAGGCATCTTTCAACAATCCAATGCACCTTCGGGTGGTAGAGGATTTGGCAGAGGTACTGGTTGTGTCTCATGTGGTCAATTGGAGATGTAGGTTGTTCACATACAATTTTTACTATGGAAAATAACTACCAAGAAGATCATCAAAGCACTGTGGTTGAGTCTTCAAGTCAGTTACAGGGTACCAATGTTACTATTCTCTTTGACTCTAGAGCTATTGATTCATTTATCTCACCTACTATTGTTGAGCAATGTGGACTTTTGGTAGTAAAGCAAGGCAATAGGTGGCAGGTAGAATTTTCTTCTGGGGTGAAGTTAGTAGTAGAATCCCTTATTCACAATTGTGGACTAAGGATTGGACCATTATCTACCTCAGTAGATCTATGAGTCACACCTCTAGGTTCGTATGACATTATTTTGGGGATGGACTAGTTAGAATCTCATCATGCAGTGATTGACTATCAAGAGAAGACAATACATTGTATTGATAATTTTGGTATAAAGGTTGAAATCTTTGGTGTATAGAGACCTATTTTTTGCGGATAATTTATGCTATGCAGTTGAAGAGACGCTTATGTTAGGGTTGCCAGTTTTTTGAAACAACAGTTAATGACTTGGATTTAGGGGAGAGTCAAGTGATATCGTTTGATGATCACCCTATTCTTAGGGAATTTGTAGATATTTTACATAGTGATATTCCTAGTATTCTACCAAAGCGTGGCATAGATATCAGAGTTGACCTAGTTCCTGGAGCAGAGCCCCCATATAGAATGACCACACAGGAATTGGAAGAATTACATATCCAATTGGAGGAACTCTTGGAAAAGGGTTTTATTCATCCTAGTGTTTCCCCTTGGGGAGCACCTGTCATCTTTGTGAAGAAGAAGGATGAATCTCTCAGATTGTGCATCAATTATCATCAATTGAACAAAGTGACAATTAAGAATCGATATCCTTTACCTAGAATCAATTATCTTTTTTATCAGATTAAGGGAGAAAATATGTTCTCTAAGATTGTTCTAAAATTTGGTTACCATCAGTTGTGTATTGCAAAAGAACACATTCATAAAATGGCATTATGAACTCGTTATGGGCACTATGAATTCACAATAGTACCATTTGGGTTAACAAATGTACCATCAGTTTTCATGAGTTTGATGAATGGTGTTTTTCACACCTACCTTGATCATTTTTTTCTCGTGTTTCTCAATGATATTTTGATCTATTCGAGAAATATGAAGGAGCATGAAGAGCATTTGAGACAAGTATTGCAGTGCTTGAGGGAGAATCAATTATATGCAAACCTGAAGAAATCTGAATTCTTCCAAACTGAGGTGAAATACCTTGGTCATGTGATTTCTAGAAAGGGTATTGTTGTGGATCCTTCAAAGATCCAAGCTATCATTGACTGACCTGTGCATACTAATGTTGCTAAGGTTCGTAGTTTTATGGGTCTTGTTGGATACTCCAGATGATTTTTTCAGGGGTTTTCTAGGATTCGACACCCCATTACTTGTCTTTAGAGGAAAGGGAAGAAATTTTTTTGGATAGATCAATGTCAGTTAGCTTTTCAAATACTTAAGGATAAGCTGACTAGTGTGCCTCTTTTAGTTGTTCTTGATCTTGCTAAGGATTTTGTTGTTTGCAATGATGTGTCTTTGGAAGGACTAGGAGTTGTATTAATGCAGGATGGACGTGTGATTGCTTACGAGTCTCAAAAACTCAAGGATCATGAACAAAATTATCCCACTAATGATTTGGAGCTTGCTACAGTTGTTCATGATTTGGTTCAATGGAGAAATTTCTTGTTGGGGCACCATTTTGAACTTCATTGTGATCACTATAGTCTGCAATATATATTCACACAACCTAATTTGAATGTTAGGCAGAGACGGTGGATGGAGTTCTTATGTGAATATGATTTTGAGGTGAGATGTTCAGGGAAAGGAGAACATGGTGGCTGATGCTCTCAGTCGGTGAAGACATGAGATTTCTACTATGACACTTGGAGTTGAGTTGAGGAGCTGAATTTTAGTAGCACTTCCTACTGATAGATTGTATCAGGAAGTGAAGATGGAGATTGGATTAGGTAGACCCTTGGAGGGAATATTTTTTAGGATATACTCTTTCAAGTTAGATGGCTTGTTGCGACATCTGAGGGAATATTTTTGGGATGATGTATTTATAGGTAAGGATTGTATCATAGCTTGCTAATGTTGTGCCTTGGCTGATGGGATGAACTGCAAAGCAATATTATGTTGTTCAGGCACATTATTTGTATTCCATGAATAGTTCATATCAAAGTCTCACCTACCCAATAGATGGAGTTGATTTATACTAAAGTTCGTAGTAGCACCAAGCCGAGAGAAAACTTTCCATTTATATTCATCCATAGAAGGTTGATGATTCAAATCATCACTATCATTGGCTTGATGTTCTTCAATTGTGATGCAACTAGAATTCTATTAATATCCCAAGGATGATATAGTTAGCTATTTTAAAAACTTTCCAATTTTCTATTATGTCTTGTAAATGGAAAGACCTATATTTGTGTGTATTTTTCATAAATGTTTGTACAACATAATTTCATTCCAATAAAATGTCTCAAATATTTGTGTATCTTCAAGGGGAACAATCTTGAACAAGGGGTACACAAGAACAATTGCAAGCTGGTGTCTCGATTTCCATTTGTCCATTTTACGTTGATCTAAATGTGTATATAAGAGGACTGAGTCAATTAGGGATACAATAGCCAGCTCTGAAGGCCTTTGCATATAGCGCATGTGCAAGATCATAATGGAAAAAAATAGGCCCTTAAGTGGCAAAAAAGTTCAGAAAAATCAAAGTTAGGCAACTTGATGTAAAAATTTGAATAATTTATCTATATTATTTAAAAAATATGTAACAATAGAATCTATAGCAAATTGAATGTAGTTTGTAAACTACTAAGTTTATTTTAAAAATAAAAAACTCTATTTGGTGAAAATTTGAAATTTCAATGCAGTAGTACTTAAATTTTAGGGAAAAAATAAGAAGTAGGTGTCTGTTTGACCACCCTAACCACAATAAAATGATAATATTTTTTTATAATCTTTTATACATAAATAGAGGACTCATTTCCAAATGTGATGCACATTTTTTTGTAATTTTTTTCCAAGTAATAATTAATTATGAATTTTTTATTACCACTTTTAAAAAATATAAAAACTCATATGTCTAACCACCTTAACTTGGTAAAAAATTAATGAAATTCAATTTTTATTTTTTTAATCCTATAGTATATGAAGCATAGAATGTGATGCATGTTTTGGATTCAAAAAATGTGATATAGTTTGAACGCTATAGGTGTTTTTCAATTATCCTATCAATCATCACTTTAGTTGTAATTCAAATAGAAAATGAATAATAATTATTTATTAAATTCAAACTAAAGAATAATTTATATTGATGGAAATTTGAGAATCTCCTTTAAAAACCTTTTTCATTTCATCAATTTTGGGTAAAAAAAAAGTTGCTAGCCACACACCCTACAAATACCCAACATATTGCCACTTTTTGGCCCATCATGATCCTGCACATACCCTATAGTAATGAATATAATTTTTTGGTAGGCCTTCATCGACATCATTTTTATTTATATGGAACTGTGCCTTTTTAACAACATTCAAGTGAACATATTTTCAACTTGAAGTGACAAGGAGCAATTTATGTAACATATGGAATGTCTCTTGTGCAGAGATGTCACACTCCACAAGAATGTTCATCATGAATTTTTGATATCCAAGCAGTGCTCTATCCTTAACTATATTTGTATTTGCAAGTCTTTTCAACATATCGAGGTAATTTTCTAAATTCTTCTCATATTTAGCTACATATTTAGATATATAATTTAATACAATTTTCCTAGAAACAACTAGCTGGCAGTCAACATTGGCATGCCAAATTGCAAGCATCAGTGGGCTATGAATATTTAGGCGATCATCATTTCTTACTGGCTTGTAGGATTTGTTAGACTCAAAATAAGATGCTAATGTAGAGGTAAGTTGTTGCTACCAAGGTGCTTTATACCAGCATTGTAATTTCTCTCCTTTTAACCTTAAACAAGTATATTTAGATAATTTTGTGTTCCTTTGAACTATATTTATGAACTCTTCATAATCTATGATTGGATCAATGGAAAGAATCTAGCTCATGGAATGTAAGCATGTATTTTCTTCAGAGCACTGATACATTCTAAGCAATCTTTGTTCAGGGCATTGTGGATTCCAAGCTGAAACATATCTATTAAAAAAGTTCCTTGCCATGGTAACATCATGGTGATTTGACCAATCAAGAGTGTCCATGTCCAGGGTTTCTAGAAGCCATAAAAAACCATGCACATGTACAAAGCCACGATGCTTCCATTCATATCTTATATACCAATAATCTTTTGTGTGCAAAAGATTTTCAATCACCTCTTCACAAAAAATTGAGAATCTATGATGCAAATATAAAGATGTTATATGTGGATTTTGAATAACACTATCCATTAGGTTCTTTGTTGAAGGTTATGTTGCCAAATGAGCTACAAAAGAGAAAACATTTTCCAAATTAGGCCATTTTGTCTCTGCACAACTCAAAGTGAAAAAAGTGTAGGTATCCCAAGTTGTTCAATCACTACAAATAGTTGTGCCCAACAAGAGTTCCAAAAAGAGTGAGTCCCATGCAATGATGCACCAAAAGACATCAAGTACTATGCTATTTGTTCATCAGGAGAAGCTTGAAATTGTTCACACAAAGTAGACAAGGACTTTGGGATTTTGTCTTCCAAATCCACTTTGAAGAAGACATAAACAGTTTGTTGACAATGGCATCTCATTATCAAGTTGTAGAGGAAGTACCTAAACCTGACATGTTTTCCAAATATGTGGTCAAAATATCTCATCAAGTGGAGTTCATATTCATGCAACTAAATTTGAATATTCCTTGGTTGGAGAGGAAGTGCCGCTCTAGTGGGGAACAATGTTGGAAAAACCATTGAAAATAAACCTTCAGCGTTGTATTGATTAATACGAGAAGAGATAATTTCATGCCAACACAAGATATTTTGCTCCTTTTTTTCAATTTTTAATACATGTTTGATTGCTTAGAGCTCTTGTGTACCATTTGGCATGAAAGGGATAAATGATGAAGATTTTGAAAAACCATTTTCATCTTCAGCAGAATTTGTGGAGTTGGTTGATGGCATCAACTCTTCATTGAAAACTTGCTCTATTGTATGCAAGAAATTGGAGAGTATCAACAACAATACCAGGTAACATATTAGGAGCCTCAACATCATTGTAGTATTTTTCATATTGAATTTTATATTTCAATGCATCCATGACATGTCTTTTATTAACATAGCAGTCATAGTTTCCACCTTCAATCGTAGTTCATCGTACAATCAGGACCTCAAGGTCTTGTAATCAATGTGACAAAAGTTTTGCAATGCTCGAGATATCCTTAGCAAAGATTATCATGTGACCACTATATTTAAACATCCCTCCTTTAACATGGGACACTGGTAAAACTAGAGCCACCCTAGCAATAAGCATTTCTTTAATCTGTGTCAACTTGTTTAGCAAGAATGGTTGTGGGCTTGGGTCCATGCCATTTGCAGAGTTGAAATTGTGGGAGCCTTTTTTAGAATAACATCTACCACATGTGTTTGTTGAACTGTTTACATGAGTGCGCATCCTGATGTATCTTTGTTTGCATATCTTATAGATAGCAAGGTTCAACAATGCATCTTTTTAGATCCATTTCACCGAAGAAAGGTAGAAATCATTGAAAATTTCTTTGAGGTGTTGTTGGTGCGTTGGTGCAATGGGGGGATTGAGTTGAGATTGTATATTGAACATATCTTGTAATGTTGATATCGGTATGTTTCTGTCAAAACTACCATGCACAATTTGGCAGCTTGGGCAAGGAAGAAAATGTAGGGAAAAAGGAGTGACATTTACCATTTCCAATGGGGGCTATGCGGGAAGATTGGTAGCAACAAACCTGTAGGTGTCCTTGCTGTAGTTAGCCTTTGTTGCAAGTACTTTGTATGATGCTTTACAAAAAAATGTTCTTTATGTTGGCTATAGTACAAATGGTTTCGTTGCTATTTTTAGCCTTTTTTAATTCAACAATTGATTGGACTATTGAATTTGAATATATTGTGATGGCCTATGAATATACATACAAGCTTAACCATATTAGCATATATGAATATACATGTATAACCATAGATATATTAAAAGTAGTAATTAGGCATAAACATATAACAATATAAATGTGTATCCATGTGTATATAAATGTATATCTATGGATGATCACAAGAGGAATAACATATGTATATTTTTTAAATGCACATTAACATAGGATCAATTGCATAATATATATGCAAAGGGTTAAAATGAAAACATAAAGGTATTGAAGATAAAATTAGTGTAGTAGCTATGAACGCATGTTTATTTTTACTATTTGTGTGAATAGAGCATGTTATATGCTTTTGCATGCTTTAACCTAGTTCCTGCAAATACAAGATAGGGGTATGTCAGTGGAAAAGAAAGAAAAATAAAAAAGGAAGCATAAAAAGTGCAGAAGTATATCTGTAAAATGAATATAGACAATTTGAAACTAAAAATAATCCATAATATTTATAATTGCTTCACCAAATCTATTTATTGAGAATGGAAAAGTTGTGTACTTACATGTACTGTTGATGTTGTTTAATGAGGGTGAGCATCATTGGATCGAGATGTTGTAGCATTAAGGAATTTGAAATAGACAATTTACAATACACTAATTTTCTTGGATGTCTATTGTATCTATGCAGTATTATAAAAATAATAATATAGATATACAATAAAAGAGGTTAGCATTATTTGTTGTAAATTGAAAGAGATGAAATGGAACATTTTGAATACATGGTGGAATATATAGAAGAGTGCATAATAACTAAAAAGGTGTATCTAACTTCACAAACATATATATCGGTATATAGCTTATTGAAAAGAATATTTACATAAAGTTGTATATGAAGATGGAAATTTTGTCTAAAGTTATAACAACATTTCTATTATGCAATTCTAAATGCATTTATATAAAAAGTACAATTGTAATCTAAGGAAGCATATAACAAAAATGGTCACTATTAAATTGACAAGCCAACTATTATATAGTCTAGCAACTGTTAGTTAATGAAATGTTTGCTTTGTGGAATTAGGAAAAAGAATATCATAGAACATATCAATGCAACACAAGAAATCTATGCAATAGTTGGCTTGTAAATTCAAAACTGAAGCTACACTATCTGGCACTAAATGTTAAAGAAAAAATAGAGAAATTGGTAAAGAACTATTACAAAAATAGTTAAGAATCACAGGTAAATGCCTACTGTTACTTAGGTTGCTTGTCTTGTATCAATATGTTTCATACTATTCTATTTTTATCATGTGTTTGAAGCTGCCCATAGCATGCTTTTCATTGTCATAGTTTAGCTCTTGTATTCACCATATCTTTACCCAGACAATTTCTTTTGGGTTTGCTTGCCAACCCACATGTGTATAGAATTTCTCGACGCTAGAAATCAATAATCACTGGTGATCGGCAGCAAGTTTCCTAGGGTTGTCTATGATGAAATGGATTTTGCTTAGTACATGGGATGGCAGTAGTGGAGCTGGTTGCATTGAGGTGTGAAAGCAGAATGGTAAGTGATTGCTCACGTAAGGTTCAATGTATCCTGGCACTGTTGTACGATGGTGCAAGAGGAAGTAAATGTAGTATTCAATGTTGAAATGTGGGAAAGTATATTGTTTTTGGTTGAATTTTCAAATGAGCCACTTTGGTGTTGGTTTGTGAACTATAGATTTTTGACACCCTAGACCTTTCTAGCACTTCTAGGGTTTTTCACCTAAAAGGAGAGAGGTAGGCAAAAAATGCTAGCTAGGTTCACTCAAATTATTTAATGTAGGATGTTATTTAGGTTAGATGAAATGAAATAAGTGCAATTAAGTGATTTATATGACTTATTATATATGCAAGACCTAATATTTCTGCTATGTTGGAAAACACAATGTGATATGAAAACAATGAACTATGAATGAATAAATGCAGAACAAAAAAAATGAGTTGAATTAGTGTGCACCTAGAGGTCTGATGAGGACTTTGGAATGTTCTAAATGCTATTTGGAATTACAAAAAATCACTAGTGGGATTCATTCACCACTGATGGTGAATCAGTCTTACTTCTGATGAAAATTGTTAAGAACAAGTTTCTGAGTGTCGGGATCCAGAATATGACAAAAAATAGATTTCCAACCTTAAGGTGGGACTCATTTGCAACTGGTGACGAATCAATCCTCTCCCAAAATTCTAATAAATTAGGAGACAACTTTGTAGCACCAGATCTAAGGATGTCTACTTGTCGGGTTGCCAAAGTCAATTCTATAGAAAGCAGGCAAAATACCTTCTCCAAGCTTGAAATATGGCTGATTTGACTTGAAGCACCTTGTTGACTTGTTGGCCACTCTTCAACACCTAATTGCTTGTTAAATTTGCATACAAAAGTCTACAAACACACATACAAGAGGGGGAAAATGGTTAAGGTTTAGAGAACAGGGGTTTTCCTTGGTCAAACCCCACTTTGGTAATCAAACCCTTAATGAAATAATGAAATAAAAGAGAATGATAAACAAATAACATGCAAATTGTATCAACTTACCAAACCCTTGTTGAATAAAATTTGAAGTTGTGTCAATGGATGCTCTAAAATACTTGATTTATGCTTGAATTGATGATGTAAAGTGCTTGAATGCTTGAGTGAATGAGTGAATAAGTGAACTTGATGAATTGATGTTGATGAGGGTTGAAATGGATGTAAAAAGCACTTATTTATACAATCTTGTGCCTCAGCAACCTGTTGATACCTCATCATAGGCCGACATCAAGTGATTTTGAATAAAAACCCAAAAAGAAATTTGAAATTTTTTGAATTTGGAGTAAGGGGGACTCATTCGCCCCCCATGGCAAATGGGTCACACCTAGGACCTGAAAATGGGTGTAAGGAATTAAGTCATATTTAATGTTATTTGTTAGGTTTACATTCAAACATGCACTTAATTAAAGCTTATAAGGGCATAAAGGGGTCAAATAAAGCATAAGAAAGGTGTAAGTAGTCAAATTATGCCTAGAAAAGCATGAAATCTTGTTACAAGACTTTACAACACTTCAAAATAGGACTTGCTTAGTGATGAAAATTTGATTTTTAGGTGAATTGTAATGAATAAAGTTTAGAAGAATGTAGAAATGCTTTACAACACTTCACAAAACCTTCACAAGATGCCATTATTTGAATTTTAGTACCTAAATATGCATGTTCAAGCCACATTACAACATAAAATCAGAGCAAAATAGATCAAACATTGTGAAATAAGACCTAAAAGGCCATGAATATGAAAAGGGGCCATTTTTCTTTGGCCCAGTTTGATAGAAGAGTATTGGAAAAAGCGTTGCTTGCACCTCTGTTTGATAGTAGGTTGGAGAGTTTTAACACCGACGTGCTTTGAAATGTGCAAGAAAATATATTGATTAAGTTGCATTGTCAAAAAATTCATTGTGGTGTTGGTTTCATAGCATACTATTGTAAAAATCATCACCTTCGGCTTGGTTTCCATTCTGTACATGACTACATTTTTCTCCTTTCTGGTTATTGGTTGTTATATGTGCCCATATTTCACAAACACATTTGTGCCTATACATCTTAGTCGTACAATGCAACTTTATAATCACTTGCAAAACAAAATCTATACTAATATATTTGTTTGTGAAGTAAGATGCACCTTTTTAGTCATTATACAATCTTCTATAGTGTACATAATCAAGCTTTGTGGATGGGGTTGTAGTTCAAAGAGATGAGAAAAAAACAATATCATGAAACATATCAATACAAGATTTGAGCTATGTTCTTTGGTAATAAAATATTAAAGACAAGTAGAGAAATTGTATAAGAGGTGTTAGAATAATTAATTTATTGTTCATGTCTTATGGTCTTTGCTTATTGTTCCTTGTTATATGTTTGTATATTTGGCATTATACCCATTTTGGAGACCTCAAAGAGATTATGGCTCTGTATGGATGGATAATTTATAGTTAAATCTTCTTTCTTTCATCAAAAAATATGGTCAATGTTAGTAATTTTTTCACCCTTTGTTTATTATTTGTAGTTATCTCTATGCATCTTTAGCATTATACCCATTAACATAGGAGCAATTGCAAATTAACATAGCAGTAATTGCATATATATATATATATTTGAAAGCATAAAGATATTGAAGATAAAATTAGTTTACTGGCTGTCAAGTGTTATTCTAATAGCTCTTTTACCATTTCTCTATTTGTCTATAATATTTAGTGCCAAGTAATGTAGCTCAAATTTTCAATTAATTCTATGGCATTATAGCAATTTTGCATAGGTTATTGCTACCCATTGGCTTTATGAGTTCTATTTAATGTGGGTTTAGTCCCAAAGAATGTAGCTCAAATTTTCAATTGACAAGCCAACTCTTACATAGACTACTTGTCTTGTATCAATATGTTTAATTTGGCTTTCGATCATCTGTCATTTACTTGTGATTCTTAAGTGTTTTTCTAATAGTTCTTTTACAATTTCTATATTTTGTCTATAATATTCAGTGCCAAATAATGTAGCTTGAATTTTCAATTGAGAAGGAAATTGTTACATAGATTTTTTGTGTTGTATCAATATCTGCTTCCCCATAATAGAATTTCATTATTGTAGTTCACCTCTTCTATTCTCCATGTTCACTATCATAGTTTACCCCTTCTATTCTCCATATTTTAAAGTTCTATTTAATGTGGGTTTTTGATCATCCGTCATTTTCCTATGATTTTTAATTATTTTCCTAATAGATCTTTTACAATTTCCCTATTTTTCTATAATATTTAGTACCAAATAATGTAGCTTGGATCTTCAATTGATAAGCTAGCTGTTATATAGATTGCTTGTTTCAATATGTTTCATGATATTCTTTTTTTCAGTATCCAATAACAAACTGTTCATTACAGTTATCATGAAACATATTGATAGAAGACATATAACATGTTCCATCCAAAAAAAATAACCATGTCAATCAATAATTTTTTATAAGGAGCTTCAAACAGATGAGGGAAAAAGAATATCATGAAACGTATTGGTACAAGGAAAGTAGTCCATATAACAATTGCAACATGTATTAGAATAACACTTAAGAATCACATATAAATGATAGATGAACATAAACCTTTGGCTTGATTTCAATTTTTTTGGTTTGTGTATGTTTTTCTACCTCTCGTTAAGTTTTATTATTGTGGGTTTTCGATCGTCTGTCATTTACCTGTCATGCTTTTAAAGTGTTTTTCTAACAACTCATTTACAATTTCTCAAATGATAGATGATCTAAAACGTATTTTAAATAGAACTTTAACATATCGAGAATAGGTGTAAACTACATCTATGAACAATTTGTTCTACAGAGCTTCTATTGTACTAAAAGCGTATAGCAACAAAGATGAAAAGAGATAACAAGGAACAATAATCAGAGGCCAAAAACACACACAAGCAAAAAAAAAAAAGGACCAGTCGAAAGGTATAGGTCAATGTTATGTTTGATGAAGAATACAAGAGGTAAACTATGACAATGAATAGGTTTGTACAGGTAGCTTCAAATAGATGAGAAACAGAGAATATCATGAAAAATATTGATACAACACGAGCAATCTATGCAACAGTTGGCATTTACCTATCAGGTATTTGTTTGAAATTTCCACTAGGATTTCTGTTATCCCAACCATGAATAGAATTTCTCAATGCCTATAGATAATTTTTTCATACGCTGAAAAGATAATTGTAGGAACATGGACAAATGTAATGTGTACAATAGACTATGTTTATTGCAGTCAAGTGCATGTAAGAATCCATGCATGCATGTATATATGTAGCAACAAATATATGAAGCCTATCTAGCCATGCAAGAAGAAAAGGGTTGATTGTATAACTTGGTAAAATATAAATTTATAAAACAAACCTTGTTTATGCTTACAACTATGATCATCTTTCAAGTACCAATTGTTCCATAGATTGGTTTCATATCTCCTTGTCCATCTATGCTTGCATGGAGCCCAACATGATATTACTACAAAGAAACATTTTATTTGAATATATCAAAATATATGTCTCTAGTTAGATGTGTATGGAGTTCACAAAAGGACATTGCAAAACAACTTACAACAACATGACACCAAACGATGTAGATTGCAAAGCACAATAGTTGTAAAACCCTCAAATATGGTATCTAACAAAGGTAGATGACAAGATTTTTCAATAGTCTAGTATCAAAGCAACACCACAGTGCCTCATTTCACAATGCAACCAAAAAAATATACATCCTCATACTACAACAGTGAATATTGCATTTACTTTCTCTCGTGCCATTGTACAACAATGGCAAGATACATCAAATCTCATACGAGCATTTCATATCTCCTTGTCCATCTATGCTTGCATTGAGCCCAACATGATATTACTACAAAGCAACATTTTATTTGAATATATCAAAATATATTTCTCTACTTAGATGTGTATGGTACATAATCTAAAACTAAAAATAATCAATAATATTTACAATTGCTTCACCAAATCTATTTATTGAGAATGGAAACTTTGTGTACTTACATGTACTATTGATGGTGTTTAACGAGGGTGAGTAGTTTTGGATCGAGTTGTTGGACCATTAAATAATTTGAAATAGACAATTTAAAATACACTAATTTTCTTGGATGTCTATTGTATCTATGTAGCATTGTAAATGAAATAATATAGATATACAATAAAAGAGGTTAGCATTATCTAAATTGTAAATAGAAAGAGATGCAATGGAACATTTTGAATGCATGGTGGACTGAAGAACTAATTGAAAAGCTAGCAAGAACACATAAAAATATGTGCAAGCAAAGCATGAAGGACAAATGACAAAACTTAGAGTATATAGGCACAAAAAATGGAAAACATAACATAGTTGCAGAATTTTAAACTTATTACTCAAATGCTACACAATTGTTTTGAAAATTTTCTAGAGTATGTGCATACATAGTTGAATATACTGGAATGTTCAAAACATGTTATTGACTTATATAAATTTCAACCTCTACTTATTTTTGGTTGGCATTTCTATGCATCTTTGACACTTAATGTTGTTTATATGTGCATATATATCAATTTGTAATAGCCACAACTGTATGTTTAGAGTACTGCATGTTAAAATTGATTGAAAGAGAATTGTAGGTATCTTGATAAAGAATTGACATCATGGAGTTTAAAAACACTTGAACAAACATAGATAGTTGGAATATATAAAGAGTGTATCCTTCTGAATGCCATATACAAAACGTATGAAACACCAAAATGTTGAAAGGAGAAGTGGATAGATTAATATTTATGGGTGCATATTTACATAGTGAATTTAATAGAAATTGTATTGTTGAAAGTACAGAAGATAGTAAACAAGAAGAAAATTATCTTTAATGTGTAAGGACGAAGAGGATGGAAAGCATTGAATAAACAAGGGAAATTTAATGTGGCTATAAAACTTAGAGTATATAGGCACAAAAAATGGAAAATAAAGCATAGGTGCATAATTTAAAACTAATCAATCAAATACAACACAATATTATTGAAAATGTTTCTAGAATAGTTGAATATATATTTTAATAGACTAGAATGATCAAAACATGCCACTATACAAGTTTTTCCCTCTACTTGTTGTTCCTTGGTATCTTTGTGCATCTTTGGCATTTTACCCATCTTGCACAGGTTATTACTTGATATGTTTCTATAAAATTAAACTCGAAAAACTTCAAAAGAGGATAGTATACGATGTAGAGGAAATGTGAGAATAAATATTTCAGAACCTTTTGTCATAATCTAGAGCATGAGGCGGGGGTGAAAGCATTTGGCGAGGGCTTGAGCTGTTCCAACCATGCCTTTTCAATGCAATGTCGAGCAATGTATTTGTTGTTGCTTAGTTTGGAGTATCTCTCAAATGAGAATGTTGATCAATGTTGAGTCTTTCAATTGATTTAACACGAGAGATAGTTGTAAAATTTAACCCCTGCCTTTCTTTGTTGCCTATGCTTATCGTTGCTTTGTCTAATGTTAAGCCTTTTGCTTTAAATGTATTATGATTGCACATGCCATGGTGAGTGGAATTTGTGTTTGAATACCTTAGGTTATAGCTGGGATGGGGATGTCTCTTGGGTTTTATGGGTCCCATTGTGGGCCAATGTAATTTTGGAAGTAGAAACAACATAGTCAGGCAGATCTAGTGGTTTGCAATATGCATTGTACACAATAGCTATAACAAGACCAAGGGATCCAATGACCAGGCCAGCTTGAATCTGCAAATTTTTTGTTAGCATTACTTGTTTACCAACACAAAGCAGTAGTTTTGGGGGAAGCTGGTCATCATCTCCATAATCAGACATCTTTTGATGTGCTACTCGAGCAGTGCTAATGGCTATGGGAAGGTTTAATTGTTTGATCATTTTTTTATTGTGGAATACAACTATGTCATTTGTGGAAAATAAATGTGTTGCAACATCAAATTGTTCTTTTTTTGTGGGTGAGAACATTTTTTTTTTCATAAGATCTCCCTAGTCATTGTGGAGAGCTTCACCATTTCTTATATGGAGAAGGATTGCTTGAAACTTATGTTGGGAAGGAATATCTCCTTGTTGGTGGAAAACCGTGTCTAATGTTACTAAGACTATGAGAGTATTCCACAAGGCTATAGTCGATGAGCATGAAGCATAAATAGGAGTATCCATGACCGGAAACAGCTGGGCAAGATCACCAACAAGGATGATAGAAACACCATTGAATGGTTGCCTCTAGTTATCAAGGAATGCTTGGCACAACCAACAAGATATTTTGAGCAGCAACTTCAAGCCTAGAAAAATCATTTCATCTATCAAAATGTATTGAATATATTTAAATTTTTCTTGGAATATTGTCAATGGTTGACCTTCTAAAGGATTCATATCCTTTATGGGAATGTGGAGGGATGTATGGATTGTGGAGGCACATATGTTATAGGAAACAACACCTGTAGGGGCCAATGCGAGTAGTGGGCTATTGCATCTAGTAGTAGAAGCATTTATTTTTTGTCTTATACAATTTATCAAAAAGGATTTACCAATGCTAGTTGTTCCTTGAATGATCATGAAGAGAGGGCCTTTGAGGGAAGGTTGCATGTGATCGGATTGGATGATTTGAAGAGCTAGTTGCTATTTTGGTGAAAGCTAATGGGATGATGTATTTACAGGTAAGGATTGTATCATAGCTTGCTAATGTTGTGCCTTGGCTGATGGGATGAATTGCAAAGCAATATTATGAAGTTGTTCAGGCACATGATTTGTATTCCATGAATAGTTCATATCAAAGTCTCACCTACCCAATAGATGGAGAACTGATTTATACTAAAGTTAGTAGTAGCACCAAGCCAGGAGAAAACTTTCCATTTATATTCATCCATAGAAGGTTGATGGTTCAAATCATCACTATCATTGGCTTGATGTTCTTCAATCGTGATGCAACTAGAATTCTATTAACATCCCAAGGATGATATAGTCAGCTATTTTAAAAACTTTCCAATTTTCTATTATGTCTTGTTTGGAAAGACATATATTTGTGTGTATGTTTCATAAAGGTTTGTACAACATAATTTCATTCCAATAAAATGTCTCAAATATTTGTGTATCTTCAAGGGGAACAATCTTGAACAAGGGGTACACAAGAACAATTGTGCAGGTTGGTGTCTCGATTTCCATTTGTCCCTTTTGCGCTAATCTAAATATGTATATAAGAGGACTAAGTCAATTAGGGATACAATAGCCAGCTCTGGAGGCCTTTGCATATAGGGCATGTGCAAGATCATCATGGAAAAAATAGGCCCGTAAGTGGCCAAAAATTCAGAAAAATCAGAGCTAGGCAACTTGATGTAAAAATTTGAATAATTTATCTATATTATTTAAAAAATATGTAAGAATAGAATCTGTAGCAAATTGAATGTAGTTTGTAAACCACAAGGTTTATTTAAAAAATAAAAAATTCTATTTGGTGAAAATTTGAAGTTTCATTGCAGCAATACTTAAATTTTAGGAAAAAATAAGTAGTTGTCTATTTGACCACCCTAACCACAATAAAATGATAATGTTTTTTTATAATATTTTATACATAAGTAGAGGACTCATGTCCAGATGTGATGCACATTTTTTTGTTATTTTTTCCAAGTAATAATTAATTATGAATTTTTTATTACCACTTTTAAAAAATATAAAAACTCATATGTCTAACCACCTTAACTTGGTAAAAAATTAATGAAATTCAATTTTTATTTTTTTAATCCTATAGTATATGAAGCAGAGAATGTGATGCATGTTTTGGATTCAAAAAATGTGATACAGTTTGAATGCTATAGGTGTTTTTCAATTATCCTATCAATCAACACTTTAGTTGTAATTCAAATAGAAAATGAATAATAATTATTTATTAAATTCAAACTAAAGAATAATTTATATTGATGGAAACTTGAGAATCTCCTTTAAAAACCTTTTTCATTTCATCAATTTTGGGTAAAAAAAAAAGTTGCAGCCACATACCCTACAAATACCCAACATATTGCCACTTTTTGGCCCATCATGATCCTGCACATACCCTATAGTAATGAATATAATTTTTTGGTAGGCCTTCATCGACATCATTTTTATTTATATGGAACCATGCCTTTTTAACAACATTCAAGTGAACATATTTTTGACTTGAAGTGACAAGGGGCAATTTATGTAACATATGGAATGTCTCTTGTGCAGAGATGTCACACTCCACAAGAACGTTCATCATGAATTTTTGATATCCAAGCAGTGCTCTATCCTTAACTATATTTGTATTTGCAAGTCTTTTCAACATATTGAGGTAATTTTTTCAATTCTTCTTAGATTTAGCTAAATATTTAGATATATAATTTAATAAAATCTTCCTAGAAACAACTAGCTGGCAGTCAACATTGGCATGCCAAATTGCAAGCAACAGTGGGCTATGAATATTTAGGCGATCATCATTTCTTACTGGCTTGTAGGATTTGTTAGACTCAAAATAAGATGCTAATGTAGAGGTAAGTTGTTGCCACCAAGGTGCTTTATACCAACATTCTAATTTCTCTCCTTTTTTCCTTAAAAAAGTATATTTAGAGAATTTTGTGTTCCTTTGAACTATATTTAGAACCTCTTCATAATCTATGATTGGATCAATGGAAAGCATCTAGCTCATGGAAAGTAAGCATGTATTTTCTTCAGAGCAATGATACATTCTAAGCAATCTTTGTTCAAGGCATTGTGGATTCCAAGCTGAAATATATCTATTAAAAATGTTCCTTGCCATGGTAACATCATGGTGATTGGACCAATCAAGAGTGTCCATGTTCAGGATTTCTAGAAGCCATAAAAAACCACGCCCATGTACAAAGCCACGGTGCTTCCATTCATATCTTATATACCAATAATCTTTTGTGTGCAAAAGCTTTTCAATCACCTCTTCACGAAAAATTGAGAATCTATGATGCAAATATAAAGATGTTATATGTGGATTTTGAATAACACTATCCATTAGGTTCTTTGTTGAAGGCTCCATTGCCAAATGAGCTACAAAAGAGAAAACATTTTGCAAATCAGGCCATTTTGTCTCTGCACAACTTAAAGTGAAAAAATGGTAGGTATCCCAAGTTGTTCAATCACTACAAATAGTTGTGCCCAACAAGAGTTCCAAAAAGAGTGAGTCCCATGCAATGATGCACCAAAACAAATCAAGTACTATGCTATTTGTTCATCAGGAGAAGCTTGAAATTGTTCACGCAAAGTAGACAAGGACTTTGGGATTTTGTCTTCCAAATCCACTTTGAAGAAGACATAAACAGTTTGTTGACTATGATGTCTCATTATCAAGTTGTAGAGGAAGTAACTAAACCTGACATGTTTTCCAAATATGTGGTCAAAATATCTCATCAACTGGATTTCATATTCATGCAACTAAATTTGAATATTCCTTGGTTGGAGAGGAAGTGTTGCTCCAATGGGGAACAATGTTGGAAAAACCATTGCAAATAAACCTTCAGTGTTGTATTGATTAATAGGAGAAGAGATAATTTCATGCCAACACAAGATATTTTGATCCTTTTTTTCAATTTGTAATACTTGTTTGATTGCTTAGAGCTCTTGTGTAGCATTTGGCAAGAAAGGGATAAATGATGAAAATTTTGAAAAACCATTTTCATCTTCAACAGAATTTGTTGAGTTGGTTGATGGCATCAACTCTTCATTGAAAACTTGCTCTATTGTATGCAAGAAATTGGAGAGTATCAACAACAATATCAGGTAACATATTAGGAGCCTCAAAATCATTGTAGTATTTTTCATATTGAATTTTATATTTCAATGCATCCATGACATGTCTTTTATTAACATAGCAGTCATAGTTTCCACCTTCAATCATAGTTCACCGTATGATCATGACCTCAAGGTCTTGTAATCAATGTGACAAAAGTGTTTCAATGCTCAAGATATCCTTAGCAAAGATTATCATGTGACCACTATATTTAAACTTTCCTCCTTTAGCATGGGACACTGGTAAAATTGGATCCACCCTAGTAATAAGCATTTCTTCAACCTGTGTCAACTTCTTTAGCAAGAATGGTTGTGGGTTTGGGTCCATGCCATTTGCAGAGTTGAAATGGTGGGAGACTTTTTTAGAATAACATCTACCATATGTGGTTGTTGAACTGGTTACATGAGTGCGCATCCTAATGTATCTTTGTTTGCTTGTCTAATAGATAGCAAGGTTCAACAATGCATCTATGTAGCGTCAGAACCATTTCACTGAAGAAAGGTAGAAATCATTGAAAATTTCTTTGAGGTGTTGTTGGTGCATTGGTGCAATGGGGGGATTGAGTTGAGATTGTATATTGAACATATCTTGTAATGTTGATATCGGTATGTTTCTATCAAAACTACCATGCACACTTTGGCAGCTTGGGCAAGGAAGACAATCTAGGGAAAAAGGAATGACATTTACCATTTCCAATGGGGGCTATGAGGGAAGATTGGTAGCAGACAAACCTGCAGGTGTCCTTGCTGTAGTTAGCCTTTGTTGCAAGTACTTTGTATGATGCTTTACAAAAAAATGTTCTTTATGTTGGCTATAGTACAAATGGTTTTGTTGCTATTTTTAGCCTTTTTTAATTCAACAATTGATTGGACTATTGAATTTGAATATATTGTGATGGCCTATGAATATGCATACAAGCTCAACCATATTAGCATATATGAATATACATGTATAACCATAGATATATTAAAAGTAGTAATTAGGAATAAACATATAACAAAATATATGTGTATCCATGTGTATATAAATGTATATCTATGGATGATCACAAGAGGAATAACATATTTATATTTTTTAAATGCACATTAACATAGGATCAATTGTATAATATATATGCAAAGGGTTAAAATGAAAACATAAAGGTATTGAAGATAAAATTAGTGTAGTAGCTGTGAACACATGTTTAGTTTTACGATTTGTGTGAATAGAGCATGTTATATGGTCTTTGTGATTTCTCATCTATTTGAAGTTCCCCATAACAAATTGTTCTTCATTTAATGCTAGGTAATGTAGTTCAAATTTTTAATTAAGTCCATGGTGTTATAACCATTTTGCAAAGATTATTGCTACGCATTGGCTTTACAAGTTCTATTCAATGTGGTTTTCCATTTATCTATCATATACATGTGATTCTTAAGTGTTATATATATATACATATATATACATACAAATATACATATATACATATATATACATATAGATATACATATATATACATATACATACATATACATATACATATGCATATACTTACACATATACATATACATATACATATACATATACATATACATATGCATACACACACACACATATATATACATATACATATACATATACATATACATATACATATATATATATATATATGTACATATATACATACACACACACACACACAAACACAAGATCTAACTGTTGCATATGTAATCTAATACATTCATGGTTTCATTGTAATTGCCAGCATAATAGGAAGGATACTATTGAATGGATTCCTTAAATTATGATCATGTGCTTCAAAGCTCTCACCATAGTTTTGTGCATTGTTTTGGGTGTTTTTCAATGTATCGATTTTCAATAGACACATTGTACTGGCACATCCCAAACAATTTTTGAACTTTTCTATGAACATGTTGCACATACTACATTATAAAATGCTTTGTGATTAACATCTAAATTCTATACCATTGAATACTATAGTTCAATTCTATTGGGTTATTTTTGGGTCTGATCAACATAATTCCAAAGTTGTCTAGACATGACAACTGATTGTTTGAAATAGCTATATGCACTATTTTTTCTATTTTTCAATGTTTTCAATTATGATAAATAGATTGTAGTGGCATAGTATAGACATTTATATAGCTTTGTTGTGAAAATATTCCACATACTACATTGTTAAGTTCTTTCTTATTAACAACATCTTATTGCAATGTTGTAGAATGCTATAAGTCAAAGGTGGTTGTTTCTTTGCAGCGTATAAAGACAAGTTCAACTAAAAAAAATGTACTTGATCACACCAAATGGATAAAAGTAGTAAGGAAAAAAATGGATGCAAAGGGATCTTTTTTATGTGTTGGAAAAGATCAATGTGTATCTACTTCCAAATCTATATGCTTTACCAGGGTCAGCCATGTGTGTATACACCTAAAATCCAAGAAAACTAGAAACATAAATAGGAAAGGGTATGTGGTGTGTGATTCTATATTTGAGAATCATAAAATTAAAGAAACTGAAAGGCAATGTTCAGGTTGCATACAAAAGAGGAAGGAAACAATAACAACAAATTTTCAATAGGAATAAGGAAAAGGAAATATAAACTTATGGAATCAAGATCTGAAGGCTGGCGCTTTGCACCCTTAGAGTCAAACTTTGTAGTGGAACCTATGGGGGATGTCAACAAATCAATCTCGAGGGGCTCTGGAGACCCATCCACAAATATTGATTCCATAGAAATAGCTCTAGGAACATCTATATCACAATAAAAATAAAAGATAATTAATGTATTGCAACATCCAATGGTAACTGGTAGAAAACTTACACATATAACTAGATATATATATCCATATGTACACATGTATATATCTATTTATATATACACTAGTATATCTAAATAGATGTGTATACTATATTTATTCCTGACTATGTAGCCATTGACATGCCAAGCAAGGACCTCCATAAAAATGGGCATAATGTCAAAGGTTCACAGTGGCAAGAATGGACAATAAGCAGAGGGTAAAAGTTCTATAACTCAACAACATGTTTTAAACATTGCAACTTATTAAAATATATATGCAACAAGGCACTATTGGCCACCTTTGAACAAAAAATCAGAATGGTAAATGGTTGCTCACAGTGCTGGACAATGGAAATGAAGATGCTAGGAGCAAGAAAATGAAGATGCTAGGAGCAAGAAAATGCAATATTCAATGTTTGTAGCCTCAAAAATTTACATTGTTGTTGGTTTTAACTATAGTTTTGTGCACTCTTTTAGGTGTTTTTCAATGTATCCAGTTTCGATAGGCACATTGCACTGCCAAAGTGCAAAATATTTTATAGCTTTGTTATGAACATGTTACACATACTGCACCATTCAATGCTCTCTTATTAACAACATCTCAATGCTATATAATTGAATGTTATGGCTATATTGTAACGATTTTCTTAGAAGCTAAATAATACTTACATATGCTATTTTTAACTCTTTTTAAATCAAATTACATAAATACAAATAAAGATAGCATACACATTTGTTTAGATATACATGTGTATATACAAATTGTTGTTGTGTGGTCAAATGAGCCACAATGGTATTGGTCTGTATATGTGGATATATATTTCTTCCTATATGTATATTTTTAAATATGAAATGGGGAATTCAATACACACACACACACACACATATATATATATATATATATATATATATATATATATATATATATATATATATATATATATATATATATATATATATATATATATGCATATATATATTTTTCTATGTTTTGGGGAATTCAACACAATTTCCCTTTTTGTCAATAATATTTAGTACCAAATAAGTGTTATTCTAACATCTCTTATACAATTTCTCTATTTTTCTTCAATATTTATTACCAAAGAACATAGCTCAAATCTTGTATCAATATGTCACATGGTATTCTTGTTTTTCTCATCTAGTTGAAGCTCCCTACTACAAACTACACATGGATGTTTGTGAAAGTGGTGGAGCTTGCTAATTACGCAGTTTTCACAGCGGTAGAGTTGGTTGCCTCGACACACAGAAGCTAAATGGTTCAACAAAGCAAATTGTTCATTATGTAACAGTTAGCAGTCTATGTAACAACTGGCTTGTCAATTCAATGACAATTTTTACTGAAATATGGAGAATAGAAGAGGGAAAATACGATAATGAATAGTTTCCTTTGCGAAACTAGAAAAATAGAATATCATAAAACATATTGATACAACATAAGCAATCTATGTAGCACTTCGTAAAGCCAATGGGTAGCAATAACCTTTGAAAAATGGGTATAACACCAAAAAATTAATTAAAAATTTGAGCTACACTACTTTGCACTAAATATTATAGACAAATAGAAAAATTGTAAAAGAGCTATTAGAATAACACGTAACAGCTACTAAACTAATTTTATCTTGAATATCTTTATGTTTTCACACTAACCCTCTGCATTCTACTTAATGTGGGTTTCCATTCATCTGCATTTACATGTGATTCTTAAGTGTTATTCTAACACCTCTGACAACTATTACATATAATACTTATCTTGTCCCTATATGTTTCATGATATTCTTTTTTCCTCATTTATTTGAAGCTCCTTACAACAAACTATTAATTGTCATGGTTATTTTTCTAGATGGAACATGTTATGTGTCTTGTATCAATATGTTTCATGATATCCATTTTTTCTCAACTATTTGAAGTTCCCCATAACAAACTGTTCTTCATGATATTATTTTTTTCAATTCCCCATAACAAACTATTTATTATCGTAGTTTCCCTCTTCTATTCTCTATATTTTATAGTTCTATTTAATGTGGGTTTTTTAACATCTGCCATTTTGTTGTGATTGTTAAGTGTTTTTCTAATAGCTCTTTTCCAATTTCTCTTTTTTTTTTTAATTTGCAATTTCTCCTATGTTAATGGGTATAATGCTAAAGATGCATAGAGATAACTACAAACAATAAATGATGGGAAAAAAAATTACTAACCCTAACCATAATTTTTGACAAAAGAAACAAGTTTAACTGTAATTTCTTCATCCATAGAAAACCATAATCTCTTTAAAGTCTCCAAAATAAATTACTAACCCTAAAAAATTATGTAGAATTTCAATAGCAATCTTGAAAAAGATAGAACGTATTTTGAATGCACATGAAAATGACTAAAAATTAATTATTTATGCAAAATAACCATGTAAAATGACTTACAGATTCTGGAGCACAACAGTATTAAAACCCACCAAATTGTTATAAAAAGGGTCCTTTGCACTATCAAACCAACACCACAATGTAAAACCCTCCAATCTGCTATAGAACGGAGCCTCTTCTATCAAACCAACACCACAATAGCTCTTTCGACAATGCAACTTAATCAATATATTTTCTCACACATTTCAAAGCATACTTTCCCACACTGCAACATTGAATATCACATTTAATTCCTCCCGCCCCACCATACAAGAATTCCAGGATGCATGAACCCTCACATGAGCAAACACTTACCATTCTACTTCCACGTATCGAGGCAATTAACTCCACCACCACCAACCCACGTAATTTGCAAACTCCACGTCATCATAAACAACCCTAAGAGACTCGCCACTAGCTGAGTCATCCCCGACACCCAAAAATTCTATTCCTAGTTGGGCTGATGAAAATCCCAGTGGAAATTTCAAACAAATAGCCTATCGGCTAAAAATTATGGCTATGTGATTTTCATCATTACAATTATATATTAGCATTTTACATTAAATAATTAAATATATTATGTTGAGGAACTCAACATACATTCTCACTTAGGAGGACATTAAAATTATTCCCTAAAAATTAGTCTCAACTTTATAAAAAAAATTTATATATATAATGTTCAATAAAACCTTTAATTTTTTCCTCTGAATAATTCATATCTTTTGCACATTGATTATTCAAACAAATGAATCTTTTTAAATACAACTATATTTTTCATTACAATAGAAAAATTATGATATTTTTCCTCTAGTAGAGCCTCTATGTTCTTTCTCGACTTTAGAGGTTGTTAAGGTAGGTCTTTTGGTTTGTGAGAGTTACATTGAGCTAGACATTTAAACATCCTCTATTTCTGCCTTCAAATTATTTGACACACATACCAATTATTTCCATTGTTGAGTGGTTGAGATGACTTATGATGAGTTGTAATAGTTCTCCCTACAGTCTTCCAATGTCACATGTTTTATAGATGACTCTATGCCCTAGGGAATTACTTTTAGAGCTACATTATAGGTTTGTTGGATGTGATCTATTGTCATGTTCATAGTAATATGAGAAAAATTCTTGAGATTTATCTTTCAACATTAGGATATGAAAATAAAATTGAAATGTTGAGCATTGGGTATAATTATTTATTACAAAATAGATAATTAAATTTAGTACTTTTTATCTAGATAGACACTTATAAATTCATGAATGCATAATACTTTTTTGGAGACATACATCTTCTAAATTTTTTCCTAAAAATCCTTAAATTTGAACAACACATATTAAATTTTAATTTTAATATTATTTTAAACCAATATTACAAAGAAAATATTTATAGACCAACAAAAAATCTCAAAACAACAAGCATCTATACCAAAAATATCAAGTAATTTAAATATTAAAAAAATAATTTGCACATGTATTCAATTTCTAACTAGAAAAGAACTATGATATCTACCATAAAGTAATAAAAAAAATTATACTAATATTATTGGATGCCCCTTAAACCAATTTGGACCATCCATAAATTTATTTTAGATTAAAATGATAGCTTATGAAAATATTTTAAGCTAATCATTCTAGTTGCCACATAATCATTTTTGAGCATCTATGACTTTATTCAGGGCTTCCACTTAAAATTAGATAATCATCTCTTCTTACCTCATCCACCCACATAGTGTGGATTGCACTCTTCCTAGTTTAGACCTTAGCCATTGTAAAATCTTGTTTTGACAGGTAGAGGTGGTTACTAAATCTCACATCCTGTCTAGTCGATGGTCGTGAGCAAAGACGATTCTTAGTTTCTTCCAAATAAATCCATATAAATAATGACAAACCGACATTCAACAAAATAAACACTTACTAAACATGTCATGCACAAATAGAAACTAATTGCCAAAATGAGAAGACATTTAATCTATTTAATTTGGAAAGTGTTAGAATAAATAAATAAATAATTTCTCCTAGTCTACATGTATGCGGTGGAGAAAATTAGGAATAAAATAACTATTTTTATTTTTCATAGAATAGGTGTATGCAAGAAGAGAAAAATGCTACTTTGCATATTTTGCATGAGGCAATTATTGTTGTAACTAAATGTATACTAGTTTAGTTATATTAGTGTGTAATATATCTAAATAGCACTGAGAAATTTTTTCAGATAGGAGTTTAAGAAAATCCAATAATAGGCTCTGCTTGATCTTGCTTCATTGTGGGTATGAGAAATTTTGGGAAATTATCTACAGAATTTAATTTTTGAGAATTATCTAGGGTTTCTTATCTATAAATTTGAGCAAGGTGTGGGATATTTACAGATAGGAGTTTATGAAATTGAATATACATCAATAGTATAATTAAGGAAGAATGTCACTTATATAATTTAGAAATGTTAATTGTATTAAAAGCATCTTATCTAGAATTTACATTAGTTTATTTCTAAGGCTTTAAGCCTATTTTCTTCTAATTTTCTATTTGCAATTTTCTTTCCTGTCTTGATTTTTTCATATCTGTTGAATGTGAATGGAGGCATAATGTAGAGTCCTTGTATAGACTTGACACGAGAGATTGCCACAAATATTAATCATGTTCTTTCAATTGGTCCTATATTGATAGATGCTTTTTGAAGAGTAAAACCTTGTGCTTAATGTATTGTTAGTGCCCAAGCCAATCTCAATGGTATTTGCATTGAGATTCTTCATTGAATCGGTGTGATTGGAACACTAAATGGGTGTTGATTGTCGAAAGGCTTTCAAGAGTAGCTGTCAAATTTGACCAATACATATGTTGGTGGTTGTCGTGGTGATGTTCTTGGTTTATATACAATCTATTGAACGAATTTGAGAGCTCCATTGACCAACCCTTCTTGTATGCACAAGTTTGTTGTTAACATAAATATTGCATTTATACTCAACAATAATTCTATATCTAGTTCGTCATCTACACTTTCTTTTGCTAGACTACTTGTGCCACTTTTTGTTGGAATGCTGCGTGCAACTGGTTTTTCCAATGAGTATTTTTTTTCTTATTGTGGATGTGAACATTTTCATTTGTTGAAAATAAATGAACATTATTTTCAAAATCTTCATTCATTGTTGCATTGATTCTTGTATTGGGCCTTGTCATTAGAAACTCCCAATCATCTATTGTAGGGTTTACATCTTCAATGTTTGCTAGCAGTTGGCGAAATCTTCAAGTTGATCATTGTCTAGTCCATCTTGTCTAAAAATGTGATTTAAACTAATGACATTTGTAAATTCTTCCCAGAGGATTCGAGCTTGTCTTTTGCTACTATATGTTGGACTGCCATTAACTGGTGGTAACTGTCTGAGGTGTCTAACCAATATCAATGATATTCTTGGAAGTAATTCATAAATATTGTGTTAAAAATTATTTGTGATAAATATTTAATTGCAATACATATAAAACCAATTATTTAAATGGAAATAATGTATGGTGTTTAAATTTAGGGTGAGAGACATACCTGCAAATTTTTGATCTAAATTTTGTGGAAAGGATTGATGGAGATGACAATCTATGTTTTCAAGTAATTTTTCACCTAGAAAGCTCATTTCATCAATCAATATATATTTGATATGTGCTAATTCTTCTTGAAATTTTGTCAGTCTTGTTCCTTCAAGTTTCTTGAAATCTCTTATTGAAATTTTCAATTTTGAATGAATTGTTGATGCTTTGATATTGAATATTGCTACTCTAGTTGGAGTGAGTAGAAGAAGGTGAGATTGTTTTGGCATTGAAGCTTTTTGACGTGTTTCTTTGATTGCACCTATAACATATGAAGTTCATGTTCCTATTGTTCCTTGAATAATCATATACACTAGAGATTTATTTTAATTTTCACTGTAGTGTGTGATGATAATATTAATTGCCTTGTGTTGTTGATTTTTGATAATTTCATAGCTAGTAGATTGTGCCCCATTATGAATTAGAGAGTCAGTACTCTTCATAGTTGTAATGAAATTGAATTTTGTATTTGTATAGTGTTCATTTTTTAAGTCGATAGACCAATCTGTTTGCTTTCCTAAACCTTTTCTTCCCAAGATATCTATCTCTAAAATGTGCATGGTTTGACCATGTTGTAGTCATGATATAAATTCCCATACATTCTTTGTAGTGGTATTTTGCATAGTTTTGTTATCTTTTGATTGTGAATCATTATTATTTTCAACAGTTTTTGTAATTGTTCTCCTCTCAACATGCCATTGATTGTAGTGATGGGTTTCCAAATTTGATAGCATTGAATCATTATTATGACCAATATCTTTGCTAATGTCACAAAATGGTTTGTAGAGAAACAGTTGTAAGAAGAAAAAATCAAACCATTTGTTTGATTCCATTAGAGGAATAGATAGAAATTAAGGAAAGACTCATACAATAGCTGGTGTTTTTCTTGGTTTCCATTTATTTTCACTTTTATGCTTAACATTATATATCCATGATTTTGCTAAATTAATTAGTGATGCTACTTCCATGTGTGGAGGTTTGTTTTTGTAGGAATCAATGTAAGATACTAATTGTTCTTCATCGTTATTATCTTGATGTAATGCCACACATTTGAAAACCTTGGTTGATAAATTTAGATTAATAGATCTTCTGCTGCTTTCCACCAATGGGAGTTCTAATAACATGTGGCTTATTTCTTGTGCTCCAATATCCCTTTCTATTATCATTCCAGGTATGAGCTTCTTATAAGATTTTGCAAGATCATAAGGATTTTCTACATTTACAAGACGTACTAACATTTTTTTGTACATTTTTGAGCTTCTCTCTACTTTTGCTACATACTTAGCAATGTATTCAAAGTAATGTATTGATTTGGTATATATTTAATATTTTTATTACATTAATAATTTGTGTTAATTTGATTTGTAATTTAGCTGTGTTTTTATTACTTTAATTAAAACATGTCTAAGAGAAATGGTAAAAAATTCACTATAAACATGGCGAGTGAACAAAAATTTAAAATTGTATTAATAGTAAATTTTTTTATCATAAATACCTTTATAAAGGGTAAACCCACAAAACTGGTTTACAATTCCAGTGAGGAAGGAAGTTTTCAAAAAATACCCCCATGGAGAAAATTTTGGTTTTTGGGGGTTTGAATGAACCACCCTTCGAGCAAACCTATTTAATGTTGGGTCCTATCATGTTCCACATTTCCAAAAATGAAAAAAAAAGGAAAAATTAGTGGAAAGGGGGGTTCGCTCGAACCCTCCCCCTTCTCCCCCTTTGACACCAAATTTATCCAAAATTTTGCACTTCGAAACTCGAGTTGAGGATGAAAATGGAGGAGACTTCACAGACCCAATTGGATCCTGGTAATCCTCAGAATGAGCTATCTAATGAATACAATTTTAATATGTTTTGGTTTTATTATGTATTTGTTTTTTAGTTTGATTAAACATAGGTTTTTCACTGAAAATCAAGCTCTTTGTTTTGCACATGTGGAAAAATAACAGATTATAAAAAAAAATTAAAAAATATTAGTGCACTAGATATTCAAGTCCTTGATCCCAAAAAAATGAATTTCGATACATACAAAAAAAGTTATGTTGTATATGGTCCACCTATGCCTAAATTGTAATTGGTTTGACTTTGAAACTTGATTAAGAAAAAAATATTCAATAAAATACAATGAAACCAAATGAAAGCACTAGATATCATAGTTACAAATCTAAATTAAAAATAAATAGAATTTTATCCTTCATGGAAAAACTATTATGTTGTATACGGTGAGCATCGCTCCTTAAAAATGGTGTTTAATGAAAAAAAATAAAATTCGAAGGAGATAGAAAAAGAAGTGCAATTTGATTCCAATTTTTTTGAAAAATATATATTTAAAATATACAAACAAAATGTCACAAATCACTAGTTTGCATCATCTTCTAATTCCTCATAGTTTAGCCACTATAGGTGCCTGAAAGTGAAGATTTAGTTAGAAAAAGTTAGTCCAATTTCCAATTAGGCCAAAAATTGTAAACCAGTATTGTGGGATCACCCTAAATATTTTCAGATAGGCGAGGTGATTTGTTTGAGAATAAATATACTCTGTCAAAAAATTTAATGCCTACAAACAACATAGAGGTAAAGAGAAAATTAAAGAAATAGTAGAATTGAAATCCCCAATTTTCCATTTTGATTTAAACACGAGTCAACAAAAATTTGAAATTGTATTGGTGTGAAAAAAATTAATGATAAATACCTCTTAAAGATTTTCAAATAACTGGGTTGGTTTGTTTGACAATAAATATCCACTGTTAGAAAACTGTATACCTGTAGACAACATAGAGTTAAAGAGAAAATTTGAGAAATTTAATGTATGCAATGCATATAAGTGCAATGTACATGTATGAAATAATTAAATTGTAAGCAGTCGATGTATTCAATAATTAAAAAATTAAATCAAATAAAAGAATTGAAAGCCTAGATTGCATATCAAATTAAAAATTATGATATAAAAAATTCTTTCTTTTCTGAATAGGAAAAAGTTATATATAAACTCATAACTTGATCTGGAGGCAACATATTGGTCCTTCCTTTCATTGTTTTGTTAGACATATTCTTACTTTAACTAATCCAACTATGTTTGCATATAGTTTGGTATTGAAAGTATTCTCCACTGCCATAGTCATGGGTTTGTGTTTGTCCAGGAAGGGAGATAATCATCCACAAACTGTTTCGCATGATTTTAATGGAAGAAATGATAAGAAAAAATTTCTGAACATATTGAAGTCTAGATCAAGATCAAAATGTAATGTAAAAAATAACATCAATGAAATTTTTGGATAGATTGCAAGGTAAATATGTGTATTATTTACTTTTTCTTATGGAGAATAATTATAAATGAAATAACCAAACATTAATATCTGCCTTGACATTTTTATCTAGATTAATAATCTAAATTGTTATTATTTTTATCCACCATTTTTATCATATAACTTAATTTTTTATATAAATTTATATATGTATTAATACTATTATATAATATAATATTTTTGATATATATATATATATATATATATATATAAATTAGAATTTTAAATAAACACAAATCATTTTTAGATAAAAATAAAAATAATAATATAAAACTTAACTAAATAAATTATTTAAATCTATATATTTAAAATATCTAAGCACAACTTAACAATTGAGTTATAAATTTAAATAAAAATAAAAAATAATAATATAAAACTTAACTAAATAAAATCTTTAAATCTATATATTTAAAATATCTATACTGAACTTAACAATTAATTATAAATCAATTTATTTAATTATGAACACCGAATTTAATAATTCAATTATAACAAAACATTTTCCTTCTTTTTATGAACCCATCAAATTATTGGAATGCACTTTCCAAAGAATCCTTACCTCCAAAATACTAGATATTTCCATTAGGAAATTTTGTCTCTAGTATGACCATACCGATGCATGTTCCACGTTTCCAACACATTTCTACTTTGAATAGTCTTGAAACAAAAACAAAATAACAATTCAAGATACAGACCCAGCTCCCAGGTGCAAAAAATACGAATGCCCTGCCTATATCACCATTCATACACATCAGGACTTCGAGATCAGGCTTTACAACCATACAGTCTGGATGAGCACCTCAGAAATAGCTCTAGAATTCAATTACTGAACTGGGGGCTCGGTCACCACCAGCAGGGGTATAGGTCCAAAGCATGAGAAACAGTCTGGATCTTGCCTCCCCGAAGAAAGTTATCGAACACAGCTTTCGGTTGAATTGAATTCCTTCCGAATGAAAGTATGCCCACGGTCCTAAATTGCGGGAATGACGCGTGAGAGGTAGTTAGCTTTCAAAATCGTGCATTAGTTAGTAGTTCGCACGAATCAGATGGCTCTTAATTCTATCCATTTTCAGAAATTCCTTCAGCAAGGTTATGATGGGCCATGGACACATGTTATGGCAACGGTTTCGCACCTGGGAATAGAAGGTGCCCAGGGCGGTAGGGCTTGGTCGAGGGCCCGACACCTCCTGAAGTCTGTTAATAACTATCAAAAGAACTGCGCACCTACCTCAAACAAAACATTACTAATTAAATGTGTCATGCAAAAATGCAAACTGCCATTGTCGGCATGCGAAAGAGTTTTTTAGCTGAATCCAATAATTCTGAAAAAGACGTGTGCAAATTTGAACATTTCAATGCATTAATAGGAATGGAATTCAATGAATTATTACCGAACTGTCTGTTGTAAATTTTTAGAGATCTCAGCATATCAAATCAAAAGTCGAGGTCGACATTGTATTTAATGCAATCACGATAGCCGTTGCATAATCAGTTACTGAACGTCGGTTACTCAACGTCTGCGTTGCCTCGTGCTTCGAAGATTCCATTACCATATCAAATCTCTTACATGACGACAAATAAATGCGAATCCAGGCATATCTTAGGCTATGCAGGTGACAATTTGCACCGGCGGGCATGGATGGGCATCCGATGGCCTGCCATGCCTGACATACCTGCCGTAGCACAGCTCCTCTGCCTTCCTCGTTTCTCTCGTCAACGTGCGTGCTTGGACCCGGTGCAGACTTGTCATTTAATGGCGGATGCGTGGTTTTCATGAATTAGCTGACACCCATTTTTTTAGTCTCTGATTCACTTGGGTTTTCGGGAGTTCCGTTGGTTATAAGGAAGTCGTAAGAACCGCATTGGTTATAAGGAAGTCGTAAGAACCGCAGTTTACTCCGTTGGTTATAAGGAAGTCGTAAGAACCGCATTGGTTATAAGGAAGTCGTAAGAACCGCAGTTTACTCCCGAAAACCCAAGTGAATCAGAGATTAAAAAAATGGGTGTCAGCTAATTCATGAAAACCACGCATCCGCCATTAACGGACAAGTCTGCACGGGGTCCAAGCGCGCACGTTGGCGAGAGAAATGAGGAAGGCAGGCCATTGGATGCCCATCCATGCCCGCCGGTGCAAATTGTCAACCATCATATTCCCTACTTATGATGATCCGTAATCAAGCGGGCGCCCTTGTTATTTAGGTTTATGGTTTACCCCTAATTCTATTATCCCACGACACAGGCTTATCTTTTATTTTTCTGTAGCTTAAATGAATCCATCTTTGCATGCACACTAATCTGTTATACAATTGCATTGTGTGCCAGATATGGTTGCCATGGAAGGTATATGAAATGGTCTGGCTGAGAGAGGTGTTTGATGAATGCTAAAATGTGCAGCAAAATGAATGGTGGTGAGAAGAGCAGCAACCCTCATGTGGTAGTCGTTCCCTACGTAGGGCAGGGGCATCTTATTCCTTTCCTGGAGCTCACAAAGCTTCTCGCCTCCAACGGCCTCATTGTTTCTTATATCTCCACACCAGGCAACGTTGCACGTCTGCAGCCTCAAGTGGACCAGGCGGTCAAGGATTCGAATCCTGGTGTGGACATACGACTGGTGTCGCTTCCCATGCCTCCCATCGAAGGCCTGCCGCCAGGAATCGAAAGCACCGACAGCGTTCCGATTCACATGAGTGGAATTCTTATGAAGTCGTCCTGCAAGCTGGCTGGCCTGTTCGAGCAATGGCTGGAGCTGCAGATGAAAGATGCAGAGGATCAGATCCAGAATTCCCCGTCTCCTCCGGTTTGTATAATAAGTGACATGTTTACGTCGTGGGTTCACAACTCCGGCGCCAAATTTGGGCTTTCCACAGTAGTTTTCCACACGTCAGGAGCATTTGCAATGTCTGTAATGCATTCGTTCATGAAGAACACGCCGCAGAAGGATGTCGAAGGAGATGAGGAGTATTTCCAGATACCCAACCTTCCGTTCGATTTCAAGCTTTGTAAATCCGACCTGCCATTCATCATGCGGGACCCGGATGCGAATCCCATGCAAAGTTTCGTTACAGAAGAGATCAATCGCAGCATGGAAGGAAGAGGGCTGATTTTTAATACATTTTATGAGCTGGACTCGCCGGGGATCGATCACTTTAAAAGCTTAACGAAGAGGCCTGTCTGGAGCATCGGTCCTATACTTCCCAGGAAGCTTTTCGATGCAGAGGGAGTCGAAAGCGCAACGCGTGACAGCCGAGGGAAGGTCGTGGATATAAGTGAGGCGGAGTGCTTGCAGTGGCTGGATAGGCAAAGCCATAATTCAGTAGTTTTTGTGTGCTTTGGAAGCCAGTCGTCTCTGAACAAACAACAGACAGAGGCGATGGCGAGGGGGCTGGAGGCGAGCCAGCAGGCCTTCATATGGGCTATCAAGCGCGTACCAGAGATAGATCTGCCAGAGGGGTTTGAAGATCGGACGAAGGATAGAGGGCTCGTCATATGGGGCTGGGCGCCGCAGCTCCTCATCCTCTCCCATCCTTCCACCGGCGCGTTTCTAAGCCACTGCGGATGGAACTCCACGCTGGAGAGCATATGCCTGGGGGTCCCCATGATCACCTGGCCCATGTTTGCAGAAATCTTGTCCTATATTCTGAGCTTTTGCAGAGTCTTTTCAGTAAGAATGGAAAATATGATGAGGTAGGTATTGGAGGATCCCAAGTGAAAGGACAAATAACATAAATGTAGACGGTTATTTTGAAATTTGATCACTGATTTTTAGAGAATATGTGCAAGAGCGGCATGACAACTGGGTGCTTAGTCATCGCCCAAATGAATAAGAGGGTAAGCCAGAAAAGAAGAAGCCATGCTCTATATTGTGAGGGAAGGCAGCATTCCACAAACTTGCAGGGCAGAAATGTAAACCTATGAATGTTACAGTATTTGTATTTTCAGAAATCTTGTCCTATATTCTGAGCTTTTGCAGAGTCTTGAGATCAGTATGTAATGGAAATATATGAGTAGGTAGGTATTGGAAATATCCCAAGTGAAAGGACAAATAACATAAATGTAGACGGTTATTTTGAAATTTGATCACAAGATTTTTAGAAAGGAATTCAAATGGGTGATTGGTTTCCTTATCATGGAACTTGTCCTGAAAGTAATGAAAATCTTGCTTCACTTGCATTTGACAGTTTATTTTCTTTTAATGTGGGATTTCTCTATTTCAATTAATTTTAATCATTTTTATATTATTATTCATCTTTATTTTTCATTTCAATTAATTTTAATCATTTTTATATTATTATTCATCTTTATTTTTCAAGTCTTATAAATAATTATTTAATTAGTATTTAAGTTATTAATTAATTAATTTAAAAAAAATTAATTAAATATTTTATACAATTATTATAAATAATATTTATAGTTTTTTTAGTTGTTTTATAATATGGTGGATTTTGTATTTAATGTTATTGTTGTCTTGTTCTTATATTTTCTATTTATTTTTTTAGATTTCTTTGTTCCATACTATAATCATGATAGCTTCTCAAGCTTCTACCACCACTACAATTTTATTTTTTAATGTTTTTTTTTGGATATCATAATCATAATTGTAATATGCTAAAACTAGTTGGGAAGATCAAGATCAAGGATGGACACTGGAATTTGAACTAAAGCATTAAACAAACTTTCATATCTCTCATGGGTTTGCAAATGTTTATGATGGAATGATAATTGAAAGTTGCATAATAGACTTGAATTTTGACCAACTATATGACACCCATTGTGATGTATCATAAGGTAGATTCTAAATAGGGATAATGAAGCCATAACGAAGTCCCTAAGTTGGTGAGTTGATAGCGACAAATTATGACAATGCAAGAGAATCTTCTAAGATTAGCATGCCCCCTCAAAGTGGCTTATTATTATCAAGTACTTGAATATTTTTTATTATATTGTTCATTTGTGTTGGATTTTTTCATTACAAATGGGTATCAAAGAATGATTGTGGCACTCAAAGGGTAATAATCACATTAATTTTTTGGACTCAAAGGTCAAATTATGAAGCACATATTTCTCACATTGGAATTTTTTTCTTAATTTGTAAAGGGTTTTAAAGTCCATTATGAAGCTATTATAATGTAGATTTGAGATCATTTAAGATAATTTTGAAGGATTTACTTTGAAATTAATGTTTTCCCTAAATACACTCCCAAGAGTGTAAACCAATAAATTTTTTGAAGAATTTTTGAAAGATGAGTTATAGGTTTAGAAGTAATTTTTAGTGTGAGAATTATATTAGTTTTATCCTTTTTTTTTTTGAACTTATAATCAAAATTATTTATTATTTTCATTGTAAGGTGTGCAGCCTTGATTGGACCAAGCAGTTGAGAGTTCGAATCCTAGCATGGACATATGATGGTATTGCTTCCCATGCCTCCTGTTGAATGCCTACCTCTGAGAATAATAAGTTCTAAAAGTGTTATGTTGCATTTGAGCGGAATTATCCTTAAGTCGTCCTACAAGATGGCTATACATTATTTTCCCGTCTTTTCTAGTGTGTATAATAATTGTTAATGTTAGTGAAAATTTAAAATGAGTATCGATATATAATTAATTTAGACATTATTTTATTTTATTTATTTTATATGTTTATAAATTTTATTATATTTATATTGTTTATAAGAATTTGATTACATAAATATAAATTTTTAATATTTATTTTTAATTGATAATATATTATAATTTTGTATGTAATAGAAAATATTTTATAATTAAAAGTTATATTTGAATTACATCAATTATTAATATAATTTTAAGTTTAGTTATTGAATAAATGTTTAAATAAATATTCATCCATTTCTTTTTTTATTTATATACTTGTGTGTTCATGAATCTATTAAGCACTTTGATAAATATAAAAAATGATATTAATATAGAAAATAAAATAACTCTTGAAGTAAAGGTAAAGTAAACAACTATTTAGTAAAGGTAAATAAAATTACAAGGGTCGTGATCTTCTTAGTTAGATCTCTACATGGAGTGATCCAACAACTCTACAACAAGGATCAAATAGAACAAGTGATTGTACAATGAACCTAGGATGATGCTTGCTAATATGATATTTTGATAGTGCTAGTATGATTGTCTCATAAATAATCAATGATAATTCTTTTAATGACCTTGCTGATGATTTCAAAATGAAATGAGTGGATGTCCTTAAAACATAATATAATGCAGATGAATACAAATGCAAGCTAGGTTGGAAAATATAATGGCATAGGAGGAGGTTGACATGATTTAATTTAAATTTAAATTTTAAGATTTTAGGTTTAAGATGTGTAACTATAGAAGCGACTTAGGTCAATCTTGCACCTAAAAAAATTAATCTATGATGATGTATTGGGGGATCTATGGGTCATGATTTATCTTTGGGGATGATTGTTGATGGGATGGTAATGTTAATGTGATGAGTTAAATTAGTGCAAAAATGTACACTTATAGGCATTAAGAATACTCTAATTCAAATAGGTCTAAAACATAATGAAAAAATATGGCTATGTGATTTTCATCATTACAATTATATATTAATATTTTACATTACATAATAAAATATATTGTGTTGAGGAACCCAACATACATTCTCCCTTAGGAGGACATTAAAATTATTCTCTAAAACTTAGTCTCAACTTTATAAAAAAGTTATATATAATGTTCAATAAAACCATTACATTTTTTCTTTGAAGAGATCATATCTTTTGCATGTAATGTTCAATAAAACCATTATATTTTTCTTTGAAGAGTTCATATCTTTTGTGCACATTGCTTATTCAAACAAATGAATCTTCTTAAATACAACTATATTTTTCATTGCAATAGACAAATTATGAGATATTCTCTCTAGTGGATCCTTTATGTTATTTCTTGACTTTTAGAGGTTTTTAAGGTAGGTCTTTTGGTTTGTGAGAGTTATATTGAGCTAGACATTTAAACATCCTCCATTTGTGCCTTAAAGGGTTTGACACCCATACCAACTATTTCCATTGTTCGGTTGAGATGACTTATGGCTATAATGGTATAAATATGCACCTAGGAAAACTTACCATTAATTTACCCTTAGCTTAGCTTTACAAGTCTGATGATACAAAACATGCCACCTTCATCCTAATCTTCCCATGTTCCCTATCATTTTGTCTCGGTGGAGGAATTTCTTTCAAGGACGTGCATGCACTGCATAGATGTCCGTGCACCGCATAGATGTCCACATGTTGCACTGTCATCCTAACAAACTCCTATGTCTAGAATCTATAACAACATTATGATTCTTGATTGTTGACAGAGGTAACGTCTCACACTAACTCTTGACTAATAAAAGAATGACTCTTTGCCTCCATTTATCCATTCAAATTACATTCCTTCTCTCTCTCATGCTAGTTCTTTCACTCTCATGCTAATTCCTCACTCTTGCAACATTTCTTGATCATTCTTGCTCCACTCTCACTCTATCTTGCTGCTATCAGCATTCTACTTGGTCCCTATATTGTGTCTTTACTTCAATACCATCATCACAATAGGTTTATGAAGCTCTACCTCCTTGGTGTCATTCAAGTTGTCACTACTCTCTAATTCTTGTGTCATTTCTATTATTTCCTTTAAATCATTTTTCTCCATATCATTGTATTCTACTTGCCTGTGGAGGTTGGAACACCCAAACAATGGTTTGATTGAGGAAGACCTCAAAACACAACCCAACACTTTTCCTATTTTTGTGTGTGTAGGTGTAGGTTCATCCACTTGGAGATATAGCTTGAGAACTATACTGTACATGAGTTGGCTCTCTCTCTCTCTCTCTCTCTCTTGCTTCCTAATTCTATCATTACCATAGCTTTATAGTATTCTTTTTTTTATACTACTTATTTCTACATTTTCTTATTAAACTATTAAACTGCAAAGCTCCAATATTTAGGTCATAAGTAGACCTAGATATGCATGTTCAAGCCATGTTACATCATTAAATTAGAGAAAAATAGATCAAACATCATGAAACAAGACCTAAAAGGCCATGAAAATGACAAGGGGTCATTTTTCTATAGAACATTTAGCCACCACTTTAGTGAGAGGATGAACTTGCTTCAAACTCACACTAAAGTAGCCATGACCATTGAGAAGAGGGTTCAAATGCACTTACGTTAGAAAGATGGAATAACAACGATCAAGAGGGATGATCAAGTCCTCGGGATGAAGATCCCATGGAAAACTAAGCATAAGAACAAAGGAACACACAAGTGAAAGAGAGAATCAGATGAAGCTTCGATCATCTGTCCAACTAGTTGTGGATTAGATATAGGCTGATTGTTTAAAAAAGAGAATGCATACTTACTTTGGTGTGACAAAACTCATGGTTGTCTGCTGGGTGAGAAGGCCCAAGTATACTTACTCTAGGGCCACAAAACTTTTGGTTGTTTGTGGGGTGAGAAAGCCCAATGGGGGAGATACATATGCTAGTTGGTATGCACTCACAAACACAAAGGTGGCTATGGGGAAATTCATGCTACTATATGGGCTTCCCACTCAACCATATCAAAGTTATACCTCCTGATAACTTTAACAAGGTGCCACAAACAAAAATGTTGGTTCATTATTCATGAGGAAAAAAAAGCTCCATATGCTTAGAACTCGTGAACAAAAGGGAAAGTACCACAGGCATGCAAGTTGCGTTATGCAAGGTGGAAAAAGTGCAAAAATGTAAAAAATGAAAAGATGTAAAATGTAAAATGTAAAAGAGGTTCAAAGGAGTCTTGTTAAGTTTATGCAAAGTTAGTCACTTAGGGAACATTGTGTCTAATGTCTCCAAGAGAGGACCAATCAAAGAATAGTATGTTCACAACTTAGGGGATGCAGTGCGTCACATCAGACCACCAAGATGAATGTAATATGCTATGATAGATCACACTTATGAAGGACATCACACCCCCTATCATCCACAAAGTGATGAACACATCATATAAATGACAAGGATACACTAGGAACAAAGAATGCAAATGAATTAATGGTAATGTATGCCCCCCACTTTAAAGGAATTGCTACACATTGTTCTATGAGCAATTACTTTAAAGTAGTAAAGGGAAGAATGCAAAAAGAAAACAATACATGAAATCCAACTTGGAAAGCCCTATTCCAAGTCATATGTTTCAAAGTTAGGCTACATCATGTCAACGAAAAATGAAAACAAAAGAGAGGGAGTTGCCCCCCAAAACAAAACACACCAAACACATAAGGGATCTATGGATTTGGGCTGAATATGTTCATTGCTGCAATTTTTTGATGAAAGAGCTCGAAACTATCATCATTCCCCATAGCATATAGAACTAGAAGAATGACACAAAAAGAGATTAAACAAAAGGAAAATAACTTCCATTTTGGGTCAACATGGAAGAGACATTGCAGTCTCAATGCTTTGCATCATCCTCAAAAGGAAAACACAAGCGAAAAGAAAGAAAATGAAAAATATTTTGGGTCAACACGAAGGAGACATTTCAGTCTCAATGGCTTGCATCATCCCCAAAAGAAAAAAAAAAACAAAAAGAGAAAAAGACAAGGACCTTTTGGGTCAACATGGAAGAGACATAGGGTGTCTCTATGCTTTGCGTCATCCCCAAAAGGAAAACATAAAACAAAAATGAAAAAGAAAAGGAAATTTTGGGTCAACATGGAAGAGACATAGGGCATCTCTACACTTTGTGTCATCCCCAAAAGGAAAACAAAAAATTAAAATGAGAAAGAAAAGAACCTTTTGGGTCAACATGGAAGAGACATAGGGTTTCTCTATGCTTTGTGTCATCCCCAAAAGGAGAACACAAAACAAAAGAAAAAAAATTAAGATGCATGACACATAAAAGAATAGATATGCAAATAGAAGAAGTGTACGAAGAGAGTGAACATCAAAGGCATGTTATGGGGGAACACGATACACACAAAAAATAGAAAAGGAAAGAGCAAAATAAAAGAAAAAATGTGAAAAGCTAGTAAGGAAAATGCAAGTCTTGACCATCTAACAAGTCATCTGCCTCCCAATCATGTTCAATGTATTGTGAGGGAGGTTGACTATCCAAAGGAAGAATTGTAAGCACTAAACTAGGAGTCGTACTAGGTTATTCACTTGGTTGAGAGGATTTATCATTTAAGCTCATGGTAGATGAAAATAAAGAGTTGAGATCATTGTGCACTTCTTCATCTATTTTTTCTATCACCGCATCATCATCATCATCATCATCAAGATTTATGATGATAGGAGGATGAAGGGTGATTTCTAAGGAAGGATGTATTAGAAGTTGGGGCTCTTGGATTGGTTCATTTTGTTGTGAAGGTTGCACTGGACTATTTTATGGTGGGTAAGGAGAAGGAGGGTGATCATCTATTACTTATGTCAAAGGTGTAGGTTGATTTTTTTTATTTTCTTCCATGCAAAGTTGATGAGTAAGGAGATGACAATGATGCCTACTTTCCCTAGCACCGCGGTTTCATTTGATTCTATTTTAGGTGTCCGCATGTTGCACTATCATCCTAACAAACTCTTATGTCTAGAATCTATAGAAACATTATGATTCTTGATTGTCAGCAGAGGTAACATCTCATACTAACTCTTGACTAATAAAAAATGACTCTTTTCCTCCATTTGTCCATTCAAACTACATTCCTTCTCTCTCTCTCATGCTAGTTCTTCCACTCTCATGCTAATTCCTCACTCTTGCAATATTTCTTGATCATTCTTGCTTCGCTCTCACTCTATCTTGCTTCTACCATCTTTCTACTTGGTCCCTATAGTGTCTTTTTGCTTCAACACCATCATCACAATAGGTTTACGAAGCTCTACCTCCTTCGTGTCATTCAAGTTGTCATTTCTCTCTACTTCTTGTGTCATTTCTATTATTTCCTTTAAATCATTTTCCTCCATATCATTGTATTCTAGTTTTTTGTGGAGTTGAAACACCCAAATGGTGGTCTAACTGAGGAAGACCTCAAAACACAACCCAACACTTTTCCTATTTTTGTGTGTGTAGGTGCAAATTCATCCACTTAGAGCTATAGCTTGAGAACTAGACTGTACATGATTTGGTTCTCTCTCTCTTTCTTCATTGTTCTATCATTACCATAGCTTTATAGTATTCTTTTTGTTATACTACTTATTTCTGCATTTTCTTATTAAACTATTAAACTACAAAGCTCCAATATCTAGGTCACAAGTAGACGAAGCTATGCATGTTCAAGCCATGTTACATCATTAAATCAAAGCAAAATAGATCAAAAATCATGAAACAAGACCTAAAAGGCCATGAAAATGACAAGGGGCCATTTTTCTATGATACATTTAGCCCCCACTTTAGTGAGTGGATGAACTTGCTTTAGAATCACACTAAAGTAGCCATGAACATCGAGAAGAGGGTTCAAATGCACTTACATTAGCAAGATGGAACAAAAATGATCAAGAGGAATGAAAAATTCCCCAGGATGAAGATCCCATGGAAAAATAAGCATAAGAACAAAGGAACACACAAGTGAAAGAGAGAATCAGATGAAGCTTTGATTGTTTGTCCAACTAGTTGTGGATTTGATCTAGGTTGATTGTTTAAAATAAGAGAATGCATACTCACTCTAGGGTGACAAAACTCATGGTGGTCTGTTGGGTGAGAAGACCTAAGTATACTTACTCTGGAGCCATCAAAATTTTGGTTGTTTGTGGGGTGAGAAATCCCAATGGGGGAGATACATATGCTAGTTCGTATGCACTCACAAACACAAAGGTGGCTATGGGGAAATTCAGGCCACTAGATGGGCTTCCTGCTCAACCATATCAAAGTTATAGCTCCTGATAACTTTAACAAGGCACCACAAATGAAAATTTTGGTTCGTGCTTCATGAGGCAAGCAAAGCTTCGTATGCTTAGAATTCAAGAACAAAAAGGAAAGTACCATACGCATGCAAGTTGCATTATGCAAGATGGAAAAAGTGCAAAAATGTAAAAAATGAAAAGATGTAAAATGTAAAATGTAATAGAGATTCAAACGATTCTTGTTAAGTTTATGCAACGTTAGTCACTTAGGGAACATTGTGTCTAATTTCTCCAAGAGATGACCAATCAAAGAATGGTATGTTCACAGGGATGCAGTGTGTCGCATTAGGCAACCAAGAGGAATGTAATATGCTATGATAGATCACACTTATGAAGGACATCACACCCCATGTCATCCACAAAGTGACGAATGCATCATATAAATGACAAGGTTACACTAGGAACCAAGAATGCAAATGAATTAATGGGAACGTATGCCCCCCACTTTAAAGGAATTTCTACACATCGTTCTATGATAAAGTACTTTAAATTAGTAAAGGGAAGAATGAAAAAAGGAAGCAAGGCATGAGAGCCAACTTGGAAAGCCCTATGCCAAGTCATAAGTTTCAAAGTTAGGTTGCGCCATTTCAACGAAAATGAAAACAAAAGAAAGGAAGTTTCCCCTAGAAGAGAACACACCAAATGCATAAGGGATCTATGGATTTGGGGTCAGTATGTTCATTGCTACAATGCTTTTATGAAAGATCCCATAACTATCATCATTCCCCAAAGCACATAGAACTAGAAGAATGACACAAAGAGAGTGAAAAAAATAAGGAAAATAAAGTCTATTTTGGGTCAGCATGGAAGAGACATTGTGGTCTCAATGCTTTGTGTCATCCCCAAAAGGAAAACACAAGCGAAAAGAAAGAAAATGAAAAGGAGAAAGAAAATGAAAAATATTTTGGGTCAACATGAAGGAGAAATTTTAGTCTCAATTCCTTGTGTCATCCCCAAAAGGAAAAGACAAAACAAAAAGAGAAAGAGACAAGGACCTTTTGGGTCAACATGGAAGAGACATAGGGTGTTTCTACATTTTGTGTCATCCCCAAAAGGAAAACACAAAATGAAAAATGAAAAAGAAAAGGACCTTTTGGGTCAACATGGAAGAGACATAGGGTGTCTACGCTTTGCGTCATCCCCAAAAGGAAACACAAAATGAAAATAAAAAAAGAAAAGGACCTTTTGGGTCAACATGGAAGATACATAGGGCATCTCTACATTTTGCGTCATCCCCAAAAAGAGAACAAAAATAAAAGAAAAAAAGTGAAGATGCATGACATATAAAATAATAGAGATACACATAGAAGAAGAGTACGAAGATAGGGAACATCAAACACACGTTATGGGGGAACACAATACGCACATAAAAGGGAAAAAGAAAGAGAAAAATAAAAGATAAAATGCAAAAAGCTAGTAAGGAAAACACAAGTCAACCATCTAACAAGTCATCTACCTCCCAATCATGTTTAATGTATTGTGAGGGAGGTTGACTATCCAAAGGAAGAATTGCAAGTACTGAACTATGAGTTGTACTAGGTTCTTCACTTCGTTGAGAGGATTTATCATTTAAGCTCATGGTAGATGAAAATAAAGATTTGAGATCATTGTGCACTTCTTCATCTATTTTTTCTATCACTGCATCATCATCATCATCATCATCAAAAATTTATGATGACAGGAGGATGAAGGGTGATTTCTAAGGAAGGATGTATCAGAAGTTAGGGCTATTGGATTGGTTCATTTTGTTGTGAAGGTTGCACTAGACTATCTTGTGGCGGGTTAGGAGAAGGAGGGTGATCATCTATTACTTCTGTCAAAGGTGTAGCTTGATTTTCTTTATTTTCTTCCATGCGAGATTGATGAGAAAGGAGACGATGACGATGCCTCTATTCCCTAGCACTACAGTTTCATTTGATTTTGTTTTAGAGTTGTTGAGGTGTAAGAGTGGATTGAATCATCATAGGTTACTTTTCTTTGGGAGGGGGAAGAATAGAAGAAACCGAAGAGGATGGGTCAACCACTTTCTCTTTAGCTTTGTATACTTGTTTAATTTGAGGAGGCATGACAAGATTGGTTTCACTTTCTCAAGGTCATTTAAACGAGGAAGGTGAAGTGTTGGTTTTTGGTTGTTGAGGGGATTGTATCATGTGTTCATGTTGATACTTAGGTTGAAGTATCATTTCATCTATGATGGGAGTTGATGAATTGGATGGGGATTTGTTTTTTATAAAAGGGGGATAAACGGATTTTACAGGGACTTGAAACCGTGAAGTAACATTACAGGAAAAGACCAAAATAGAGGTCCAAAAAATAAAAAAACTGCCAGAAAGATAAAAACTAGCAAAAGTAAGCAGCAACAAAAAACATCAAAGAAACCATAAAACGACCAGCACACAGATAAAGTTGGGCCCGACCATAGCTAATTCATAGAATTCAGAAGCTCGTCCGCAACCTCTTCCAAGTCCACCATTTCCTAAACCCCCTCCATAAAAATATGAGTCATATTTGGGGTGGTCTGGGCTTTCCTTTTCGTGCTTGATCTGGTACATTTAGAGATTCCTACTTCCTCATCCTGGTCTTTCTTCTGATCAAGGTCAACAATCAGAGCTCTCTTCTAGGTTTTCTCCAGTCTTTCGGACATTGCCTTGATGATAACAGAGTTATGTCTAGCAATTCTACAATTTTGCTCAGCAATTTTTTTCATGGTTCCTTTGATTTTTTCAATATCATTTTTTATTGTGTTGTCCTTTTGAGTAATATCCTTCACATTGTTATTCTTCTCCGCTTCGAGCTGAATAAACCCTGCAACTTTGGCTTCAATTTCCCCCAGCTTGCTATGAAGAGACATTTTTTGTTTTCAACTCACTTATTTCATGAAATACCCATTTGGCAGAATTCAAATGGTCCCGAGAGCAGCTCTTGGCATTACCAACAAAGTCAAAAGGGGGGTCACATTCAGAATTGACCCCAAAAATCACCAACTCCACACCTCTCGGGGGGCTATAGTTCTCCTATTGAATATTCTGGGGGATGTGAGGGTCCTCAAGACTAACCCCAGCCGCCTTAGTAGAAACAACAGGGGAGTCGTCGGGGTAGGAAACAAGCTTATTAACCGGAGAGCTAGAGCCCACCAAATTGGCATTAGGGTTAGTGTGGCCAAAGGAAGAAATAGAGCAGGTGCCAGAAGGTTGAGGGGAGTGGCCAGAGGCAGAAGGGGCGGCAAAGGAGGCAAAGATCTCTTGACACGGTCGGGGGAAGCTTTGGTATCATAAATGCTAGGCTCAGTATCATCTTCATCAAGCTCCAACGGAGCTATAGGGTTTGGAAGGGCAAGCATATTCTGAAAGTGCTCATAAATGAGCCTTAAAAGACGCGTATGAAGAATCGGGTATCTTTTAGGGCTTCTACTGTGATCAGAAAAGCTATTTCTCAGGGAACAGAGCAAGAAGAAGGGGATAGAGACACGCACCTTATGCTGGAAGTGATTAAGCAACACAAAGTGATATCCATAAACCCTAGTGAAGCGGCCGTCGAGAGTGATGTACTCCATGATAACCCTTAACACTTTTCTCCATAATGCTTTTATAGTTTCTCCAACTAATTTATCCTTCACAGCTTCATATTCATGTTCCTGAATCAAATCTCCATGATCTTCAACTTGATCTAGAATGGCCTTCAAATTATAGAGCCATCCTAAGTTAATAGGTAGCCTGGAAAACTTCTTCCTTCTGATCTCAAATTCATCACTGTAATTGGCTCAGTAGTCCTCTGTATCATCTTTCTGGTTGTATTCTATGCTGGCCTTCTTTTGTGCTTTTCCAATCCTATCAAACCTAGATCTCTTCAAATGAAAGGATAACTCAAGAGTTCTCATCTCTTCTTCAAAATCATAGACCAAATTAATAGAAGTGCATGCCTCACCAATGCCTATCCTTAGAGGAAAGTCCCCACTGAATCTAGTCTTATGCTTATCCTTATTCACAATTGAATCAAAATCACATATTTTCCTATGACCTCCAGAAGTATAACATGGTCTATGGAATACCTAAGAAGTCTATATGGAGTCCTCTGACAACCATCTATCCTTATGTATGAAAAGGTGGGAAACTGTATAAACCAATCGCCATAGATTTTGATTAACTCCTTGGAATTGTCATATATCCTTACATGCTCTGAATCTTGGAGTAGCCTAGTGATGTACATGGTGAATCCATTATTCACCCTCCTATAGCTCGAATTACCTAGGTGTAGTTGTGGATAAACTTCATAAATTGCATCTTGTCCAAACACACCTCTTCTGCTTAGTCCCTTATATGGATGAAACCTGGCTAAGGCATAGAACAGGTAAGAAGTCATTGTGAAGCTCTTAGTCTATAGGACATTACAAATCTATTCATGAATTATGGAACTTATAATGCCTACCCAATGGTAGCTAGTTTTTTGTTCCATCCTCACTATGACATCAAACATCCAAGTTTCAAATATTCCTACACTTTCAACCCTACCACCCTACTAAGAAGGGTGATAACATCATAGTATGCCCTCTTGAATTTAGGTCTAAATAACTACTTGGGTAACTTTGAAAAGTGTGACTTGGGCTTCTCCATCCAGGAGTTGATAACTTGTTGGTCCTTGATGGTATCTTCCTCATAAAAATTATTTTCCATATCCATATCAAAAGACACCACATGAGATCTATCAAGCATGTCAAAGGTCTGGGCTATTGACATAGGATTTATATTTTCCACAATTCTGCCTTGGGGACCAACTATTGTTTGTGTACCCTTGTCATAGTGCCTAGCACACCCAAGCATGAATTCATAACACTTCACTGTAGGAGGAAATCCAACTATATGTACCAACCTAGATTCGAATGTCCTTTTGGCCAGCAAAGGAATTTTTACCATCCTTGTTTTGAATTCTTGATAATCCCATAGTGCAACATTTGTATCAGTTACCTCTCACCAAATATAAGTGAACTTACTCTTAGGAATTATACTCTTGATATCCATTTTGATTCTTTCTACCTTAGAAATAGAAGAGCCCTCTATAGTTAGATCCATCGCTTTACCTTTGGTTCCAGTCATCACTGCCTTACTTGACTCAGCATCCATTCAACAAAGAAACCATAAGAAAGCTAGGTTAATCAATCACAAATAACATATCCTTAATATAAGTCCCAATATAAGAAAAATTCTCTAAAACCCCATAAAAAAATTTCATCTCAAAGTTCAGGTTTTTAGCCATCCCACATAATCCAAGCCATAGAGGAATTTGAAAAAATTCCCAGCTAGGAAAATTCTAGCGAAATAAACATCAAAGCACCAAATAATCATTTAATCAACTATTACTAAATTAAGAAACATCATGATACATCTTTTAATACCTCACATTGATCATACAATGCATAATCATCAGCTAATACATCATGCTATATCTCTTAGTTCCTCATTTTCAACAAAGCTCTAGAGAATTCCTCTAGGACGGAAATCCGTGAAAACTGCAATGGTCTACGAATTCCAAGAAAAAGAAGAATAGAGGAAACTTCGGTAAAATCTGGATGGAATGGAAATCCATGAAGCAACCATAACTCTAGATCATCACACATTTCAGGAAAATGAAGAGGACATGGAAAATCAGGGAAATCCGCCAGTGAAGGAAAATCCCAAAGTTGAATGAAAACCCAGATTTCTGGATATCGATGTTTTATCTCAAATTCACTCAAATTGATTGAACGATCAATAATTTGAGGATCTTGGGCCTGCAACTAGCTTGATTCAAACCTCCTATAGATCATTCTTTTAATTCAAGACTTATCCTATGGTAAATCAAGAGGAATTGGTGATTCCCTAGGCATGAAACCCTAAAATTCACCATGAAAGAACAAGGAAAGCTTGGACTTAACTTAGTCATTTTCTAGGTTTACAAAAGGGTTCATTATGGCATTCACAAGTGAGCTACCTCATGATGAAACTAAAAGACAAGCTCACAAAACTCACTTGGGAATCGTTAATCTAACAAAACAAAGCAACCCTAGCTTCAAATGTTCAATGCCCAAACATATAGAAATTTGAACTCCAAGCACACTCAAGACACCAAAGAACCACTCACATTCAAAAATTAAAGAAAATCAATGAAGATATACCATTGATGAAATGAGACTCGATTAGAGCAATGAAAGATCACAATCTTTAGCTTCCCAACAAACAACAACAACTATGATAATGCCCAGGAAAATATCCACCAAATCCAAAAATCCACGAATTCAATCACCAAATCAAGCACAACACTAAGGATCAAGCACTTAATATTAAAGGCAATCAAATGATAAAGAAATAATGGCATAAAATTCACCAAAATGGACCAAATACCTACCACAGAAAATGTATGAGCAAGCTTTAATGCATTTAACAAAACACGCTAAATCAAAACCTAGGAATCTAATAGGGTGATGAAACTTCAGAGAAATTCAGCCACCATGGAATTCCATGAATACTTAAAATCTCTGAATCACAGTGCACATAAATCGCCACTGGGTTTTAAAAGAAACCAGGGAATTCCACCTAGAGTGGATTTTCTGAAAAATAGTGAAAAACCAAGAAATTTCCCAAGACTTAAGATTTTAAATAAATATCAAAGATGGATCATCAAGGAAAGAAAAATAAACATTCAAGCACATGCCCAAGCAAGAAAATCCTCAAAATAAAAGGGACCAAACACCAAGAACGAAAGCAAAAGAGGGTCCCTGCTTTCAACAGGGCGTGTGTGAAGAAAAACTACATAACAAATGGTGACTCTACTGGGAAATGCTTTAGAGAATTTCAATGAAAAACTGGAATCAAGAACATAGAATCTCCAGTTTCAGTCCCTACATTAGATCATCAATTTGGTAGAGTTTCAAAACTTATAGATAAGCAAGCCATTCTTGTACTAGGGTCAAAATGTGTGCATATGGGTTCATTCCTATTTTCCTTTGTTACAATGAGGATCAAATTAGGTCTGAATAGGATACATAACTATTCAAACTCCAAAAGCAACCTAGATATAGCCTCACTACCAGCCAGGTGTCCATAGTCCCAACAAGGTTATCCCTACGATTCCCCCCCAAGTATAGTTCTACTGCGAGCCAGGCATCCATTGCCCTGGTAGAGATACTTGGATACTCTTGATAAGTTGAATTCAATCTTTTGATTTTTAATATTTTCTCTTTTCTTCTTTTTGATATTTCTTTTCTTTTCACTTTTGTTTCAACCTATGAACAATGAAGTTCACACTTAGGGCTAGGAACCACAGTGGCACTAAAGTAGGATATGGGATTTTTCACCTAAAAAAACTTCATAAGAACCTAATGCAACTTTGGAACCTTTACAAGATCTGTATAAAATGTAAGACCCAAATACAATTTAGATTTAACTTAATCCACTAGATTATCCACTCAAAATACTTAATATATATGACACCAAATAGAGGACTTTCACCAACTGATTCTGGAAAAAAGATTCAAGTTTGTAATGGAAATATTTAGAACAAACCTAGATAATAATATGATTGCAATGCAGGTGCAACACACCCAGAAGAAAACAAGAAAACCCCCAAAACAAGAGCGGAGCAAAAAGAATAAACCAAACAAAAAGCAAACCTAAACTAACCGAAAAAGAAGCAAACAAAACCAAGCAGAAAAAAGTCCTACTCTAACCAATGAAAAACAAACCAATAAAAAGGAAACCTAAACTAACTATCTATAGGAAAAGAGTTGTAAACAACTTAGGTTTGGAAGTAATGCTTCAAGTACTACCCATTGATAGGTAGGTGGGATATCCTCTCTAGTGAGAGTTCTCAAGCGAAAAGCATTATCTCCTAGAATCTCTGAAATCTGATAAGGTCCAAGCCAAAGTTTGTCAAATTCATCATGCTCTTCCTTACATTCATGGGCTTTATCCCAATAGAGAACCAAGTCATAGATTCTAAAATATTTTACCTTGGCTCTATTATCAACCCATCTTTTAAAAACACCTTGATGTTTAGCAAAGTTTTGAAGGGCTTCATCTCTTTTCTTTTCAAAGTGTAATAGCTTAGCAAGTCCTGCTTCTCATTTATCCCCTTCATCATAATATTCATTAATGAACTATATGGTGCAGATTTTTAGTTGAATGGGAAACAAAGGTTCTAGCCCATAAAATAGATGGTAAGGAGATGTTCCTATGGAAGTCTTGTGTCTTGTGCGATCATCCCAGAGAGAAAGCCAAAGATGAGTATGTCAGTCCTTAGGATTTATTTTTAATAGCTTGCACATAACAGTCAGGAGATTCTTATTGGAAGACTCAGCCAGACCATTACCTTGTGGGTAGTAATTAGATGCAAAATTTATTATAATTCCATGATCAAATCCCCAGTTAGAAAATTTCAATGATGCAAATGCAAGATTGTTATAACAAACCAAATACATGGGACATCCAAAGTGATTAATAATACCAAATTCAATGAAATTGATTACCACCTCAGAAGTACTTTATTTGCATGCAATAGCCTCAGTCTATTGTGTAAAATAATTAGTAACAATGAGAATACACCTGCGTCTCATAGAAGGTGGATTTATTGGACCTATGAAGTACATTCCCCAGTATGTGAGTTTTTACCTCAAAGACTAGCTGAAGTGGGAGTGTTGCATACTTTTCTCTGGTTGCTATAGTTTGACACACATGACACATTCTAACATGGTTGTGTGTGTCATTGAATAGTGTGGGCCAATAATAACCAACCCACATAATCTGATTCACAGTGGACAGTGTAGATCCATGGCCAGTAACATATCTATCATGAAATTCTACCATGACTCTGTCTGCCTCTTGTTGCCCAAAACATCATAAGTAGAAACCCTCATGGTTCTTTTGTATAATATAGCCCCTTCAGTATGAAACTATCACTCTTAAAATGTAACGCCCTTCTCTATACTAAATTAAGATGATCAAGACACCTTTGAGTCAAGAGATAGTGAATGATATCATCATACCATGCCCTTGGAGAAACATCTTCAAGATTGTAATGCTGGGCTGCAAGATCAAGGCCCATCTTTTCCATTGTCCTTTTAAGTCCTTGGCCTCTTACCGGCTTCATGGGTTGAATCTCTATGCCATATTCCTACAACATGGTCACCCACTTTGCTCTGCATTCTCCCAACTCATTCTGCATCAACTATAGCTTAACTGCACGATCAAGAACTATTGCAAAGACCTTGTTCCTAAGAATATAGTGCATGAACTTCTTCACAACTCTAAACAAGGAATAGGCTTGTTTTTCCACACTTGGATACCTTAGTTCTATATATTTCAATGGTGTGCTCATAAATGCTATGGGGTGTTCATTCCCTTGATTAGACTTTTGGGTCAAGATGTTAGCATAGGAGTGATCAGAAGCAAATGAATATATGTAAAATAGCTTATCATAATCAGTACTTACCAATACTAGATCTTCACCAATAGCTTTTTCAATATTTTGCAAATGCTTCTGTTGCCTCTACACTCCATTCAACCTTAGCTTCTTGATTCAATATAGCATTCAATGGCTTGACTATTTCAATGAATCCTATGTTAAACTTTCTTACAAAGTTAATCTTGCCAAACAATGACTTCATCTCTTTCTTGTTAGCTGGTGGTTGAATCTTAAGTATGGATTCCACTTGTTCAGGGTCAATTGCCATTCCTTTCTCAAAGATAGCATGCCCCAAAAAAATTCCTTCAGTAACTCCAAAGATGCATTTCTTTGGATTAAGAGATATACCGAATTCCCTGCACTTCTAAAACATTTTGAACAAGTCTACTATGTGATCACCTCTCTTCTTGGAAAAGATTGTCAGATCATCCATATAAATGATTATGCATTTACCAATTATATCTTTAAAATCAATGTGCATAGATCTTTGAAATGTGGCTCCAAAATTAATCAAACCAGAGCACATCCTTCTATAAGCGAAAGTACCCCACTTTGTGGTGAAAATAGTTTTATTTTTGTCCTCATACTGTACCATAACTTCATTGTATCCAAAGTAGCCATCCAGAAAAGACATCATTTTTGACTCATTGACAATCTGAAGTACTTCATCCAATGAAGGAACTAGATAGTTGTCTTTTTCTAATTCCTTGTTAAGGTTCCTAAAATCCACACACTACCTAATTCACTATTCTTCTTTCTCATAGGAACCAGGTTTGCAACCCAGGTCGAATGTCTAACCAGGAATATGATTTTGGATGACAACAACTTCTACATTTCCTTCTGAATTACCAGTTCTAGTAAAGCTTTGATAGTCCTCTATCTTTTCTTGAAAGGTTTTACTCCTGGCTTCAGAGGGATAGTGTGAATTATAACTGATGTGTCATAAGATTTCAAGACCTCATAACTCCAAGCTATCACATCCTAATATGTATCTAATGCATCAATTATTACTTTCATCAACTCTGGGTAGATACTTTTCCAATGAAGACATGCTTCACATTATCTTGAGTTCCCATGTTATATGTTTCACATTGTCCACTGATACACTCTTTCTTGGCGGCTTGTTCTTGATCTTTGACCTTATCCAGATAAAAAATCCTTTCTAACTGCATCATTCCCATAGGAATAGTATTAGTCTTCAAATTAATCACCCCTTCCAAATCCATCTCTACTTCTTGAGGTTCAGTCTCATTAATAATCTGAGAAGCAAAGATATATGAACTTGTGATAAAATCTAAAATATGCTTATCATCTTCAAATACCTAAAAATTGGTAACATTGTTAGGTACTAAAGAAACTGGCGTTAATTCCACTATAAATTTCTTCAATCCAGAAGGAGACAAAGGATGCAACATACTAGCTGCCTAAGCAAGGGAATCTATTTTTTGGTTCTTATGCATGGTATCAACTGAATGTTGAAGGCATCAAATCCTTCGATAAGGTCCCATACTCTATGCCTATAATTATTCATCCTTCTATCATGAAACGATTACTACTTCCTAACTTGCTTAACCACTAACTCAGAATCCCCAAAGACTTGCAAAATCTTGACCTTTTTTCTTTAGTGCCATGAGCAACCCATGAATCAAAGCTTCATATTCTGTTACATTATTGGTGCAATGAACCTGAAGTGTATGAGCAGCAAAGAAGCTTTTACCTTTTGGACTAATTAATTCAAATCCTGCCCTAGCTCCTTGCTTTGATTTGGATCTGTCAAATCTTAAGGTCCAACAACTATAGACTTCCTTGCTACATCTCTTGCACTGTTGTTGTTGGAGGGTTCTTCGGATAGTATCACTTTCTTTCCTTTAGGATCCTCCTGAATACTATGTATATTAATTCTGACTGTTGGAGTGGGATTAATACAATTCTGCACTTCTTCTACTGTTTTCTGGCACAATCAACATTCCAATTATGAGTGAGATGCATTATGGACCCTACACCAATTTGGCAAGAGTAATTCTTCAAAATTAATTCCTCTACCCAACTGGAGCTGATCCTGAATGCACTTCTGAATGAATTCTTGAAAATTATCTACCAAGCCAAGTTGGTTATCTTCAGGATCATTATCATCATTTTCAACTAGTTCCACCAAAGCTCTGGTACTACTAGATTCTACTATAAGATCATAGTATGCATGGATAAGAACCTCTTCTACATCTGACTCCTCAAAAGGGGTTGCAAGTACGTAATTACCCATGCTCACCTCTAATATCAGGATCTAATTTGAAGTGTTCTGATACTTTGTGATCATATATTTCATCTTGGGTTCTCTTTCAATCTTGATCTGATTTGGTACTCCAAAGAAAGCAACATATGAGAATGATTAGTTGATACCTATCCATTCAAATCTCTAGTGAAGTCTCTTCCTAGAATCAAGTTGTAAGCATCTAGTATGTCTACCACCTATATATTAATAACTTTCTAAATTCTAGGGTTAGAGAAAACCTGCATATGAATCATATTTAATAACCCTACAATATTAACCTTAGTTCTATCCAATTGGGTGACATTCTTTTGGGAATTAGCAGGAGTAATACCTAGGGCTCTATCGACACCAAAAGGAATTACATTTGTTGAAGCATCATAATCCAGCAAAAAATTGTAAAAGTTATTACCAAATATAAGAATAGAAATCAGAAATGGAGGAGTGTTCATTTTCCCATGGAATAGAGTCAAGGGAGTATCCACCTGAGCAACTTGAGTTCAATCATTTTCTTTTCCTTTATCTCTAGGTGGCATGTGAACCTGATTGTGAATATGATTTTGGCCTTTTATTGGTTGAGAACTGGATGCTTTATTGACATTCCCCCTAGTTGATTTATCTTTTGATAATGAATTTGTATTGTAAGCTCCTAGAACTACATTTCTAATGGTTGGAACTCTCAATAATTCATATGCAAAGAGACTTACCTTTAGCTTCTTGAGTTCTTCTGCAACATATATGGCCAGTTGCTTTGCACTCAGATCAACAGGGGCCTCTTTGGGATATTCTACCACCCTCTCCTTGTTTGCTTCAACACTCTTTCCTTTTGACATGTCCATAGGTCTTGATCTTTACATAAGTACTACCTAGACACTTGAGGGTTTGGTGGATTATTGCTAGCATTGGGATATGGAGGTGTAGTAAAGTTGTTTGGAGGAATAGAGGTAGTGAAGGGGCCTCCAGCCTATGGACATTTGTGTGGTAGGTCCCTCATATCATATTTCTTAATAGGTCACTGGAATGTATGCACCTCTTCAATATAAGCTTCTTCTGCATCCATGAGGCCATTGTCATTTACTAGATTTTCATCAAAAATTTGAGTAATCTCAGCTCCATTGCACACCTGATCTGCCTCTTCTTTAAGCTAGTCTGATTCTTCCTTAGGTACATTTTCCATGCTTTGTGGAAAAGGATCCTGATTGATTACCAACACTAATGAATCATAGGGAGTATATAGCACTATCTCCTAACTATTTGTATTGTTCTCCACCTCATACTAGAAGATTGAAGCTGTTGTTTGAAATTCTGGATAGTCTAACTCAGAATGCCGACTTATTTTAAGGAGCCTCATCCAAATATACACCACTTGGAGGCTTTTCTTGGGTGACTTACTGGTCCAATGGGGTGGGGACACCTCCATTATTAGGCCTTGTATTCCAAGTTTTGTTCTTCCTGGGTGACTGTCTTATGTCAAACCCTTGTGCACCAGCTTGGCCTCTATCAAAGTTTTTGCCTTAAGATTGTCCTTTATCATAACTCTTTCCTTTGTCATTATTATATCCTTGATCGTTATTATATCTTGTTTCATTATTATAACCTATTTCATTATTATATCCTCTTTTGGGATGTTGACCTCTATCAAAATGTTGTCCTTGTTGAATTTCTCGATTATCTCTATTATGATTGGATTGCATACTTCTTTGAGTAGCCTGGAGCTGACTATTCTAGTTTCACAAATAAGTTACCTCCATATTCAACTTCTTCACTTGTTCAGTCAATTCATCCAGTCTCTCCTTATCAGGATTTTTATATGGAGGTTGATTCACATTATTTTGTGGATATCCTACTGCAGTACTGGTATTCAGTGACTAGTTTAGTACTTTAGAATTCTACAGATAGGTGGGAAAACTAGCTTGAGGCTATGGATGAAGAGGATGATTTAAATTTTGTTGAGGGTAGTTGATTGCAAGTGGAACTTGACTTACAGGAGGTCCTGGGTGAGGAACTAGAGGCAAGTGAGGTACCAGATTCATGATAGGAGTGTCATTGTTGAGAGCCTGATTGAGAGCTGGGATCTTCCTAGGGTGAGCAGTGGGTCCTAGTGATGGTAAAGGCCTAGATAAATATTTCCTTAAAGTAGTGCTAACCTTCACAACCTCTACATATGCATCGCGTAGGGTGTTAGGAGGGTTGTTTCTCCACTTTATGAAGGTAGTAGTTAGACTGTCTAGACCCTCATATTAGACTTCTAAAGAAGTGGCCTCATCAACAACATAAGCATCCTATAGTTGAGTATAGGAATAATGAAACCTATTGTTAAAGGACATTATGGGCTCATGAACTTCTCCCTTAACATTGGTGAATTGACGATAAAGCTAATTGGGACTAATGGGAATCCTAAACTTATGTAGAAATGTAGTTTCCAATTCAGAAAAATTTTGAATAGACCTAGCAGGAAAATGATTGTACCAGTAGAATGCATCTCCTCTGAGGGAATAAGGATAGAGCCTACATGCTACATCCTCATCATTGATTCTTCTATCTTTAAGGAAAGTTTGAAAGATTCTGATGTGTTCCTCAGCAGTTCTATTAGCATTATTAACATGGAACTTTGAACAAAAGTGTTCAGGGTTCTTGGGCATGACATAGTAATTATTGAAAGTCACTGGAGATAGATTGTTGGCAAGGAAAGCCATTGGTGGAGTTTGACGTGGTAATCGCTGATTTATGACCAGGTGAGATTATTGAATAGGAATGTCCTTAGAATCAAATGAAGATGAACTTGGTGAAGATGGGGGTGATGGAGATGATGGGAGTGGCTAGGTAGATGATGATTCACCCCTTCTTCTGGTCCTTCTTGACCTAGTAGGAGCCAAAAATTCTTGAAATTCCTCCTCTCCTGGAGTAGATCTAGTTCTTCTGAATCTTTCATGAGAGATAACAGACATAAATCAATCTAGCTTGCTTATTCAGGTCCTCTTAGAGCCAATTTGTTGATGGTGTTTTCTGCACAACAACAACTTAGAAAGAATATGATATTCTATCTCTCTTGAAAGGTAAATCTCTATCAGCAATCCTTAAGAGATAACCCAGAGGTCTCTAATGTCAAGTCTTGACAATGCATAAACAACTTAGTGATAAATGTGAAAATGTTGGTAATCACAAAGGGACCTTACTACAAGCAAATACAGAATCCTTAAATTTATCAGACCTTAGAAATATGGTGATACTTCCAATCCTAAATCTAACCCAAATGATAAATAAATAACAAAAGATAAACATTTCAAAAGATTTCTAAGATTAAAATTAATCCTAAGATTAATAATGAAAATGATGAAATACTTGAAATGGACCAATCCCTCATAACTAATCTCTGCTTGACCTAGATAAATCTGTAATCTTACAGAAATAGTGTAATATTCTAAGGTATTAAGGATTTTCAAATCATCAACATTCATCTAAGAGAACCCTATTGCAATTGAAATGAATAAGCATCCACAACTGAACTAAGCACAATGAATATAAGGTCTAGGCTAACTTTGCAAAGCAACTAACAATCAACTAGCTACAAAAAGTATGGACCAAGGATTGTTGCAAACACTTCAAGCATCTAACCACAAACACCATTGAATCATATCTAATTCTAAATCTAGCATATATCTAATATTTCTCAAGCAATCTCAAAAGATAGAACAAGAACCATGCAAGATAAATCAACACAAGAGAATTCACCAAATGCATAATGTCTTCAATTGTATTGAATCACCCAATAACAACAACAATTCCAGTGTTCTGTGTTACAACACTTGCTAAAAATGAACTAACTTCTAACTCTGACTCTTTCTCTATTGCTCAATTTTCTTCAAAGTAATCTATCTATCTTTCCCTTACAAATGAGGCAGAATGCCATATTTACAGAAACCCTCAAGACATGTTAGCCCAATTAGGTTTACAATAATAATTTTCAAAACAAGTCGGCCAAGGAGAATTCAAAATAAACAAAGTGGACATTAAATGCAAGTATTCCATCTCGATCATCCTGGGGTCTCCAACAAAGCTTGGTCCAATGCATGTGAAGGAAGAAGCAGAAATAATGGACTTGATATCCTCTGTTGACAGCTCCACCAAATTATCCCATTCTACCTTACCGATTTGATATTTATCAATAACTACAATGTAGGTGGCTACATCATCCAACTGATATTCAAGAACTCATTCTTCATTGGTTGGAGAATGTACATCTTGCCACCATTTTCTCAACTGTTCCAAACTCAAATGGTTTGGTGAAAACTTCTTTCTTCCTATCATCACCTCAAAGAAAGATGTGCATTTATTATAGATCTTGGTTAGGGCATCTTCAATATGTTTCCCCTATTTATACACCTTTTTCAAAGCCTTTTTCCTTATTTGCAAAGACTCAAAAAACTCACAATGTTCTACAACTTTGGAGGAAGAAAGAATGCCATCACCTACCAATTTATCCTCAGTATACTCCATGATGGTCTTAACCTTTTGTAACAAGATATCTACATCCTCCTTATCCTATGCCAACACATTCCTCAGCCAATCTAATGATCTCATTTCATCCCTCCAAGTTGACAGAATGCCCTTGATAGCATTATCTCCCTTCGTTTGAAGTCCTTGTAACTAGCTGATGGTAGCATGTGTGGTGTTTTTCATTCTTTCCAACTTAGATATTATCTCATGTGGGAGGAAGCTAGCAGCAGATGATGAGGAAATGATGGACTGTAAGGGATTCATCAAGTCTTGCAAATACTTTTTAAGTTTATCATTTTCCTTATTCAACTCTTTCTTAATTTGTGCTTCTTTCCTCAACCTACCCTAGATCACAACTCTAGAGCCTTCATATTCTCCAATCTCTTGTTCCATGGAAGTAGGCCCTAGGTTGATGGTCTACACATTATAGTCACTTCTAGTCACATCATCTCTATTTTTATTAGGAGCAGGAGTAGCAATGTGAACCACCCTGTTACTCACTTCATCTCTCTCAATCTTGGAGATAACCTTTGCTTTCTTCTTTGCTTTACCTTTCCCTACATTCACCAATAATTCATCCCAATTGGGAGGAGTAACATCTACCACAATTTTATTACTCTTCAATTCTTTAACTAACCAAGCAAGCAATGTGGGATCTGACTACACACTACCTTTTCCAATTGTATCTTGATGATCCTTGGACACCTCTTGATGCAAATATTGCCTCCCAGGAGTCTCCTTAACTCTAATTTCTTCTCTCTTGTCATGTTCTTCTTCCTCATGAACAGATGAAGGAGTCCTTTCTAGAACTTACTCTTTCTGAGGAGATCTATCTTCTTCATTCCTGACAGGTGAATCCTCATATGTTACTAGAGGTGACTACAACACCCTCTTTATCTCTTCAACACTATAGAGCTCACCTTCTTGAAATTCTTCTTCATCTAGATCATCATGAATCTTTACCTCTTTGGATTCACCTGGTACATTATGAGCCTCATGAGGAGGAGTATCATCATGTTGTTCTGTAGTAGAAGTGACTGCAGGAGCATCTTTCCTTGGCACACTATCCTTAGGAGGAGTTCTTGATTTCCTCGTATATACCCGTGTTCTTTCTCCGGAGCTCTCCACATTTATCATAGGTGGGCTAACTTCCTCCCCTTCCTTGGAGCTTTCATTTTCCTTCTTTGATAATCTAACTATCCATCTTCTCTTTGGCATAGAAGCACCAATTGCTTTAGGGCATGTGCAAGATCATGATAGGCCAAAAAGTGGCAATATGATGGGTATGTGGCTGACGACTACTTCTTTACCCAAAATTCATGAAATGAAAAGGGTTTTTAAAGGAGATTCTAAGATTTCCATTGATATAAATTATGCTTTACTTTGAATTTAATAAGTAATTATTATCCATTTTCTATTCAAATTACGACTAAAGTCTCGATTGATAGGCTAATTGAAAAAAAATTATCTCTGTCAAATGGTATCACATTTTTTGAATCCAAAACATGCGTCACATTCTATGCTTCACGTACTATAGGATTAAAAAAATAAAAAATTGAATTTCATTAAGTTTTGACCAAGTTAAGGTGGTCAAACATACAATTTTTATATTTTTTAAAAATTTGTAATAAGAAAATCATAATTAATTATTTACTTGGAAAAAAATTACAAAAAAATATGCATCACATTAGGGCATGAGTCCTCTACTTATATCTAAAATATTATAAGAATATATTGTCATTTTATTGTGGTTAGGGTGGTCAGATAGACACCTACTTCTTATTTTATTCCTAAAATTTAAGTAACATTGCATTGAAATTTCAAATTTTCACCAAATAGATTTTATTTTTTTAAAAAAAATCTAGTAGTTTCGAAACTATATTCAATTTGATACAGACTCTATTCTTACATATTTTTGAAATAATATAGATAACTTATTCAAATTTTTACATCAAGTTTCCTAACTTTTCCTTTTCTAATTTTTTTGCCACTTAAGGGCCATTTTTTCCCATGATGATCCTGCACATACCCTTTATATTCCTTTTTAGCCTCATCCTTTGATGATTTCTTTTTCCTTGAAACATGTTTGCTCTTCTTTGCAATAGGCTTTCTTTGCTTCGTAGCCTCTTATGCTTCCTCTGCCTAGAAATCTTTAATTTTTATCTTAAAAGGAGAGCTCACCTTCTCCTTACCCTTAGGATCTTGCTCAGCTAACTCCTCAGAAGTGGAATGAGACTCCAAGTCCCCCATTAGATCATAGGTGCACTGTGCACCTTCACTTTCCAGTTCACACATCTTATGCTTGAGCCAAAACTTTGTATACTTAATCACCAAAGTCATAAGTTATTCTAACTATGTTTTATCTTCCTCCAACCAATCTATTTCTCCAATTGATTTAACTTTCATAGCTTCATAGTCATTGCCCTGAATCAAATCTCCATCATCTTCAAATTGATCTAGAATGGCCTTCACATTATATAGACGGACTAAGTTAACAGGTAGCCTGGAAAAATTCTTCCTTCTAATCTCGAATTCACCACTACAATTGGCCCAGTAGTCCTCTATATTATCTTTCTAGCTATATTCTCCACTGGCCTTCTTTTGTGCTTCACCAGTCCTATCAAACCTAGATCTCTTGGAATGAAAGGATAACCCAAGACTGCTCATTTCTTCTTTAGAAGCATAGGCTAAATTAATTGAAGGGCATGCCTCACCAGTGCCTATCCTTAGAGGAAAGTCTCCACCAGATCCAATCTTATGCTTATCCTTCTTCACAATTGCATCAAAATCACATATTTTCCTTGTGACCTCTAGAAGTATAACATGGTTTGTGGAAGACCTATTAAGTCTGTATGGATCCCTCTAATAACCATCTATCCTTATGTATGAAAAGGTGGGAAACTATATAAACCAAGCCCCATACCTTTTGATTAAGTCTTTTGCATTGTCAAATATCCTTACATGCTCTGCACCTTAGAGTAGCCTATTGATGTACATGGTGAATGCATCATTCACCCTCCTATAGCTCGAATTACCTAGGTGTAGTTGTGGATAAAATTCATAAATTACATCTTGGCCAAACACACCTCTTGTGCTTAGTCCCTTATATAGATGAAACTTGGCTAAGGCATAGAATAGGTAAGAAGTCATTGTGAAGCTCTTAGTCTACATGACATTAAGCATATATTCATAAATCATGGCACTTATAATGCATGCCCAAAGGTAGTTAGTTTTTTGTTCCATCCTCACTATGACATAGAACATCCAAATTTCAAATATTGCTACACTTTTCAACCCTACCACCCTACTAAGAAGGGTGATAACATCATAGTATTCCCTCTTGAATTTAGCTCTAAATAACTACTTGGGTAACTTTGAAAAGTGGGACTTGGAATTCTCCATCTAGGATTTGATAACTTGTTCGGCCTTGATAGTTTCTTCCTCATAAAACTTCTTTTCCATATCCATATCAAAAGCCACCACATGAGATCTGTTAGGCATGTCAAAGGTCTGGGCTATTGACACAGGATTTAGATTTTCCACAATTCTCCCTTGGGGACCAACTATCTTTTGTGTACCCTTGTCATAGTTTCTACCACACTCAAGCACCAATTCATAACACTGCACTGTAGGAGGAAATCTAGCTACATGTACCAACCTAGATTCCAATGTGCTTTTCACCAGCAAAGGAAGGTCATGTGCTACCATCCTTGTTTTGAATTCTTCATAATCCCATAGTCCAACATTTGTATCAGTTACCTATGAGCAGATAGAAGTGAGCTTACTCTCAGGAATTCTACTCTTGATATCCATTTTGATTCTCTCTTCCTCAAAAACAAAAGACCCTTCAGCACTTGGATCCATTACTTTACCTTTGGTTCCACTCATCACTTCCTTACTTGACTCATCCTAAATTCAACAAAAAAACAATAAGAAAGAAAATTTAATCAATCACAAATAACATATTCATCCTCAATATAAGTCCCAATATAAGAAAAATGCTATAAAACCCCATAAAAATTAGTCATCGCAAAGTTTGGGTTTTCATCCATCCCACGGAATCTAGGCCAAAAAGGAATTTCGAAAAATTCCTAGCCAAGCAAATTCTAGCGAAATGAACATCAAAGCACCAAATAATCATTTAATCAACAATTACTAAATTAAGAAATATCATGATACATCTTTTAATAACTCAAATTGATCATACAATGCATAATCATTGGCTAGTACATCATGCTATCTCTCAGTTCCTCATTTTCAACAAAGTTCCAAAGAATTCCACCCACAACAGAAATTTGAAAAAACTGCAATGGACAACGAATTCCAAGAAAAAGAAGGAACAAAGGAAAGTTTTGTAAAATCTAGATGGAATAGAAATCCGTGAAGCAGGCACAAGTCCGGATCATCGCACATTTTGGGAAAATGAAGAGGACATGGAAAAAGGGGGAAATCCGCCAACGAAGTAAAATCATGAAGTTGAAGAAAAACCTATATTTCTAGATATTGACATTTTCTCATGACTTCACTCAAATTGATCGAATGATCAATAATTGAGGATCTTGGGCTTGCAACTAGCTCGATTTAAACCTTCTACAGATCATTCTTTGAATTCAAGACTTATCCTAAGGTAAATTGAGAGGAATTGGTGATACCCTAGGCACAAAACCCTAAAATTCTCCATGAAAGCACACGGAAAGCTTGGACTTAACTTATTTATTTGCTAGGTTTACAAAAGGGTTCATTATGGCATACACAAGTGAGCTACCTCATTATGAAATGAAAAGACAAGCTCACAAAACTCACTTGGGAATCATTAATCTAACAAAACTGAGCAACCCTGGCTTCAAATGTTCAATGCCCAAACATATAGAAATTTGAACTTCAAGCACACTTAGGATGCCAAAGAACCACTCACATTCAACAATTAAAGCAAAGAAATGAACAAATACCATTGATGAAATGAGACTCGATTAGAGCAATGGAAGATTAGAATCTTTAGTGCCCCAACAAACAACAACTATGATAATGCCCAGGAAAATCACCACCAAATCTAAAAATTTGTGAATTCAATCACCAAATCAAGCCCAACACTCAAGATCAAGCACTTCAAATCAAAAGCAAGAAAATGATAAAGACTTAATGGCATAAAATTCCCCAAAATGGACCAAATACCTACCACAGAAAACGTACGAGTGAGTTTTGAATGCATTCGACAAGATAGGGTAAATCAAAACCTAGGAATTTGATAGGGCGAAAAAACTTTAGAGAAATATGGCCAGCATGAAATTCTGTGAAGACTTAACATCTCTAAATTATAGTGCAAATCAATCTCCACCAGGTTTTGAAGGAAACTAGGGAATTCCACTAGGAGCAGATTTTCTTGGAAACAGTTAAAAACATGGAAATTTCACAAGACTTAATATTTTCAATATATTTCAAAGAGGGATCATCAAGGCAAGCAAGATAAGCATCAAAGCACATGCCCAAGCAAGAAAATCCTCAAAATCAAAGGGCCCAAACACCAAGAATGAAAGAAAAATAGGTTCCCTGCTTTCAGCAAGGCATGTGTGTGTGTGAACAAAACTACACAACAAATGGTGACTCTACTGGGAAATGCTTCAGAGCGTTTCAGTGACAAACTAGAATCAAGAACGCAAAATCTCTAGTTTTAGTACCTGCATTAGGTAATCAATTTGGTGGAGTTTCAAAACTTATAGATAAGCGAACCATACTTGTAGTAGGGTCAAAATGTGTACATATGGGTTCATTCCAGTTTTCCTTGGTTACAATGAGGATCAAATTAGGTATGACTAGGCTACATAAAGATTCAAACTCCAAAAGGAACCTAGATAGAGCCTCGCTACTAGCCAAACATACATAGTCTCGATGAGGTTATCAAAGTGATTCCCTCCAAGCATAGCTCTACTGTTAGCCAGGCATCCATAGCCCTAGTAGAGATACTTGGATACTCCTGATAAGTTAAATTCATACTTTTTATTTTCAATATTTTCTCTTTTCTTCTTTTTGATATTTCTTTTCTTTCCACTTTTGTTTCAACCTATGAAAAATAAAGTTAACACTAAGGGTTGGGAACCATAGTGGCGCTGAAGTAGAATATGAAATTTTTCACCTAAACAAACTTCACAAGAACCCCATGCAACTTTGGAACCTTTAGAAGATCTGTATAAAATGTAAGACCCTAATACAATCCAAATTTAACTTAATCCACTAGATTATCCACTCAAAACACTTAATACATATGACACGAAATAGAGGACATTCACTAACTGATTCTAGAAAAAAGATTTAAGTTTGTAAAGGAAATATTCAGAACAAACCCAAATAATAATATGATTTCCATGCAAGTACAACACACCCAGAAGAAAACCCCAAAAACAAGAGTAGAGCAAAAAAAAATACCAAACCAAAAGCAAACCTAAACTAACCAAAAGAAAAGCAAACAAAACAAAGCAAAAAAAAATAGCCTACTCTAACCAAACAAAACAACCCAACAGAAAGGAAACCTAAACTAAACTATCTATAGGAATAGACCTATAAACAACTCAGGGTTGGAAGTAATGCTTCAAGTACTGTCGATTGATAGGCAGTGGGATATCCTCTCCAGTGAGAGTTTTTTAGCGAAAATCATTATCTCCTAGAATCTCTGAAATATGATAAGGGCCAAGAATGAGTTTTTCAAATTTATCATGCTCTCCCTTATAGTGATGGGCTTTATCCCAGTAGAGAACCAAGTTATAGATTCTAAAGGATTTTACCTTGGCTCTCCTATCAAACCATCTTTTGACTACACCCTGATGTTTAGAAAAGTTTTCAAGGGCTTCATCTTTTTTCTCTTCAAGGTGTAACCACTGAACAAGTCTGGCTTCCCGTTTATCCCATTCATCATAATATTCATTAATGAACTATCAGGTGGGTATTTTTAGCTAAATGGGAAACACAGGTTCTAGCCCATAAACTAGCTGGTAAGGAGATGTTCCTATGGAAGTCTTGTGTCTTGTATGATCTTCCTAGAGAGAAAACCAAAGTTGGGTATGCCAGTCCATAGGATTTCTTTCTAAGAACTTGTGAATAATAGTTAGGATATTCTTATTGCAAGACCCAGCTAGACCATTACCTTGTGGGTAGTAATTAGATGAAAAATTTATTATAATTCCATGATCAATGGCCCAGTTAGAAAATTTCAATGATGCAAATGCAGGACCATTATCACAAACCAAATACATGGGACATCCAAAGCAATTAATAATACCGGATTCGATAAAATTGATTGCCACCTATTTGCATGCAAGAGCCTCACTCCATTTAAAATAATCAGTAATAATGAGAATATATCTTTGGCCTACAAAAGAAGGCAGATTGATTGGACCTATGAAGTCCATTCCCCATTGTGTGAAAGGTTTTACCTCAAAGACTAGATGAAGTGGGTGTGTTGCATACTTTTCTCTAGTTGTTGCATTTTGACACACATGACACATTTTGACATGGTTTTGTATGTCCTTGAACAATGTGGGACATTAATAACCAGCCCACATAATCTGATTCACAGTGTACAGTGCAGATCCATGGCTAGTACCATATCTATCATGAAGTTCTGCCATGACTTTGTCCACTTCTTGTTGCCCCAAACATCGTAAGTAGACACTCTCATGGTTCTTTTTGTATAAGATAACTACCTTCAGCATGAAACTATCACTCTTCAAATGTAACTCCCTTCTCTATATTGCATTAAAATGATCAGGACACCTTTGTGTCAGGAGATAGTGAATGATATCGTCATACCACGCCCCTAGAGAAACATCTTCAAGATTGTAATGTTGGGCTGCAAGATCAGGGCCCATCTCTACCATTGTCCTTTTAAGTCCTTGGACTCTTACCAACTTCATGGGTTGAATCTCTATATCATATTCCTAAAACATGGTCACCCACTTTGGTCTACATTCTCCCAGCTCATTCTGCATCAACAACTTGACTGCAGGATCAGGAACTATTGCAAAGACCTTGTTCTGAAGAATATAGTGCATGAAATTCTTCACAACTTTTACCAAGGAATAGGATTGTTTCTCCACACTTGGATACCTTAGTTCTGCATCTTTCAATGGTGCGTAGATAAATGCTATGTGGTGTTCATTCCCTTAATCAGACTTTTGGGTCAACATGCTAGCACAAGAGTAATCAAAAGAAAATGAATATATGTAAAATAGCTTATCATAATCAGTACTTACCAATACTAGAGCTTCACCAATAGATTTTTTAATTTCTGCTTAATTCTTCTTTTGAATCTACACTCCATTCAACCTTAGCTTCTTGCTTCAACATAGCATTCAATGGCTTGACTATTTTAGCAAATCCTATGGTAAACTTTCTTACAAAGTTAATCTTTCCAAAGAATGACTTCATCTCTTTCATGCTAGTTGGTGGCTAAATCTTAAGTATGGCTTCCACTCATTTAGGGTCAATTGCAATTCCCTTCTCAGAGATAACATGCCCCATCAACTTTCCTTCAGTAACTCCAAAGATTCATTTCTTTGGATTAAGAGATATAATGAATTTGCTGCACTTCTGAAACACTTTGCACAAGTCTTCTATGTGATCACCTCTCTTCTTGGAAAAGACTATTAGATCATCCATATAAATGATTATTCATTTACCAATTATATCTTTAAAAGCAATGTCCATAGCTCTTTGAAATGTGGATCCAACATTAATCAAACTGAAAGGCATCCTTCTACAAGCGAAAGTACCCCACTTTGTGGTGAAAGTAGTTTTATGCATGTTCTCATACTGTACCATAAATTGATCGTATCCAGAGTAGCCATTGAAAAAAAAATCATTTGACACCCATTGATAAACTAAAGTACTTCATCCAATGAAGGAAATGATAGTTGTGTTTTTATGATGCCCTGTTAAGGTTCATAAAATCCACACACAGTCTTATTTCACCATTCTTCTTTCTCATAGGAACCAAGTTTTCAACCTAGGTTGAATGTCTAATGGGGAATATGCTTCTAGCTGACAACAGCTTCTACACTTCCTTTTAAATTACTGGTTCTAGTAAAGCATTGATTGGCCTTTGCCTTTGCGTGAAAGGTTTTACTCTTGGCTTTAGAGGGATAGTGTGAGTTATAACTAATGTGTCATAAGTTTTCAAGTCCTCATAACTCCAAGCTATCGCATCCTGATATGTATGTAATGCATCAATTATTCCTTTCCTCTCCTCTGGGGTACATACTTTGCCAATGAAGACATTCTTGACATTATCTTGAGTTCCCATGTTATATGTTTCACATTGTCCACTGATAGAATCTTTATTGGTAGCTTGTTCTTGATCTCTGACCTTATCTAGATCAAAAATCCTTTCTAACTGCATCATTCCCCTAGGAATAGTATTAGTCTTCAAATTAATCATCCCTTCCAAATCCATCTCTGCTTCTTGAGGTTCAGTCTCATCAATAATCTGAGAAACAAAGACATCTAAACTTGTGATAAAATCTAAAATACGCTTATCATCTTCAAATACCTTAAAATTGGCAACATTGTCAGGTATTGAAGGAACTGGTGTTAATTCCACTGTATATTTCATCAATCCAGAAAGAGACAAAGGCTGCAATGTACTAGCTACCTAAGCAAGGGAATTTTTTGTCTAGTTCTTACTGTGTGGTATCAACTAAATGTTGAAGGCATCAAATACTTTGGTAAGGTCCCATACTATGTGCCTATAATTGGTCATCCTCCTATCATGACATGATTACTGCTTCCTGAATTGCAAAATATTGACATTTTTCTTTAGTGCCATGAGCAACCAATGAATCAAAGCTTCATATTCTGCTACATTATTGGTGCAATGAAACTGAACTATATGAGCAACAAAGAAGGTTTTACCTTTTGGACTAATTAATTCAAATCCTGCCCTAGCTCCTTGCTTTGATTTGGATCCATCAAATCTTAAGGTCCAACAACCAGCAACTGTAGACTTCCTTGTTGCATCTCTTGCACTATTTCTACTGGAGGGTTCTTCAGATAGCATCACTTTCTTTCCTTTAGGATCCTCTTGAATTTTTTGTATATTAATTCTAACTGTTGGAGTGAGATTAATACAATTTTGCACTTCTTCTACTATTGTCTGGCACAAGAAGCATTCCAATTCTAAGTGAGAGGCATTATGGACCCTACACCAATTTGGCAAGATTAATTCTTCAAAATTCATTCCTCTACCCAAATGGAGTTGATCCTCAATGCACTTTTGAATGAATTCTTGAAAATTATCTAGCAAGCCGAGCTGGTTATCTTCAGGATCATCATCATCACTTTCAACTGGTTCCACCAAAGATCTGGTACTACTAGATTCTATTGTGACATCAATAGGCATTGTATGCAGCATACGAACCACTTCTACATCTGACCCCTCAAAAGGGGCATCAAGTACGTAATTACCCATGCTCACCTCTGATATTAGAATCTCATTCAAAGTGTTCTGATACTCTGTGATCATATATTTCATCCTGGGTTCTCTTTCAATCTTGATCTAATTTGGTACTCCCTTCCAGGGAAGCCACAAATGAGACTAATCAGTTGATACATATCCCTTCAGAGCTCTAGTGAAGTCTCTTCCTAGAATCAGGCTGTAAGCATCTAGTATGTCTGCCAACTGTATATTAATAACTTGCTGAATTGTAGGGTCAGAGAAAACCTGCATATGAATCATATTTAATTCCCCTACAACATTAACCTCAGTTCTATCCAATTGAGTGACTTTCTTTTGGGAATCAGCAGGAGTAATACCTAGGTCTCTATAGAAAACAAAAGGCATTACATTGGTAGAAGCACCTGAATGCAACAAACAATTGTGCAAATTCTTACCAAATATATGAACATAGATCAGAAATGGAGGAGTGTCTATTTTCCCGTCGAACAAATTCAAGGGAGAATCCACCTAAGCAACTTGAGTTCAATCTTTTTCCTTCCCTTTATCTCCAGGTGGCATGTGAACCTGATTATGAATTTGATTTTGGCCTTTTACTGGTTGAGAATTGGATGCTTTATTGACATTCTCACTAGCTGATTTATCTTGTGATACTGAATTTTCATTGTAAGCTCCTAGAACTTCATTTATAATAGTTGGAACTCTCAATAATTCATATGTAGATAGAGTTACCTTTAGCTTCTTTAGTTATTTTGCAACATATATGGCTAGTTTCTCTACACTCAGATCAATAGGGGCCTCTTTGGGATATTCCACCACCCTGTCCTTGTTTTCTTCAACACTCTTTCCTTTTGACATGTCCATAGGTCCTTGATCTTTAGATAAGTCCTGCCTACACCTGACGGTATGGAGGATTATTGTTGGCATTAGGATCTAGAGGCATAGTAAAGTTGTTTGGAGGAACAAACATAGTGAAGGGGCCTCTAGCCTATGGATGTCTGTGTGGTAGGTCCCTCATATCATATTTCTTAACAGGTCGTTGGAATTTTTGCACCTCTTCAATATAAGCTTCTTCTTCATCCATGGGGTCATTGTCATTTACTGGATTTTCATCAAACAACTAAGAAATCTCATCTCCATTGCACACCTGATTTTCCTCTTCATTAAGTTGGTCTGATTCTTCCTTAGGTACATTCTCCTTGCTCTATGGAAAAGGAGCATGATTGAGTACCAGCACTGATGAATCATAGGGAGTAGATGGCACTATCTCCTGACTACTTGTATTGTTCACCACCTCATACTAGAAAATTGAAGCTATTGTATGATATTCTAGACAGTCTAACTTGAAATACTGACTTGTTTTATGGAGCCTACACCATCCTAATAAACTAGCCTCAACCAAATATACAACACTTGGAGGCTTTTCTTGGGTGAATGACTGATCCAATGGGGTGGGGACACCTCCATTATTAGGCCTTGTATTCCATGTTTTGTTCTGCATGGGTGGCTATCTTTTGTCAAACCATTGTTCACCAGCCTGGCCTCTATCAAAGTTTTGGCCTAAAGATTGTCCTTTATCATAACTCTATCCTCTGTCATTATTATATCGTCGATCATTATTATATCCTCTTTGATTATTATATCCACTTTCATTATTATATCCTCTTTCAGGATGCTAACCTCTATCAAAATGCTATCCTTGTTCAATTTGTTGATTCTCTTTGTTATGATTGGACTGCATACTTCTTTGAGCAACCTGAAGCTAATTGTTCTAGTTTCACAAATAAGTCACCTCCATATTCAGTTTCTTCACTTGTTTAGTCAGTTCATCCAGTCTCTCCTTATTAGGATTTCTACATGGAGGCTGATTCATATTATTTTGGGGATATCCTACTGTAGTACTAGTATTCAATGACTGGTTTAGTACTTCAGAATTCTTTTGATAGGTGGGAGAAATATTCTAAGGCTGTCGATGAAGAGGTTGATTTACATTTTACTGAGGGTAGTTGATCGTAGGTGGAACTTGACTTACAGGAGGTCCTAGGTGAGGAACCAAAGGCAAATGAGGTACCAAATTCATGATAGGAGTTTCATTGGTGAGAACCTGATTGAGAGCTAGGATCTACCCCGGGTGGGAAATGGGTCCTAGTGATAGTAAAGGCCCAGATAAATGTTGCCTTAAAGTAGTGCTAACCTTCATAGCCTCTATGTATGCATCAAGTAGGGTGTTAGGAGGGTTGTTTCTCCACTTTATGAAGGTGGTAGTTAGACTATCTAGACCCTAATAATAAACTTCTAAAGAAGTGGCCTCATCAACGACATAAGGGGCATGTAGCTGGGTATACGCACAATGAAAGATATTGTTAAAGGATGCTATGGGATCATGGACTTCTCTCTTAACATTGATGAATTGAAGATAAAGCTCATTGGGACTAACAAGAATCCTAAACTTCTATAGAAATGTAGTTTCCATTTCAGTTCAATTCTGAATAGACCCAACAAGGAAATGATTGTACCAGTAGAACGCATCTTCTCCTAGGGAATAAGGAAAGAACCTAGATGATACATCCTCATCATTGATTCCTCTATCTTTAATGCAATTCTAAAATATTTTTATGTGTTCCTCAACAATTCTATAAGGAACATTAACATGGGACTTTGAACAAAAGTGTTCAGGGATCTTGGGCATGACATTGTAATTATTGAAAGTAAGTGGAGATGGATTTTTGGCAACAAAAGAAATTCATGGATTTGGAGGTGGTAATGTCTCACTTATGACTAGATGAGGTTGTTGAATGGGAATGTCCTCAAAATTACATGAAGATGAACTTGGTGAAGATGGGAATGATGGAGATGATGGGAGTGGTTGGGTAGATGATGATTTTCCCCTTCTTCTGGTCCTCCTTCACCTAGTAGGAGTTGGAAATTCTTGAAATTCCTCCTCTCCTAGAGTAGAGCTAGTTCTTATTCTTTTGAATCTTTCAGGAGAGATAGTAGACAAAAATTGATCTAGCTTGCTTATTCATGCCCTCCTTCTAGCGCCAATCTGTTGATGGTGTTTTCTACATAGCAACAACTCAGACAGAATATGATATTCTATCTCTCTTGAAAGGTAAATCTCTATTAGCAATCCTTAAGAGATAACCCCAAGGTCTCTAATGTCAGGTCTTGACAATGCATAAACAACTTAGTGATAAATGTGAAAATGTTGGTAATCACAAAGCAACCTTACTACAAGCAAATACTGAATCCTTAAATTTATCAGATCTTAGCAATATGGTGATACTTCCAATCCTAAATCTAACCTAAATGATAAAGAAATAACAAAATATAAAGGTTTCAAGAGATTTCTAGGATTAAAATTACTCCTAAAATTAATAATGCAAATGATGAAATACTTGAAATGGACCAATCCCTCAGAACTGATCTCTGCTTAACCTAGATAAATTTGCAATCTTACAAAAATAGTGCAATCTTCTAAGGTATTAAGGATTTTTTTCAAATCATGGAAATTCATCTAAGACAACCCTATTGCAATTGAAATGAATAAACATCCACAATTGAACTAAGCTTAATGAATATAAGGTCTAGGCTAACTTTGCAAAGCAACTAACAATCAACTAGCTACAAAAAGTATGGACAAGGGATTGTTGCAAACACTTCAAGCATCAAACCTCAAAAACCATTGAATCATATCTAATTCTAAATCTAGCATATATCTAATATTTCTCAAGCAATCTCAAAAGATAGAACAACAAGAACCATGAAAGATAAATCAACACAAGAAAATTCATCAAATGCACAATGTCTTCAATTGTATTGAATCACCCAATAAAAACAACAATTCCAATGTTTTTTGTTACAACACTTGCTCAAAATGAACTAAATTTTAACTGTGACTCTTGCTCTATTGCTCAATTCACTTCAGTGTAAACTATCTATCTAGCCCTTACAAATGATGAAAATTGTCATATTTATAGAAACCCCCAAGACATGTCAGACCAATTAGGTTTAGAATAATAATTGGCCACAAAACAAGTTGGCCAAGGAGAATTCAAAATAAACAAAGTGGACATTAAATGCAAGTATTCCATCTAGGTTGGTCTGGGGTTTCCAACAAAGCTTAGTCCAATGCATATGAATGAAGAAGATAAATAATGGGGAAGCACAAATTTTGATGTAGCATGGCTTTAATTTCCTTCCCCTTTGTCCTTATTTCGCTCCACCCTATCATGCACCATCAAAAGTATCTTTTCCAAGTCATCCAGAGGTGGCATAGGTAAAACCTTAACTCTCCTCTCAATGGACTTGATATCCTCTCTTGATTGTTCCACCAACTTATCCCATTCTACCTTACTGGTTTGATATTTATCAATAACTATAATGTAGGTGGCCACATCATCCAACTAATGTTCAGTAAATGGGTCTTCATTGGTTGGAGAATATACATCTCGCCACCATTTTCTCAACTGTTCCAATCTCAAATGCTTTGGTGCAAACTTATTTCTTCTTGTCATCACCTCAAAGAAAGAAATGCATTTATTGTGGATCTCGGTTGGGGAATATTCAATCTATTTTACCTATTTATACACCTTCTGCAAAGCCTTTTTCCTTATTTGAAAATCCTCAAACAACTCCCAAAGTTCTGCAGCTTTGGAGGAAGAAAGAATGCAATCACTTACCAATTTATCCTCAGTATACTCCATGATGGTCTTAACCTTTTGTAACAGGATATCTACATCCTCCTTATCTTGTGCCAACACATTCCTTAACCAATCTAATGATCTCTTTGCTTTACCTTTCCCTATATTTTCCAATAATTCATCCCAATTGGGAGGAGTATCATCTACCACAATTTTTTTTCTCTTCAATTCTTTGTCTAGCCAAGTAGGCACTGTGGTATCTGACTGCACACTACCCTGTCCAACTATATCTTGATGATTTTTAGATGCCTCTTCATGCAAATCTTTCCTCCGAGGAGTCTCCTCAACTATAATTTCTTCTCTCTTTTCATGTTCTTCTTCCTTATGCATAGGTAAAGGAGTCCTAGCTATCACTTCCTTTTTCTCAGGAGATCTATCTTCTTCATTCTTGACAAGTGAATCCTCATATGTTACAAGAGGAGACTGTAACACCCTCTCTATCTTTTCTTCAGCACTATATATCTCACCTTCCTAAAATTCTTCTTCCTCTATATCTTGGTGACTTCTTGCCTCTTTGGATTCACACGGTACATTACGATCCTCATGGGAAGGAGGAGTATCATCATGCTATTATGTTGTAGAAGTGACTAAAGGAGCATATTTCCTTGGCACACCATCCTTAGGAGAAGGAGTTCTTGATTTCCTCATATATACTTGTGTTCTTTCTCCTGAGCTTTCCACATTTATCACAAGTGGGCTAACTTCCTCCCCCACCTTGGATATTTCCTTTTCCTTTTGTGATCTTTAGCATAGAAGCATCAACTACTTTATCTTTCTTTTCATACTCATCTTGTGTTAATTTCTTTGTCCTTGAAACATGTTTCCTCTTCTTTGTAATAGGCTTTCTTTGCTTCTTTTCCTCTTGTGCTTCCTCCACCTGAACATCTTTAATTTTTATCTTACAAGGAGAGCTCACCTTCTCCTTACCCTTAGGAACTTGCTCAGCTAAATCCTCAGAAGTTGAATGAGACTCCAAGTTCCTTGTTAGATCATATGTGCATTGTACACCTTCACTTTCTAGTTCCCACATCTTATGCTTGAGCCACAACTTTGTATCCTTAATCGCCAGAGTCATAAGTTGTTCTAACTATGTTTTCTCTTCCTCCAACTAGTCTATTTCTCCAACTGATTTATCCTTCACAACTTCATAGTCATGGCCATAAATCAAATGTCCATCATCTTCAACTTCCTCCGGAATGGCCTTCACATTATATAGCTAGACTAAGTTAACAAGTAGCCTAGAAAAATTCTTCCTTTTAATCTCAAATTCATCACTGCTATTGGCTCAATAGTTCTCTATATCATCTTTGTGGTTGTATTCTCTACTGGCCTTCTTCTGTGCTTCACCATTCCTATCAAATCTAGATCTCTTGGAATGAAAGGATAACCCAAGACTGCTCATTTCTTCTTCCGAAGCATAGGATGAATTAATGCAAGGGCATGCCTCACCAGTGCCTATCCTTAGAGGAAAGTCTCCACTGAATCTAGTCTTATGTTTATCCTTCTTCACAATCACATCAACATCACATATTTTCCTAGTGACCTCCAAAAGTATAACATGGTCTTTGGGATACTTGGGAAGTCTATATGGAGCCCTCTAACAACCATCTATCCTTATGTATGAAAAGGTGGGAAACTATATAAACCAAGCCCCATACCTTTTGATTAACTCCTTGGCATTTTTAGATATCCTTACAAGCTTTGAACCTTGGAGTAGCCTAGTGATGTACATAGTGAATGCATCATTCACCCTCCTATTGCTCGAATTACCTAGGTGTGGTTGTGGATAAACTTCATAAATTACATCTTGTCCAAACACACCTCTTGTGCTTAGTCCCTTATATGGATGAAACCTGGGTAAGGTATAAAACAGGTAAGAAGTCATTGTGAAGCTCTCAGTCTGCATGACATTACACATCTATTCCTGAATCATGTCACTTATAATGCATTCCCAATGGTAGTTATTTTTTTGTTACATCATTAGTATGACATAGAACATCCAATTTTCAAATATTCCTACACTTTTCAACCCTACCACCCTACTAAGTAGGGTGATAATGTCATAGTATTCCCTCTTGAATTTAGCTCTAAATAACTACTTGGATAACTTTGAAAAGTGAGACTTGGGCTTCTCTATCCAGAAGTTGATAAATTGTTGGGCCTTGATGGTATCTTCCTCATAAAACTTCTTTGCCATATCCATATCAAAGGCCACCACATGAGATCTGTCAGGCATGTCAAAGGTCTAGGCTATTGACATAGGATTTAGATTTGCCACAATTCTCCCTTGGGGACCAACTATCCTTTGTGTACCAATGTCATAGTGTATGGCACACCCAAACACCAATTCATAACACTGCACTCTAGGAGGAAATCCAGCTACATGTACCAACCTAGATTTAAATGTCCTTTTGGCCAGCAAAGCAAGGTCTTGTGCTACCATCCTTGTTTTGAATTCTTCATAATCCCATAGTCCAACATTTTTATCAGTTACCTATGACTAGATAGAAGTGAGATTACTCTCAGTAATTCTGCTCTTGATATCCTTTTTATTCTCTTTTCCTCAGAAATGGAAGACCCCTCCTCACTTAGATCCATCGCTTTACCTTTGGTTCCACCCGTCACTGTCTTACTTGACTCAACCTGCATTCAACAAAGAAACCATAAGAAAGAAAATTTAATCAATTACAAATAACATATTCATCCTCAATATAAGTTCCAATATAAGAAAAATGCTCTAAAACCCCATAAAAATTAGTCATTTCAAAGTTTGGGTTTTCAGCCATCCCACAGAATCTAGCCCAGAGAGGAATTTCAAAAAATTCCCAGCCAGGTGGATTCTACCGAAATAAACATCAAAGCACCAAATAATCATTTAATCAAGTATTACTAACTTAAGAAACAACATGATACATCTTTTAATAACTCAAATTGATCATACAATGCATAATCATCAGCTAATACATCATGTTATCTCTTAATTTCTCATTTTCAACAAAGTTCTGGAGAATTCCCCCAGGACAAAAATACGCAAAAATTGCAATGGTCAATGAATTCTGAGGAGAAGAAGGAATAGAGGAAACTTCGGTAAAATCCAGATGGAACGAAAATCCATGAAGCAACCACAACTCTGGAGCATCACATATTTCGGGAAAATGAAGAGGACATAAAAAATTGGGGAAATCCACTAGCTAAGGAAAATCCTGAAGTTGAAGGAAAACCTGAATTTCTGGATATCAACATTTTGTCACAAATTCACTCAAATTGATCAAACGATCAGTAATTTGAGGATCTTGGGCTTGTAACTAGCTCAATTCAAACCTCGTGCAAATCATTCTTTGAATTCAAGACTTGTCATAAGGTAAATTGAGAGGAATTGGTGATGCCCTAGGCATGAAACCCTAAAATTTGCCATGAAAGCATAGGGAAAGCTTGGAATTAACTTATTCATTTGCTAGGTTTACAAACGGGTTCATTATGGCATACAAAAGTGAGCTACCTCATGATGAAATTGAAAGAAAGGCTCACAAAACTCACTTGGGAATCATTAATCTAACAAAACCAAGCAACCCTAGCTTCAAATGTTCAATGCCCAAACATATAGAAATTCAAACTCCAAGCACACTCAGGATGCCAAAGAATGACTCACATTCAAAAATTAAAGCAAAGAAATGAGTACATACCATTGATGAAATGAGACTCAATTACAACAATGAAAGATCACAATCTTTAGCACCCTAGGAAACAACAACTATGATAAAGCCTAGGAAAATCACCACCAAATCCAAAAATCCACAAATTCCATCACCAAATCAAGCCCAACACTCAAGATCAAGCACTTCAGATCAAAACAAAGCAAATGATAAAGACTTAATGGCATAAAATTCCCCAAAATGGACCAAATTCCTATCACAGAAAACTTATGAGCGAGCATTAATGCATTTGACAAGACAGGCTAAATAAAAACTTGAGAATCCGACAGGGTGACAAAACTTTGGAGAAATCTGGCCACCACGGAATTTTCTGAAGACTTAAAATCTTTGAATCATAGTACAAAGAAATCACCACTAGGTTTTCAAGGAAACCGAGGAATTCCTCCAAGAGCGGATTTTCCCGAAAATATTGAAAAACCTAGAAATTGCCCAAGACTTAAGATTTTAAATATATATCAAACACGGATCATCAAGGAAAGCAAGATAAGCATCCAAGCACATGCCCAAGCAAGCAAATCCTCAAAATAAAAGGGCCCAAACACTAAGAATGAATGCAAAAGAGGGTCCCTGCTTTCAGCGGGGTGTGTTTGTGAAAAAAACTGCACAACACACACCAACCCTAATTGCTTGGAAATAAATTTATTTATTTATTTTTGGAATTTAGCAACTTTTTACTGTTTGTGGTATCAAAGGGATCCAAGAATATTTAGCAATCTTTTGTAGAAGGTGTATTTTCTCTGGAACCTTGAGAAAACAAATCTATATCACTATTAACTATTATTTTGAAGAGTTCAACATCTCATGCTTTTGAAGGGTATGAAAAGATCTACAATTGCAACTACTTTTGAGTCAATAATCTCTCTTTAGTTACTTTGTTCATTTCCTTCTCTTTTTTACTAATGATAGGATTATTTTAGGGAGAAAAAGATCTTACATTCTTATCCTTCCAGGACCTTGCTATGTGTCCTGGTTTATTGCAATTTAATAGGTGATACTAGCTTGTAGTGAATAATTTTTTTCTCACATTAGATCTACAATCAACAACCCTATGACTAGATTTTTTGCATGTGTAGTAGTAACCATAGAAGGATTGACATGTTATAACACTAGTAGAACTTGCATGTAGTGACATGCAACGATGGGCCAATAGGCAAAGGGGGAGTCCAAATGGTAGGGTTGTGTACACACTTAGGATGAATTAAGAATAGGAAAACACATATCTATACACATGGAATGATAAGTTGTATTTTAAGTGTTATATGGAACATCGATGTCACCATTGATTGTAGTGACTAACAATTCCATGTGCATATTTGGATGTATGTCATAGCAAATCCAAACAACATTGATACCACTACTGTTTGAAGTGATCAACAATGTATTTCCCCTATGTGCAGATATGTATGTTTGTCATAGTAGATGCAAACATGATTGATACATAGTGATGGCTATGTGTTATATGGAACATTGATGCAACCATTGATCAAGATGAAAAAACCCACAAAACACAAAAATTCAGAATAAAAAACTCATGGAAATCCATTTCCACAAAATGCAAACCATAAATGTAGCAATATTGGTTTCAACAAAAATATAGTCTTTTTTGAGTAACACCTTATCAAAGAATGAAACAATATAGCCTTTTCAATAGCACCTTATCAAAAATGAAACAATATAGCCTATGCTAGAGAACAACAATCAAAAATTCCTTGTGGAAATCAACATAAACTATATAACCTTTACTATTTTATTGCATTGCAAGCATAGCCACAAAATGGAAGCCATAAATCAAACAATATTGGTTTCAACAATGACCGAGATGGAAAAACCCACAAAACACCAAAATTCACAGTAATAAACCTATGCCAAAATATAGTCTTTGCAATAGCATGTTAATGAAAATTGAAACAATATAGCCTTTTCAACACAAGTCCTAGAAAAATGGACCTTGAACATTTTCTCAATCATTTAAGTCCTAAAATTCCTTCGATGCTTGACCTAGTTTGCTTAATTTAATGTTGTAATGTGGCTTATACATTCACATTAGGTCATGAATAATTAAATTATTAATACTTTTCGATATCTTGTAAAGGTGTTGTGAAGTTTTGTAACACATTTCTAAAATTTTCTAGACTCTACTTATCACAATTCATCTAAATATTTTGTTTTTAGTCCTTACCAAGTCTTATTTTAAAGTGTTGTAAATTCTTGTAACAAACTTTTACTCTTCTCTAGGCTTGTCATCAATAATTACACCTTTCTTATGTCTTATTTGGCCCCTTTATACATTTATAGGTCATAATTAAGTATATTTTTGAATTCAAACCCAATAAACATCACTAAATGCATCTTAATCCCCAACACTTACTTACATTCCTTGAGTGGGACCCATTCGCCATGGGTGGTGAATGAGTCCCTATTGGCACAAAATTCAAAATAATTTCAAATTTCTTTTGGGTTTTTATTCATTAAGACCTTAGGTTATCCTGTGATGTATTTTTGGTAAATTAGGGTATAAATTTGTATAAATATATGTTTTTCTCTCATTTTATCATCCCATTCATTTAGGTATTCATGCATCTTATCTCTCTTAGCATTCAAGCATCATAGCAACATTTCATCAAGCAATAATCAAGCATTTGGAGCAAGCATTGACATATCTTTAGACTTCAACAAAAAGGGTTTGGTGAGTGCATTCCATTTGCATGTTATTTGTTCATCATTCTCTTCTTATTTCATTTCATTATCAAGGGTTTGATTACCAAACTAGGGGTTTGACCAAGGAAAACCCCTATACTCTAACTCTTAACCATTTTCCCCCTCTTTGCATGTGAGTTTGCAGGTCTTATAAGTAGATTTGTCAAAGTAATAGTTGTTGAAAAGTGGTAAAAAAATCATAAAATCTATTCAAGTCAAGAAAGACCTAATTCAAGCTTGGAGACAAGATTCAACCCATTTTTTGTAGATTTGAACTAGTCAACCTGACAAGAAGACAACTACAAGTCTAGACCTATAGAATTGACTTCAAAAAAATTCAGATTTCTGTAGGTGGACTAATTTTCCATCTATGGAAAATGAGTCCCACTACCAGTCTAGGAAAAGTGAATTTTGAGGTTTTCATTTTTTGACACTTCGAAACTTGTTTCAATAAAGTTTACTAGAAGTAGGACTAATTCGCCATCTATGGTGAATGAGTCCCATTGGTCATCAACAATGAATTTTACAACATTCTAGAACCTCCTCAGATCTGAAATCTTCCTCTAGGTGCACTCCATTTAGTCTCATTCAATGTTGTTTTCATTTTTGCATATTACATCATGTTTTCCAGCACTTTACATTTCTTAGGTTTTGCATTAATAATCAATCATTTTTAACAGTTTGTTGTATTTATGACATTGCATTTAGGCATATTTTCATTTCACTTGCATTATTTTGAGTGAACAACCTATATTTTGGGGTCTATCTCTCTTCTTTAGGTGAAAAACCCTAATTGAGCAAGAGAGTCAGAACACCTTTACCAAAAATCTATGGTCCACAAAACTACCATATCAAAAATAAAACAATATAGCTTAAGCTATAGAACAAAAATGAACAATGTCTCATGGAAATCAACATAAATTGTATAACATTATTTATTTTATTGTGTTGCAACCATAGCCACAAAACAAAAGCTATAAATCAAACAATATTGGTTTCAACAAAAAATTCACAATAATAAACCCACGAAAAAACTTCATTTTAAGTGTTATATGGAATATTGATGTCATCATTAATTTGAAAAATGGACAATACAATATGTCAAAAGGATAATACAATTATGTGAAAGCTTACAATATAATTTTCAAATTTCAAATAAGTGTATTTACATAAGTCATGCACAACCTTAAGAATAAATAGATAATTGCATTCATAGAATTTTGTTGAAGATTGATACAAAAATTTTAAACTATATTTTCTTATTTTATTTCTAACTAATCTTACTAATTTTGCAGTCACTAATTATTCTCAAAGGTCATTTATAAGACATTACTACCTCAAAATCCCCATTATGCAATTTGAAAAGTCAACAATTTTAGGATCATAACAAAAAGTCAAACCATTATCAATGTTGGGACTCCTGAAATTAAAAAAAAAAGAGTAGTTGATAAAGCCTAGCTGAAAAAATTGTGACAAGGCTGACTACATAGAAGATCTAATGTTGTGAAAAGATCCACAGTACTCATGAATATAAGCTGAGATGAAAGATCATTGACTAATAAATTACTATCTTATGTGAAATAGGATTCCATGTCTTGATTATGTTCTACAAAATTAAAGGAAAATGTGAAGTTTAGTGCAATGAACATGTGTCATTGGTAGACAATATGTAAATTAGGAAATATAAAGAGTTCTATAATTTGTAACAACTAATATGCAATGCATGTGCAATAAAAGGCATTAAATAAATAAGATGTAGGCATACCTTGTGGGTTCAATGGGATGTAGTATGAATAGAAGAAAAGAAGGTTTGCTCTCCACCCTACCATATTGGGTCATGTAGCCTCATGGGCTATCCCCAAACCCTAAAGCAAGAAGATACATTCCCCACCACTATGATCAATGGTGAAACCAATGTTTTGGCACCTGACAATTTTCTTTAGTTGAAATTAGTGTTATACATTTTTAAAGTATATATAATGGTATCATTTATGACAAATAATTTGACATGTAGTTGTGAAATAAGATATGGAATAAAGGACATATAGCCTTACCTTCTATATAAATAGAATGTAGTTGCAACTTGTACACCATGCAAAACATGTGATCACAAAGCTATTTAGTATTGTGGAGATGTGCAGTTACAGTTGAGAACATTTGCAATCTAAAATCATTTCAATCAGATATAGTTAGAAACAATAAAAAATTGAAGTTTAGTGTGGCAAACATGTGTCATTGGTAGACACTATCTAAATTAGGAAATATAAACAGTTCTATAGTTTACAACAAATAATATGTAATGTATCTGCAATAGAAGAGATCACATAAAAAAGATGCAAGTATACCTTGTGTAGAGAGGACACAATATATTTACAATTATAACTCCCATATAATTATATTTTGGCACCTAAGAATTTTGTTTAGTTGAAATCAGTGTTATCCATTTTTAAATGTACATACTATTGTATCATTTGTGAAAAATAATTTGAGATGCAGTTGTGAAATAAGAGATGGAATAAAGGAGATATAGCCTTACCTTGTATATAAATGGAATGTAGTTGCAACGTGGACACCATGCAAAACTTGTGTTATGAAGCTATTAAGCATTTTCAAGATCTGCAGTTACAACTGAGAATGTTTACAATCTAAATTGGTTAGAATCTAATATAGTTAGACAGAAATAGTTCGAAGGAGAGAGCACTAGCAATGAAATAATTGACTAAAGAAGAGGAAGGTATTCAGAGAAAAATTAAATATAACTATTATTTGGTCAACCAAGGAAGAGGGAGGAATCTAGGTTTATTATTGGAGGAGAATAATGCAAGAATTGAATAGAAACTTCTCTTAGTAATTGCCATAGAAGCAAAACTCTGGATAGCATGGTAGTAGTGATTGCAATTGCACTATGGAAGGAATGACAAGGAAGGAAAATTAGAAATGGTGGGAATTCTAAATGCATTGAAATGAAGAGGGAAAGAAGAAGCAATATAGTTACCATAAATAATAGAAACATTTTATCATGATCGGAATGCACACAATTTTTTGGAGGTGATCCTCTTCTTTGATTCAAAGTGCACTGTATTTGTTGGAATGTAGTTTGGAGTATTTGTCAAAAGAGAAAGGCCGATCTATACATATTCTTGTTATTGATTTTACATGGGAAAGAGTTGTGAATGTTAGTCCTTGTCTTTCTTGAGTTCCAATATCTATTTCAGCTCTCTCCAATGTCAAGCCTTGAGATTTATGTATTTTTATTTTCGATGTCATTGTCAAGGGGAGTTGTCGTCAACTTCCCTTTGTGATTGGGGGAATGAGGATGGATTTTGTGTCGTCTTGATCCAATGCTAGAACAATGTAGTTTGGGAAGTGGAAAACAAAATATTCAGGTAGTTGAGGTGGTTTAGCACCCCTAGCTTATATGATAGACTTAACAAACCAAATGATACATTAACCAAGCTAACTGCCACCCAAATATTTGGTATTAATATTACTTATTCGCCAATTTCAAGTAAGAGCTCTACTTGAAGTTTCTCATCATTGCCATAATCAAGTGTGTTTTGCTTAGTAGTCTCAGTAGCACTAATTGTAATGGAAACATTTAATTGCTAAAGCATTTGTCTATTGTTCAAGGAAACCAACCTATTTCTTGGGAATAAGTGAATACCTACATCAAACTCTTGGTTTTGCTTAGCTGAAAGCATGGAATTTGTTTGAATCATAAGAGTTTTCCAATTAGCCTAAGATGCTTGAAAATTTCTAATATTTAGGAGTCTACAAAACTGTTATTGTGTATCCAATTGCCCATGCTAGTGGAAGACGATGTCAAGCATGAAAACAACATTAAAAGTGTGCCAAAGAGCCAAGGTTGTGGAGCCTAAAGCATAGGTAGGCCTATCCAAAATAGGTGGTAACTATCCTAGGTCACCCACAAGTATAACAGAGGCACCACAAAATGGTTGCAAATTTCTAGCTTGAAACATTTCCCGCAATAAATTTTCTATTTTGAGTAACAACTTGGGCCCCAAGAAGCTCATTTCATCAATTAAGATGTACTTAATATGTTTGAATTCCTCTTAAAATATGGGAAATGTATGTAATTTTAATGGATTCATATCTCTAATTGGTACCTGAACAACTATATGCACTATAGAGGTATGTATATTGTAAGTTGCCATCCCTATTGGCACCAAAGGAAGCAAAAGATTCATTCTCTGATTCAATGATGTATTCAGTGTTCTTCAGATCTTGTCTATAAGAAATGATTTGCTTGTATGAGTAGTACATTGAATAATCATACACAACAGTGATGATAAAGATGGGCTGACATGGTGTTGTTCAATGATATTTAGAGAAAGCTTTTGCTTAGGAGATAGTTGATTACAAAGTGTAGGTGCAGCTAGTGGGAAAAGAGTATCTTTAGTTGTATGCAATTTACTTATTGGGATGAACTCTACAACAATATTATGTAGATTCTCAAGAACATGGTGTGCATCCCACATATGATTTAAATTGAAGTCTTGTCTACCCAATAGTTGCAATTGGTTAAACAAAACATTATTTGTAGCACCAAGGCAAGAAAGCAACTCCCATTTATACTCATCTATGGGAGGCAGAGACTGGGTGATGTTGGTATCACTATTACCTTCCTCTTCATTGGTGGGGGGAGGAATATCTCTATTGACATGCCAAGGGTGATAGCCAACAACCTAAAATAGCCTCCAGTTTTATGTTATACTATCTCTAGTGAGGCCTATGTCTACTTTGACATTTAGGAAAGGCTTGTATAGTAGCAATTCTGATCAACACAATTTTTCAAATGTATCACTATGATCTGGGGGGCATACTTGAATAGTGGGTAAACAATGATGATAGCAGGGTGTGGTCACAAATGCTAACCCCCACCTTTGCGATTTTTTTGATAGGTATACAATTGTGCAGATTGAATGAGGGATATAGTCTCCATTTCAACTAGTCTTTGCATGTAACAATGAATATAACCAGTTGCAATCTTGTCACCATTATCAGATGTTTACAAATGGTGGAATTTCTTTCTACTCATGTTTAAAGACAAGAAATGTTGACTTGAGATGACAAGGGGAAGATTTTATAGCATATGGCATATTTCTTGTGCACCAATGTCATAATCTACAACCAAGTTCATCATGAATTTTTGATAGGAAAGAAACACTTTATCCCTAGATGAATTTGTGTTTGCAAGCATTTGCAAGATATCAATATAGCTTTTAGACTTTTTTCAAAATTTGATGCATATTTGGAAATGTAGTTTAGCACATTTTTTCTTAACAAGACTGGTTGGCAATCAACATTTTCTCTTCAAATTGAAAACATCTCTAGGTTGTGGATGTTAACATTCTCATCATTTCTTGTTGGCTTATAGGATTTGTTTGATTCACTATCAATTACCCAATGTCGATGATGGTTGTGCATTCCATAGAGCTTTGTAGTGACATTGTAATTGGTGGAATTTTTTCCTAAGGCAAGTGTGGTGAGTACATTTATTATGCCTTTGTACCGTGTATAGTAACTATTCATAATCCACCATTGGATCCATGTAAAAAATTTGTTGGTTGTCAAGCAAAAATGAGTCCTCCAAAGAAGAGTGGTGGACTCTTGATATTAGTTGTTCTAGGGACCAAGGATTCCATGCTGGAACATAGCAATTGAAGAATTTTTTTTACTGTTGAAGCTCATGTGGTTTGGACCAATCAAGAATGTCCATATTTGGGGAACCTAGAAGCCACAAGAAACCATGGGCATGTGTTAATCCATAGTGTTTCCACTCATACCTATACCAGTAGTCCTTTGTATGGAAAATCCTCTCAATAACGTCTTCATGGAAAATGGTGAACCACAAGTGCATGCACAAGGATATTATGTGCATATTAAGGATGACATTGTCTATGAAGCATCTTTGGGAGTATGGAATATGTGGCTGGGGATGAGGATCAATTACCTTGTGCAAATCAGGTCATTTTCTATCTATAGAGCTCAAAATGAAGAAGAGAGTCGATGTGCCAAGTTGGTGGATCATTACTACGAGCTCTTGCTGACACTTTCCCCAGTATGGGCACATCCCTTGCAACAATGAACCAAATTGAACAAGTTGGTTTTCTATTTGGGTGTCTTATGCATCCTAAATCAATTATCACAAAGAAACAATAGACTTTGGGATCCTTTCTTCCAAGTTTGTTTTCATGAAAACAAAAGCTGATTGTTGGCTTCGATATCTCATTTTCAAATTAAAAGAGCTAATATCTAAATCTGGCATGCCTCCTAAATCTATTATCATAGTACCTCATCAAGTGCAATGCATATTCATGTAAGTGAATCATTTTTCTTCTCGATTGCAGGGGCATCACTATTCCAATGGGGAACAATGTTGGAAAAGTAATGTTGAATAAACCTTTTGTATTGTATTCATTGATAGGGTTAGAATTTATCTCAAGCCAAGGAAAAGTATCTTGACTAATGTCTTCAATCTACAAGGCATCTCAAACATCCTATCATTCTTGGGGAGGGTTGGGAATCAATGAAATAAATGATGATGAGTTCCCACTAGTTCAACTATGTTATGGACTAGTTCTTTCATTGTGTGCAAAAGATTGGAGATGTTAGTACTTGTAGCAAGAAACAAATTTAAAGCCTCACAATCAATTACAACATCACTATAGTATGGAACATTCCCTATTTTGTATATTAATGCAACCATGACATTATGTTTGTCAACATAGCAATCATAGTTCATCTTCTAAATGTTAGTTCTTCGAACAATCACCATTTCAACATCATGTAGGTGGGGTGGTAACAAAGTTACAATGGTCATGATGTCTTGAGGGAATCTTATATTATGGCCACTATATTTGTATTGGTCTCCTCTAGCATGGGTCACTTGCAAAGCTAGAGCAACTCTAGCTATAAGCATTTCTTCAACCTGAGTAAGCTTTGCAAGGATAGGAGGCTATGGTCCTAAATCCATCATGTTTACTAAATTGAATCTATGGAAACCCTTTTTAGAAGCATAACAAAGGAAAACAATGTCCACACTAGATGCTCACACTTTCATGTTGGCGTAGCTTTCCTTACAAAAACTGAAAACTTTCAAAACAGACAAAGAATCAATGCATCGACAGAAGGACTACATGGCAACGCAGAAATAATCTCCAAACATGCTGCTAAAATGGTGGTGGGATGACGATGTGGACAACAAGCCATGCCTAGCAAGGGTTTTTTAAGGGCTACAACCACCTATTGTTGAGGTTCCTTCACTAGGAAGGTTGTGTGAAAACTGGCAAGGGATGGGGAGTGTAGGACTATAGAAGCAATAATGTTCTTCCAATGAGCTCAACAGCAATTGTGGTGTGTCCACTTGAACAGGCGGGGCCAAGCAATGAAAAACTATAGTGTCTCTTTGCTGCAATTATTTTTCTTGATGACTTGTACAAATCTCGTCTTTATGCCACACATAATGGAGTTGGTTACTTTGGCATTTTTTTTCCTTTTTTCAGTCCACACTTGATGTAGGGATGAAACTTGAACAAGGTTGAGGAGCCTACAACCATAATATGAGGAAAATAATAAAATGCTTGCAAACACCAATTTAAAGAAGAATGGCATAACTAAAGAGGTCAAGCCGATCGAATATGAAACAAAATATCCAAAGCTAGAGAACAACACTCAACAATTCCCTATGGAAAACAACATAAACTATAAAATTAACTATTTTACTACATTGAAACCATTTAACAAAAAATAAGCCATAAATGAAACAATACTACTTTCAATAGTGCCCTAGATGGAAAACCCACAAAACAATAGAATCCACAGTAACAAAACCATGCACACAAATTCTTTTTTTCAACAATTTCTTATGGAGAACAACCAAATCATACATATATGCATATGTATATGTATATGTATCTATGCATATGCAATGCATCTTTGATGAAGAGTGTAATGAAGGGAAGGTAAAATGCATTTTTTTAAGGAGAGTGTAACGTCATTGTTGCTTATTCTTATGCATCATTCCTTCCTTCATTCCACTCTCCATCTAAAATAAATTCACCTTTTTTATTGCATATGCATATATATATATACATATGCATATGCATATATTACGATGAAGATGATAAAGTGCTTGCAAACACTAACTTAAAGAGAAATAGTGCAGCTAAAGAACATATAGGAAATACAAAATGAAACATGCAACAAAAGAAGACCTACTCTCCACCCTACCATATTGGTTCATGGAGCCCCATGGGATCTCACCAAACCCCCGAGCAAGAACATACATTTTCCACCACTTTGATCAATGGTGAAACCAATGTTTCTTATTACACTTAATATACAACCTATTATTCTAACAACTCATTTTCAAGGTTGAAAGAAATAATAACTAAAAAGGTACATCTAACTTCAAGTACCTATATATCGGTGAACATTTTTTTTGCAAGAACATATGTAGGCATTGCATGCCCTACATGAATTTGTAGGAATCTATTGCACAAATATATATTGTTGGAGAACCTAGTTCAACTAAAGAAATTGTTGTTACACCCTCTTTAGATACTGATAGAATTTTAGGTATCTTGATGGTTGTCATTTTATTAGTGTTCTATATTTCCTGTATGCATTTTGGCCAAGCTTCTTGTCCCTAAAATTCTATTGGAATGTAAACAAGTTGTAACAACAATTTCTTCACTTGATTTGGGTTCTTCAGTTGAACTGGGTTCTCCAACAATATGCATAGATCCACCTTTCTCTTTTTCTAGCTACTCGAAAATACATGCCAACAAATACATAATGGCATCATGCATTGGATGCATATGTAGGAATTTGTTGCTTGGAAATATACACACTAAAAAAGTATGCGTAGAAATGTATGTACATGGCATTAGATGTAGACAATATACATATATAGATTAATGGAAACTTATAGATATACATACTTACTGATACATGTGTTGAATAGGATGATTGAACTTCAACCTTTAAAGAATGTTGCAATCCTTGCTCACAATTCTGATAGTAGGTAAAGCCACAAAATAACAACCAATGCTATTACAACCATTGCCACTACATGAAAACCATACAACATTGAATGTTGATGCCAGGAGGGCAAGCTTCTATAAAGGTGGAAGTCCAATCATCTGTTGTGAAGTTTCTATGAAGGTGGTTGGAGGTTATTTTGTGTTTTTTGCAAGGGGAAATGATTCCAAAAGAAATATAAAATTCTTTGTAATGGCACTATCAATTAGAGTGATGGACAATGTATGTCCCCTATGTGCAGATATGTATGTATGTCATAGTAGATGCAAATAAAATTGATTCCATAAGGAATTGTTGATTGTTGTTCTCTAGCTTAGGGTATAATGTTTCATTTTTGATAAGGTACTATTGAAAAGGCTATATTGTTTCATTTTCGATAAGGTACTATTGAGAAAAGACTATATTTTTGCATGGGTTCTTTATTGTGATTTTTTGTTTGATTCCACCATTGATCGTAGTGATGGACAATGTATTTCCCCTATGTGTAGATATGTATGTATGTCATAGTAGATGCAAACAACATTGATACATAGTGATCCCTATGTTTATTCTATTGGGATGTCCATTCCTGGAATGAAAAGTTGTATTTTAAGTGTTATATGGAACATCGATGCCGCCAATGATCTAACTTTAGGAACTCACATGTAGCAGCAGTATACTCTACACTCAACCAGCACAAGAAGATTAAAACTACATACATTAAATGACAATAATATGAAAACCTCTGGTTGCGTGGTTTTTTTATAGTAATTAGGGGAGATATTGTAACCACACAACACAATTCCAAACAATACCACAACTTATCATGTCACCAAGTTCTCAATTTCTCACTATCAGATCAAATTCTCACAATTCCTTGTAGCATTGCAAACTGACTCAATCGGGTATATATATTATATAAGGTCTTCACAAACCAGGACCAACAAATTTTTAGGGATCCATTAAGGTGTTCGAAAACATATCAACAAACCACAATAGGCTTCTTTGTAACAATTTCCTCAAAATAGATTTCATATGCCTACTAGACCTCAAATTAGGCCTATTTTACAAAGGAACTTTCCTCAAAATTTTCCAAAAAAAACCAAACTAATTAGGGAAGCAATATACAAGTAGAAAAACCTAATAATTCACAAATACTTGTTAGAAACCCATTCTCCAAAGTGCCAAAACACAAAACCCTCTTTTAATGCAAAAAACCCAGGGTTTTAATGAAAAACACATTTCTATACATTATCAAAACATTCCACCACCTCAAGCAAGTTAAAATACCTTTGCAAATGCTTATTTAATCAATAAATAATGCTTCCCCAAACTATTTCACTCTTTCCCATATGGTGTAAGTGTTCCAAGGCCTTCTTGCACAACTAGCTAAGAAGACTTTTCTTTGTCTTCATCCAGGAACCTGATATCTTCTAGGTTCTTTTGAGGCTTAGATTATCAACTAAGTCCCGATTCAACTCCTCTCCAAGAGTCTTACACCTTGTGCTTCACCTTAAAAGACTAACACCACCTTGTTTGGGGAAAGCTCTCTCCTACACTTAGAAGACTCTAAGTGCCAACTTCATACAAAACCTTGAACTGATTGCAGGGGTGCTAAACATGTTGGGAACATGCTAATAACTTCCAACTGGATCCATCTTTGAGGGTCTTCCACCTTCTTTATTACCGATTTCAAGAATTGGTCCTGAGGAGGCCTATTCCCTTGTAGCCCTTGACAGTGGCCTTTTCCCTATTCCTATCCAAACTTTCCAAACAACCTAAAAAAAAAGTTCCACATTCGAATACCCCTTTTGATCCTCTAAAATATTCATAAGGTTTCAGACCCCTAACTCCTCTGTACACTGGTTTCCTATAATCTAGGTCAAATAGGGCCAAAAGACCTAATTACTAGGGTTTCTATGTTTTCTCACTCAAAACTAAATCAAATGGATTGGTAGAAATCTCAATCCTCCTAGCATGTTAGGATATGTCTATACCCTACCTGGAACTGTACTTGTTCCATACTGTACCTCCATCCCCTGCCTAATCTCTTCAATTTTTCACTGTCAAACCTCTAACCTGGCACTTTGAACTCGCCTAGGGTTTGATTTGAAATACAACTGCTCGACTCTTCATGACTCCTAACACTAAGTATATACATAACAATGGCTCCCCTAACAAATCCATCTATTCTTAGGAAGATCCCGTGGCTAGATTTCATGGGGGAGCCATAAAAAGGCAAACTGGTCAGGATAGGACCAGAAAAACCTCTAAACCTTAACTTATGAATTCAAAACACTAAATTAACTCAAATTAACTTGCTTTCAAAAGAGAAAAATCTTAGAACTACCCTGTGAACACAATCCCAATGTCAAATCAGTACATCCAATTCACTTATTATCACTGTCACTTCAAAACATTCAGTAAACACAGAAAAACACAGGATTTGCAGAGTCCTCTATTCACTTTCAAAACCAAAACTTAATTACAATCTAATTGCTTCTATTCAAGCCTCCTTGCCTCTTAGATACCATTTACCATATTTTTAGGGTCTGTTGGTTGATCCCACACTCCTATCTTTTAGGGGATCCTATTTAACCGAGTTGCATGCAACATTTGCCATAATGGCAAATGTTGCCATGACAACTTTGTAACAACATTTGGCAACTTGTCCTTATGCCATCATCCTAACTCTTAGGACCTCTATCTCATGTATTTCAAGCAACCAACTCCCTTAACTACCTCATGGCATCTTTCTAACAATATTGATATGTTTAGAACACATTTAAGACTCAAAATCCCAACTTAGGCTACTAGGCTAAGCAAAACCAAAAATTATTAACTATGACTAAACTTTGGTGACCTTAGTCCTAATGACTAATTCACCTATTCCACACACTAGCAAGACCTTCTAAGGTCCAAAATAAACACCCGAACCCTCTGACTTGGCTAATGTCAGATACAAGCCAAAAAATGACAATTAACAAAATGGAGGTTAGCCTAGGTGCTCCTGCACCATCCTCCCCAAGTAAAAGCTTTCAATCCACCCTTGGATTGAGTAAGTTGAGGTCAATGCCCAACTTCTTGAACACTGATTCTTTGATCCATACTGCATCAGCATCAGGTTGACCATGCCATTTAATTAGATGTTCCTTGTATTCCTTGGTTCTAGTCTTCTTGTAGACCCTAGTATCCAGTATACTGTCAGCTTGTTTGATTGTAGTAGAAGGTAGTTTGAGCTCTTCCACATCTTGGATGACTTCATTGAGGCTTTGATCCATGTCTAGTGGTGGTCCTATATAATGAATCAGGTCTGCAATATTGAAAACAGGGGACAATCCATTGTATTCCGGTAGCTCCACTCTAAAAGCATTGTTTCCATACTTTTCCAAGATAGGACAGGGACCTATCCTCTTCATCTACAACTATTGAGGGACTCCTTTTTGTAACCTGGACTTGTTTAGATGCACCATCACCAAATCTCCAACATTGAACTGAACTTCTCTTCTACCCTCATCAACTTTAGCCTTATGCTTCATAGTATTCTCTGTCAATGTCTTTCTAACTGTGTCATGAATCTCCTGCATTGCATAGGCAAAATCATCATCATATCCACTTCCTTTAACTCCATCCTTTAAGTCTCTTAGTTCATAGACTCCTCTAGGATGTAGACCATAGACAATTTCAAAGGGACTCTTCCCTGTTGACCTAGTCACAATGTCATTATAGGCATATTCAGCTTGTCCAATCAACTGATCCCATTGTTGACCATACTCCTTGGTCAAGAATCTTAATAGATTTCCAAGGCTTCTATTAACAACCTCGGTTTTTCCATCAGTTTGGAGATGGTATGCAAATCTAAAAGATAAATTAGTTCCCAATCTCTACCAAAGAGTCTTCCAAAAATGACTCATGAAATTGGTGTCTCTGTCTGACACAATGCTCATAGGTAATCCATGTATCCTTACTATCTCTTTGAAGAAGAGAGAGGCTATTTGGCTTGCATCATTGGTTGTCTTACATGGCACAAAGTGGGCCATCTTGCTGAATCTGTCCACAACTACATAAACACTATCCATGCCTTGTCTTGTCTTGGGTAAACCAACTACAAAATCCATACTCAAGCATTCCCATGATCTAGTAGGAATAGGTAGTGGTTGGTATAGGCCTATATTTGAAGAAGTACCCTTGGCATTTTGACATACTACACAACTTTCCACATACCTCCTAACATCTAGATTCATCCTTGGCCAATAATAGAACCTTTGAACAAGTTCTTGAGTCTTTGTGATCCCAAAGTGACCACTCAATGCACCATTATGCTTTTCTTGTATCAAATTCTCTCTAATAGAGCCTCTAGGGACACATAATTGATTCCCTTTAAACAAGAGATCACTTTTCAAAGTATATTCAGCATATCTACTATGAAAATGATTCTTGTACTTAGCACATACCTTATAAATGTCTACAAAGTCTTCATCATCTGCATCTAGATCGTTGAAATGATCTATTCCCATGCTCTTCAACTGAATCTCTTGAATGGTGAGAGCTCTTCTACTCAAGGCATCTGCCACCTTGTTGAGTACACCTTTCTTATGCTTGATATTGAAAGTGTAAGCTTGTAGGTATTCAACCCACTTCATGTGTTTGTGACTCAATTTCTCTTGTGAATTCAAGAAACTAAGTGCTTGGTTGTCTAAATACACTATGAATTCCTTGGGAAGCAAGTAGTGCCTCAATTTCCTTAGAACCTGGACCAATGCATACATCTCAAGGTCATAAGAAGAATACTTCTTGGCTTCACTTAACTTTTCAGAATGGAAAGCCACCGGTCTGCCCTCTTGGTTGAGAACAGCTCCAATAGCCACATTGCTTGCATCACACTCAATAGTGAATAGCTTCTCAAAACTTGGTAACACCAAAATAGTCTGGGTAGCTATCTTTTCTTTCAACAACTCAAAAATTTTGTTAGCTTGCTCATTCCATACAAATTTAGTCTTCATTCCTCCTTTAATGTTATTCAACATAGGAGCACAAATAGCACTAAATTGTCTTATGAACTTCCTATAATATTGAGCAAGGCCATGAAAACTTCTTACCTCTGTTGTTGTCTTTGGATTAGGCCAATTGAGGATGGATTCAACTTTGCTAATGTCCATTTTCAAGTTGCCATGTGATAATACAAACCCAAGGTACACCATCTCTATCTTGATGAATTCACACTTTTCTAAATTGATCATCAATTTGTCCTCCTGCAGCTTCTTGCAAACCAACTCTATTTGTTTGAGATGCTCTTCTATTGTTTTGCTATAAATCAGTATATCATCAAGATATACCACTACAAATTTACCAATGTAGTCCTTGAGGACTTCATTCATGAGCCTCATGAATGTGGATGGGGCATTAGACAATCTAAATGGCATAACAAGCCACTCATATAAACCCTCATTGGTTTTGAAGGCTGTTTTCCACTCATCTCCCTCATGTATCCTAATTTGGTGATAACCACTCTTTAAGTCTATCTAGGTATAGTACTTAGCTTCACCTAGGCAATCCATTAGGTCTTCAATCCTAGGGATAGGGAACCTATATCTGATGGTTATCCTATTTATTTCCCTTGAATCAGTACAGAGCCTCCATTCCCCTCCCTTTTTAGGTTCTAGGACAGTGGGTACTGCACATGGACTGATGCTCTTTCTAATGAGACCTTGGTTTAGGAGTTCTTGTACTTGTCTAGCTATTTCCTCATTTTGTTGAGGGGTCATCTTGTAGGCTGCCTTATTTGGTAGGGTGGCCCCTGGTATCAAGTCTATCCTATGACTTATGGCTCTTTTAGGGGGTAATGTTACTTGTTGTCCACTGCTTACAATGCCTTCATAGGTCTGCAACATTTTCTGTATTTCTTTAGGTAACTCTGGCTTCTCAGTTGCTTTGTCATTGCTTACCTCTCTTGGCCTTAACATTAATGCATAGCCAACTCCTTATTGTTCTTCCAAGGCTTCTAAGAACTCTTTTTCACCAACTATGAGAAAATTAAGACCTACTGTCTTCACCTCTGCATCCTCTAACAGTGACTAAATTTTGAATGTTACCTTATCCTTCTTAAAAGTATAAGAGTTCTTCACTCCATCATGCATAGCTTGGTGATCAAATTTCCATGGTCTACCTAGGAGCAAGTGACATGCATCCATAGGTAACACATCACACAAGACTTTGTCTTTGTACCTCCCAATTGAGAACTCCACCCATGCTTGTTCATTTACCAAGACATGTTGGCCTTTATTGAGCCATGTGACCTTGTAAGGATTGGTGTGGGGTATCCTTGTCAACTTCAGCTTGTTGACTGTTTCCTCTAACACAATATTGTCAATAGACCCTGAGTCAATGATGACTCTACATACTTTCCCCATCATTTTACACTTTATCCTAAACAGGGACCTCCTTTGGCTTGGTTCTTCTTTAACCGGATCTTTGATCAAAGTTCTCAACATGAGCTTCTCTCCTTCCTCTAAATTTAATGGTACCTCAGAATGTTTCTCTACTATATTTGTCTCATCATGAACAAGATTAGTCCTCCTATCACCTCCTTGAGAATTACTACCCTTCTCTAGACACCTATAGGCCGGGTGTCCCATTTGATTGCAGTGATAATAGTTCATAGTGGCAAAATAATTGCCTCTTCCTTGTCCACCACTCCTTCCTCTAAAGCTAGAACCTCTTCCTCTACCACCTCTACTATAGCTTCCTTCTTGCTGCTCGGAGTGCCTGACTTCTCCTTGAATCCTTGATTCTGAACTCCTTCCACCATAGCCACCTCTTTGTCCTCTACTATCTTTTCCTTTACCTCTACTCTTGGAGGTTTGCTCTTGCTTCCTTTTACTTTTCTCCTCTATCTTTAATGCCATTTGATAACATTGGTGGATGGTTTTGAAGTTCACTAGGCTCACGTCTTCTTGAATAGACCACTTGAGTCCATTCAAATACCTTGCTAGCTTGATGCTTTCATCTTCAACCACCTTTGATCTGAGGCACAACTTTTGGAACTCCTCGGTGTATGATTGGACATCCAAATCTTTTTGTCTAAGATTATGTCTCCTCCTATGTAACTGGACTTCATAGTCATTAGGTAGGTAGGTCTGCTTTATTTTGGTTACCATGCCTCTCCATGTAGCTATAGGACCCTTTCCTTCTTTCTCTCTTTCATTTTGCACAAACTTCCACCATGTGAGAGCTGAACCTCTCAACCTTGACTTGGCCACCTTAACTTTTTGGGCTTATGATATACCATCACATTCAAAGTGATTCTCTATACTTTCAATCCAGTCCATGACTGAATCAGGATCCATTTGTCCACTGAATAGTGGCACACCTTCCAAAGCTTTTCCGCTTAAGGCTTTCAGTGCCTTCAAGAAGGGTTCTTCGAAAAGAACAGGGTCAATTGTTGGAGCTTCCTACTCCAAGTCCACTTCCTTTTCCTTTGCTTCCTTCTCTTGGACTTCATCCAGGAGTTGCTCCATTCGGGACAATATTTCTCTTAGTAATCGATTATCCTCTTCTTGTTCTTCTACCTTCTTAGCTAACTCAGTGTTAGTCACCATGGTACTATCTTCCTCTGGTGTATTCTCTCCTACTGATTCAGTGGGTTGCAACATTAATCACAAGCCTGATCAAACTTTGCTCTGATACCAATATGGTGTAAGTGTTCCAAGGCCTTCTTGCACAACTAGCTATGAAGACTTTTCTTTGTATTCATCCAGGAACTTGATATCTTCTAGGTTATTTTGAGGCTTATATTATCAAATAAGTCCTAGTTCAACTCCTCTCCAAAAGTCTTACACCTTGTGCTTCACCTTGAAAGACTAACACCACCTTGTTCTGGGCAAACTCTCTCCTACACTTAGAAGACTCTAAGTTCCAACTTCATACAAAACCTTGAACTGATTGCAGGGGTGCTAAACATGTTGGGAACATGCCAAGAACTTCCAACTAGATCCATCTTTGAGGGTCTTCCACCTTCTTTCTTACTGATTTCAAGAATTGGTCTTGAGGAGGCCTATTTCCTTGTAGCCCTTGACAGTGGCCATTTCCCTATTCCTATCCAAACTTTCCAAACAACCTAAAAAACAAGTTACACATTCAAATACCATTTTTGATCCTCTAAAATGTTCACAAGGTTTCAGAACCCTAACTCCTCCATACACTGGTTTCCTATAATCTAGGTCAAATAGGGCTAAAAGACCTAATTACTAGGGTTTCTCTGTTTTCTCACTCAAAATTGAATCAAATAGATTGGTAGAAATCTCAATCCTCTTGGCATGTTAGGATATATCTATACCCTACCTAGAACTATACTTGTTTCGTACTGTACCTCCATCCCCTGCCTAATCTCTTCAATTTTTCACTGTCAAACCTCTAACCGGGCACTTTGAACTCACCTAGGGTTTGATTTTAAATACAAATTCTCGACTCTTCATGACCCCTAACACTAAGTATATATAGGAAAATGGCTCCCCTAACAAATCCATCTATTCTCAGGAAGATCCCATGGCTAGATTTCATGGGGGAGCCATAAAAAGGCAAACTGGTCATGACAGGACCAGAAAAACCTCTAAACCTTAACTTATGAATTCAAAACACTAAATTAACTCAAATTAACTTGCTTGCAAAAGAGAAAAAGCTTAGAACTACCCTGCGAACACAATCCCAATGTCAAATCAGTACATCCAATTCACTTATTATCACTGTCACTTCAAAACATTTGGTAAACACAGAAAAACATAGAATTTGCAGAGTCCTCCTCTATTCACTTTCAAAACCAAAACTTAATTACAATCTAATTGCTTCCATTCAAGCCTCCTTGCATCTTAGATACCATTTACCATCTTTTTAGGGTTTGTTGGTCTATCCCACACTCCTATCTTTTAGGGGATCCTATGTAACCGAGTTGCATGCAACATTTGCGATAATGGCAAATGTTGTCATGACAACTTTGTAACAACATTTGGCAACTTGTCCTTATGCCATCATCCTAACTCTTAGGACCTCTATCTCCTGTATTTCGAGCAACCAACTCCCTTAACTACCTCATGTCATCTTTTTAACAACATTGATGTGTTTAGAACACATTTAAGACTCAAAATCCCAACTTAAGCTACTAGGCTAAGCAAAACCAAAAATTATTAACTATGACTAAACTTTGGTGACCTTAGTCCTAATGACTAATTCACCTAGTCTACACACTAGCAAGACCTTCTAAGGTCCAAAATAAACACCCAAACCCTATGACTTGGGTAATGTCAGATACAAGCCAAAAAATGACAATTAACAAAATGGAGGTTAGCCTAGGTGCTCCTGTACCACCATACCAAAACCACAGAGTTTCATGAGGAAAACACACTTTCCGCCATTAGAGCATCATGCCCATCTCACTATTTGGACTCACCTACACTCTCACAGCATTCACACACATATTAACTAATGTTAAAGACACATTCCACAAGTTACAATAGCCACAGTGAATTGAATGGGTCAGTTTTGCATTTTGAAGACATACAAACCCTTAAATCTACAAGTACAGACCCCGTTATAGTAATTCCTCAATATAATGCTCAAAACTTAATGAAAAGCATCAAGAGTAGATTTAAATGAAAGCTAAGACAATTAACTATACAATCCAATTCAATTTTTATCAATATTATGTTGTGTAGGTTGTATAGTGACCCTGCAATCTCAAGAAATACAGAAAAAGAAGGAAAAACATAGTAGTTTTATTGTGCCAAACATAAAAATTGTTTCAACAACCTTTACATCAAGTTTATTCACATATTTAATTTTTTTCCAACCAAAACCAAATTTTCCAACTTCCAAAATTAGCCATTCAAATCTATATGACCATTGGACTTCCTAATCTGCCCTTTTACAACCTTTCAATTTTGCATTTTTGCACAATTAACAACTTTTCCATGTTTTTGCACTTTTTGAAATATAAACCACCTAAACACCTAATGACCACTCAAACATGACCCAATACATTAATTAATGGTCTCCATGACCTTATTTAGAAAAAAATACACCAAATAGTAAAGCCTACTCACCAACATCTTGAATTGACAAATTCTGCTCAAAGGTGCCCCTACATCTTACACCCCAACTTGTAATTTTTCCAAGTCTCTTGTAAAAGATACTAAAACTTGTCCACCACTATACCTTTATTGTATTTTACCTTGTAGAACTCCTTTATTAGGTTCATCTTGCTTTTTTTTCACACTGACCTTGACATGCTTGTCCATGTCATCACTTGTTTCATGCTCCAACGGCACGCACTATACTGTGGGTTGTTCCTTAACTTTTCCACCATAAAATACTAAAGTTGTTCTCTCTTTCACCTCTATACTCAACCCTCTATCAATTGTCATCACTTTCATTTTTCCTTCATGCTTGGATCTTTGTCCAATGCTCTTCATAATTACACCCTTTTCACTATTGGTCCTACAGACTTCTATACCATCACACTTATTAGTCTCTATCAGACCTACAAATATCATTTCCACTATTCTATCAACCTTACAAACCTTTGTTTTATCACTATTCAACTTCCTCTACATTGTATTCACTACTACAGGGAACATGACTATCCCAACTATGATTCCATCACACTTTTCATTCCTTTCCACAGGCTTTTCCCTCTTATGCTACACTATATCAGTCTGAAACACATTTCCATCCACATTCCTCTTCCACATGAAGGCAACCTTTACAACAACTGACTACACCCTGTCTCTATTCTTCTTATCTACTCTCCCAATAGTGTTAAGCCTTGCATTGGCTTCCAACCCTTTATTCTTACTTTCTTAAACACCCACAAACTCTTTCCTCCCTATCATGATGATCTCACCTTGTTATTTAGTTTGTTCATTCAATGGAGTTAAAATTAATGTTCTTCCATCCTTTTCAATTGTATAAGTTTTTTTTCTTCCATCATAGATTTCTAACCTGTCAAACTACCAGGGCCTTCCAAGCAATGCATGACAACAACTCATAGGTAAAATGTCACAAACAACTTTATCCTTGCCTCTACAAATTTGAAACTCAATTGAAGCTTGTTCACTTACCACAATGGATTGATTATCACTAACCCAAGACACTTTATATGGATTTTCTCTAGGTACACTTTCCAAATTCAATTTATCCACCATTCCACTAGATACCATGTTATTAGTGCATCCTGAATCCACTATCACTTTACATACCTTGTTTTTACATCTGCAAGTTGTCCTAAACAATGCTCTTCTCTGAATCAACTCCTTCTCCTCGGTTGTCTTCAAGAGTTTCCTCTTCATCATCAAACTTTCACCTACTTCAGGAGCAACATGAATACTATTGGATATTGAACTTTTAGCTTCATCCCCTTCAACAATTTGTGGTCTTCTTTCATTCTTCCTTTCTCCTCCACTTGATGTTGAACCAAATTTTTTGGGGAATTTATAAGAGGGATGACCAAACTCTTGGAAATTGAAACACCTACCTACAAAAATGTTAGGATTCCTTCTTCCCCTTATGCCTCTAAAACCTCCTTTGAAATTTGCAACTTGTTCTTCTCTTTTAGGTGCATCCTCCTGGTTCTCATTTGTTTGTCTTGGAGTAGAGAAAGATCCTCTTCCTCCTATTATGTTGCCTCTTCCTATAACTGTCTTCTCTTGTTTTCTTTTTACTTTTTTGTCATCCTTCAATGCCATTTGATAACATTCTTCTACACTCCTAGGATTTGTTAAAGCCAATTCATCCTATATGTTCAATCTCAAAGCACCCAAGTACCTAGAAATATTCTCATCTTCATTCTCATTACAGTTAGATCTCATAATTAATCTATAAAATTCTTATGTGTATGATTTTACATCCATTTCCTTTGGCCTTAAACTTTGCAACTTCTTAAACATCTGAATAGAATAATCAGAAGGGAGAAATTTACCTTTCATCTTGGCTACCATCTTGTCCCATGTCACAATATTTTATTTTCCTTGCTTTCTTCTTTTTGACTGTAGATAATCCCACCAAAAAAGTGCATGACCTTTTAGCTTTTTCTTTGCAATCTTGAATCTCTCTTCTTCAGGGGTATCTTCACACTCAAAATAATTTTCCAAAGATGCTATCCAATCTAGTAAATATTCTTCATTCAAGTTTCCACCGAAATTTTGAACATTAATCTTCACTTTATATTTGTCACTCTTGACTACCTTCAATAATTCATCCATTCTCTCATCTTCAGGATCAAGTACTTCCTCAACATCTTCAAACTCTTCTTCATCTTCATCATCTAAATTAATACTTTCAACTTCTTCTCTCCTTTTGTTTGTTTCCAAGGCTTCCAATATTTCCTTCAATTCTCTTATCTCTTTAATATACTGAACCTTCAATTTATTCACTTCCTTTTCTACATTCTTTCCTTTTGGAGGCATCTTCTTAGGTTTTCCTTTTCACCTTCCAATCTTTCTTTCACAAACTACAATCTTCTTCCACAAAGATTTGGTACCTTTTCTCTGATACCACTTGGTAGAAATTAGGGGAGGTCCTACAACCACACAACACAATTCCAAACAATACCACAACTTATCAAGTCACCAAGTTCTCAATTTATCACTATCACATCAAATTCTCACAATTCCTTGTAGCATTGCAAACTGACTCAATCGGGTATATCTTTTAGAGAAGTTCTTCATAGAACAGGACTATCAAATTTTCAAGGACCCATTAATCTGTTAAAAAACATATCAACAAACCACAATAGGTTTCTTTGTAAAAACTTCTTGAAAACAAGTTTCTTGGGCCTACTAGACCTCAAATTAGGCATAAACAAAGGACCTAGCCTCAAAACTTTTCCAAAACCACCGAACTCATTATGGAATCAATCTAAAGGTGTCAAAACCTAAGAATTCACAAATACTTGTTAGAAACTCATTCTCCAAAGTGCCAAAACCCAAAACCCTCTTTTATTGCCAAAAACCTAGGGTTTTAATGAAAAACACATTTCAAGACCTTATAAAAACTTTCCACCACCTCAAATAGGTTCAAATACCTGTACAAATGCTTATTCCATCAATAAATAACATTTCCACAAAATATTTCCCTCTTTACCATACCAAAACCACATAATTTCAAGAGGAAAACACACTTTCTGCCATTAGGGAGTCATGCCCAACTCACTATTTGTCCTCCCCTGCACTCTCATAGCATTCACACACCTATTTATAATGTTGAAGACCCTTTCCACAAGTTATAATAGCCACAATGAGTGGAATGGGTCAATTTTGCATTTTGAAGACTTACAAACCCTTAAATTGGTAAGTACAGACCTAGTTAGAGTAATTCCTCAATATAATGCTCAAACTTAATGAAAATAATCAAGAGTAGATTAAAATGAAATATAAGAGAATAAAATATGAAATAAAATTGAATTTATATCAATAAGATGATGTATGGGCCGTACAGTGACCTTGCAATCTCAAGAAATATAGAAAATGAAAGAAAAACAAAGTTGTTTTACCGTGCCAAACTTAAAAAACATTTCAAAAAATTTTACATTGAGTTTATTAACATACTTAAAGTGTTTTCCCACCAAAACCAACTTTTCCAACTTCAAAAAATGACCATTCAAATCTATATGACCATTGGAATTCCTAATTTGTTCTTTTACAACTTTTCAATTTTGCATTTTTGCACAATTAACAACTTTTCCATATTTTTGCAATTTTTGAAATATAAACCACCTAAACACCCAATGACCACTCAAAAATGACCCAATACTTCAATAAATGGTCTCCAAGAACTTATTTAAACAAAAAGACACCAAATCCTAAAGCCTACTCACCAACATCTTGAATTGACAAATTCCGCTGAAAGGTGCCCCTGCACCATTTTCTCCTATTGTGTAAACTTTTGTCAAAAAAATTGTTAGCCTTCCTGATTATTAACCCTTTTGGAACCCGAACTCCGGTTGGGAAAAATGTGTAATTTTTTTTAATTTTTAAATTAAAAAAGTTTGACACATCAATAGAGAAGGGCAACAAAATTAAACGCTGGTTGGAATCAATATTAATTATTGTTATGGTTTCTCTGTGGTGACAATGTTTGAAAATTATTAAAATAGTCCATGTTCCTCTTGAAGGATAGTTGTTATTTTTCTATACCTCAATAAATATTTTCTATAATGAGAGATTGTATATTAAATGTCAGAAGAAACATTGATGAAATCCTTATTGAGGCGGCTATGTGCAAGATCATTATGGGCCAAAAAGTGGCAATATGATGGGTATGTGGTTGACGAATTTTTATAACCCAAAATTGATGAAATGAAAAGGGTTTTTAAAGGAGATTCTCAAATTTCCACCAATATAAATTATGTTTTACTTTGAATTTAATAAGTGATTATTATTCTTTTTCTATTCAAATTACGACTAAAGTCCTGATTGATAGACTGATTGAAAAACATCTATAGCTTTCAATTGGTATCACATTTTTTGAATCCAAAACATGTGTCACATTCTATGCTTTTCATACTATAATATTAAAAAAAGAAAAAATGAATTTCATGAATTTTTGACCAATTTAAGGTGGTTAGACATATGATTCTTTTATTATTTTTAAAAGTTGTAATAAAAAATTGATAATTAATTATTTACTTGGAAAAAATAACAAAAGAATATGCATCACATGAGGACATGAGTCCTCTACTTATATCTAAAATCTTATCAAAAAATACTATCATTTTATTTTGGTTAGGGTGGTCAGACAAACAACTACTTATTCTTTCCTTGAAATTTAAGTGCTACTACATTGAAATTTCATATTTTCACCAAATAGATTTTTTTTTAAAACAAACCTAGTAGTTTAGAAACTACATTAAATTTTCTACATATTCTATTCTTACATATTTTTAAAATAATATAGATAACTTATTCAATTTTTTATGTGAAGTTGCCTAACTTTGATTTTTTATTTTTGCCACTTAAGGGCCTATTTTTTCCATGATGATCTTGCACATACCCAAGCCTAGAAAAATAAAACTATCCTTGAAGCCACAGAAAAATAGCCAACAATGCCTTATCGAGAAGAACACAAAATATTTTATTACTTTGCAATGACTGCCACTAGACATAAACCATAGATCAAATAATTTATTCGAGGTCACAAAACAACGATCAACAATGTCTTTATGGAGAATAGCATAAACTATTTTATTACTTCAACAAACAAGAAAAATTTCAATAAATGCACTATGTTGATCTCCAATAGGGAAACTCCAACTATCAATTGAAACATGATCCCACAATAGTGGTTTACAATTTTTGGCCAAACTGGACACTGAAATATATTTTTTTAACTAAATCTTCACTTTCGGGCACCTATAGCGGCTAAACCGTGAGGAATTTGAAGATGATGCAAAATAGAGTTTCATGACATTTTTTCTATAGATTCTAAATATATTTTTTACAAAATTTTTGGAATCTTATTGCACTTCTTTTTCCATCTCCCTTGAAAACTAGTTTTTTTCAGAAAACAACATTTTAAAGAAGTGACGCTTACCGTATAACGCATAACTTTTTTTCCATGAAAGATAAAATTATAATTCTTTCGAATTTAGATTCATAACTATAATATCTAGTGCTTACACTTGGTTAGATAGTTTTTATTGAATATTTTTTCTTTAATCAAATTTTGAATTCAAACCAATTATAATTCAGACATAGCGTGACCGTATAATGCATAATTTTTTTTGTATGTAGCGAAATTCATTTTTTTTCTTTGTTAGATCAAGGACTTCAATATCTGGTGCAATAATATTTTTAAGTTTTTTTTTTTAATAATCTACTATTTTTCCACATGTGTAGAACATAGAGCTTGATTTTCGGTGAAAAACCCACATTCACAAGAAATACAAAATAAATATAATAATAATAAAATTAAATTTATTTAAAATTATACTTTTTGGGAAGCTTATAATAAGGACTACATACTTGCAAAAAAAAAATTTAAATGAATTCATTTGATCCCCCAAAAGGTAAATCAAAAGTGGTTTTTTATCAACATTTTGATAGGTGTAAAGGAGACTCTGTTATAGTTATGGTTTAAAACTAGCTGGGTTCTATCCAAGGGGGTTTAATTTAAGGTAGTTCGATCAAACCCTCTTCAATTGGAATTCTTTATATGAAACCTTTTTAAGTCTTAAATCATTATATTTTCTAAAAATATGTGATTTTAGCAAAAAATCAATTCCTCCTATAAATTGTAAACCAGCTTTGTGGGATCACCATATGTACCCATTATTTTGTCAATTGATGCAACAATTTTGGATGAATGGACATAGGGCTGAGCCATGCCAAGCAACAATAAATTTTTGTGGAGAATTTTAAGTATAGGCCTACAAAAAAAATAGTAATTATCTTATGGAAATAATAAGCATAGGAAGGAGTATATATGAATGTTGTTTATGTCTAATTTCACATACATACATATCTTCACATGGGGATGAATGTTGTCTGTCTCTAATTTCACAAACATACATAACTATACATAGCGAATGTAAAATGAACAACAACAAAAGAAGGTTTGCTCTCCACCCTGCCTTATTGGGTCATGGAGCCCCATAGGCTCTCACCAAATCCTCGAGCAAGAACATGCATTGTCCACCACTATGATCAATGGTGAAACTAATCTTTCTTATTACACTTAATATAAAGCCTATTATTGTAAGGATGCCTCTTTGAGGATGAAACAAATAACAACTATCCTCCCAAAACAATAAATATTAGGAGGATTATATATGAATGTTTTCTACATCTAATTTCACATACATACATATCTACACACAATAAAAGAAGAATGAAACACTACAAAAGAGACACATACTTTTTTGTGTGTATATATTTCCAAGCAACAAATTCCTACATATGCATCAAACACATGTAATACATATATTTGCAGTTGAAAAACAAATTCTACATCGATATATATGTATCTAAAGTTAAATGAACATATATATGTATTGTTGATTGTTGTTGAATAGCTCCAAAAATATTATTTCATTTATGATTTCCATGTAGTTCCAATGAGTGGAAAGCAATAAAAGAGTCTACATATACTCCTACGAAGGAAGATCTATACATATATATATGCATCTAAAGTTATATGTAGACAATACACATGTATTCCATAGGTGGTGTTCAAACATATGAATGGTGTTTGCATCTCATGTTAGAAACACACATATCTAAACATAGGAAATATAAAATGAAACACGAAAAAATGAGGCCTACTCTCCACCCTACCATATTGGTCATGGAGCCCCACGGGCTCTAACCAAACCCCCGAGCAAGAAAATACATCATCCACCACTTTTATCAATGGTGAAATCAATGTTCCTTATTACACTTAATATACATCCTTTCATTCTAACAAATTTTTTTAAGGATGAAAGAAATAATAACTAAAAAGGTGCATTCAAATTTAGATTCCCCAAGCAATAAACATGGCGAGCAATAGATATGAATTATGTTATCTACATATAATTTCACATACATACATATACTCACACAATAAAAGGCAAATGAAACACAACAAAAGAAACACATAATTTTTGTTTTTATATATTTCCAAGCAACAAATTCCTACATATGCATCTGCAAAACAAAAGCTACATTGATATATATATATATATATATATATATATATATATATATATATGAAGTTAGATGGACATATATACACATTGTTGATTATTGTTGAATATATTGAAAAATATTATTTAATTTATGGTTTCCATGTAGTGGTGATAGTTGCAAAGCAATAAAACAGTCCACATATATGGTCACAATAATATCTAGCATTGTAAAGTTACCAAAGAAATTAAACAGTTTATGTTATTTTCAATAGGGCTTTGTTCAATGTTGAGTTATAGCTTGAGCTACACAACATACATAGTTATCCACACCTATACGTGTCAATGCATGTGAGAATTGTGAGACCCACCAATGATACTTGATACTATGTTATTTTATTCTTTTGGATAGATAGTTTGATTTTCATTTTAATCATTAGACATTATGTTTTGATATACATTGATGCTTTATGATGTTATTCATGTTATTATTTTTTGACATTAGACCATGTCTTTGAATTCATATTATGGTGATGTGAACATTAGACCTCATATTGGATATTACTGATTAATATGGATGCTCAAGTAGAATTAATAAAATTTATGAATTTTGAATTATCGTTACTGTATGAATTTTTTTTTGAATAAATGTTATTAGGAGGATTTAATGGTGATGATTTATGTGACTATTGTAACTATGAATTGATTTTCTAATGTGAATTAATTGTGATGGAAATTGTATGATGTGAATATATATGTTTTAGTTGCTTTGAATATATGATTTTATTGGATATATTAATGTGTGAAATTGAGTATGCAGGTACAAATTACATGGTCAATGGAATTGGAGGTCTTCAAGGAACCCTATGTGATAAAACCTATGAATTTTGACTATAGTCCATGGGGACTATAGTCTTATTGTGATGTAAAATTTGTAAAGTGGTGTGAGACTTGAATGTTATTTTATTATATAGTTTTATTTTAAGTGTTTAAATTTTTTAAGTGTTAAGTTGCATTTAATTTGTAAAATTTTAATTGGGGGTATTTGATATTTTTATCTTCTTTAAATTGACTAAAAAAGGGGTTAAAAAAGGTTATTTTATGTATTTTTTGTTTTTTTAGCCCCTAGGGTGTTAACCCAAGGGTTCGACTCTTGATTCAAGGTATATATTGAACTAAAATTAAGATATGACCTCTCAAAAAGGCCTAGCTTTAAGGGTGACGAATTTGGATTTTGAATGGGTTACAAATAGATAAATTTTGAGCAAATTTTCATTTATCTCGAGTGTTTTAAACCAAGAGTTATTTTGGAAAAAAATTTAGGTGGACTTCTATTTATCTCTTTCTTTTTGGATTGTTGAAGGGGGGATTTTCTTTCAAGGATTTGGAAAAAATTTCATTCTAGTTTTGGAAGAAGTTGTTTTGGGTGGAAAAAGAGTCTAGAGGAAAAACTTGAGCACTTCCACATATTTCTTCCTAGAAAGCATATGAGGTTGGTTTCTATCCTTTTGTATTTTTTCTTGGTTGAATTTGTTAATTTTTGAAAAGACTATGAGTATTCATTATTGTATTGTTAGTTGTGGGTTTTTATTTGTGTTGGGTTGTATGGGGATGTCTCTCTCAGATTTTGAGAGCTACCCAAGTGTGGGGTTGAGAGAGGATGATCCTCAAATGGGGAAAACTCCAACCTTTGAGAAGGTGGAGATTTTGGGTATGAGTACCCACATTATGGGAGTATGGGGTTTTGGGGTATGAGTGCCTAGGATTATTTTATGGAGTTGGATGGATGGAGAAGTGGAGAAAATTTTTGATACTATACAAATCTATATTTAAATATACATGTTTCCCCATTGGGTAGTGATATCTCCTAAGTCTCCCCCTTTCTTGAATCTTTGAGAAGATTCAATGTGCATGTGAATCCCTGGGTTTTGGGTGTTATGGTATTCATTTGTGTGCAACCTAGTTCCTTTGATGGCCTCCAAGCTCGAGGGTGATCAATTTTCCAGTCTAAGGTTGGGTGGTGAGCACCCCATTGGCTTCAGAAAAAAATTGTTTCATGTGTAGGTTCTATGGACTTGAAGGGAGCTTATAGTTTTAACGGAGATGCCAGTTAGGACTATGTTTCCATCATAATTAACATTGGAGGAGTCCTTCCATTTTGTAACCTATCATATTTGGTTGATTGTAAAAATTTTGGTGTGTTGTTGTAAACATATTATCTGATATTTTATGTAAAAGAATGACTAGAAAGAAAGAGATATTCACCTATTTTACTTTGCATTTGTAATTGCTAGGTTAAATTAATTTTTGTAAAACAATAAAAAAGAAAAGAAAAATATATGCTTCTTGCTTGAAAAGGAAATAATCTGATTTTATTTTATTTCTCTGGTTCAATTCTATGAATAAAATTGTTTGACTTACCATCATCTTCTATGAATGTTAAAGAATCATTGCTTGTTCTTGATAGGGAAGAAGTATACATTGTTATTTCTGAATCTCTATTGTCATATGGAGTATTATTAAATATTTCTTGTCCTACAACAAAGAAAATTATATATATATGAAAATGGATTCATATAGTACTTTGTTTTAAATGGAAAAATGTGATGTTTATAGAGATTAGTTGGGAAAAATAGTATTGTATTAAAGTTATTGCCCTTGCTAAATAGATACAATGTATTGTTGATTTGAGTACATCTGTCTGCTTGGTTCATTCAATACAATTATTAAATGTTTTAGGGAATTAATAATGAGAGTAGAAGTGCACAAAGAACAAAAATTGTAGCCATACTGTCAATAATTTACCTTTTTTTTCTAATTGAACTACCTATTGTTTTTGGGTCTTTGTATTATGTTTTTATGGTTAAGTCAGTTAATAAAAATGGAAACAAATAAATTTATTTATTATGCAGACCTTCCATATTTAAATTTTTAGCCTTAAATCATGAAGATAGTTTTATCTAGAATGGATGAAATTCCAAACTGAAAACTAAAAAATCGGCTAGATTTAATTTCTTAAAAAAAATCCACCAAACTCCATCTTAGACCTCCTTAGACAAAAATTTTCCTCCTCCCAAGCTAAATTTCTTAACCCTCAAGCCATTGATGTGTGTTACCCTGTACAAAAAAATAATGAACACAAAGAAAAAGAAAGAGTAAATAAACAACTATCATAAAGAAAATAGAGATCAAACGAATTAAGGAAATAGCGTTGGGTTTATCCTTTTAGAATTATTCTATGAAATCCATATTGGGGGCGCCTAAGGAGTGAGGTGGGTCTTAAATTTATTAAGCTTTTAGCTTTTAAAAGAAAAACATGAGTGACTTTACTTAAAACTTAACTTACTTTTCATTCCATCATAATCTTTAAGTTAAAAAAAGACTTTAAAATAAAGGAACCAGAAATAAAAGCTTATTAGTTGGGAAGTTTTATGGTTTAAGTTAAGGAAAATTTAAAAAGGCATGTGATTTGTTTATTTTTTTTGAAAGACTAATATAAAAGCTACTTTTAGCTTTAAAAGTAATTTGAAACTTGTTCTTCAAGACTAGTTAATTATATTTCTATTTAAGAAGTAATTATTTCCTCATAAATATAATTATATATATATATATATATTAATGTTTTAAGACTAATTTATTTATATATGAATTTCTTGTTACAAATAATTTTATGTAAATCTTAAAGATTAGTTTAATAAAATTAAATATTCATTATTTGTATATATATATACTGAGAATAAATAATTTATGTAAAGATAAAAATAATTAAATATAAACATAAATATAAATATGTATGTAAATAAAAATAAATAGAGTTTATTATCATATTAATTAGTAAAAGATTCATGGTTTTGGTTATTGGAAATAGATTTTAACAATGACATAATGATCATTAAACTTTTGTATGTAACGGCATGTTGACAAACAGTAGGTGTCTATATGTTATTTTTTAAAAAAATTGTTAGTTGTGTTTTTGTCCCATGTAGGTTTTGGGTGTAAGTTATGGGCATTACAAGAATATGTGTGTGTGTGTGTGTGTGTGTGTGTGTGTTTATACACACACACACACACCCACACACACACACGCGCGCGCACACACACACACACACACACATCTATATAGATGTATAAGTATAAATGTAGATATATATGACTGCTTTATGCATATTCAGTTACATATATAGGTATGTGACATGGCCTTATGAATGGACAACTACGACCAATATATTGAACATTCAACCAGTATTAGAATATTAAAAGCACAATCATGAGATTGAAATAAGTATGGGTTCAAGGGAACAAACAATATAGCCAGGAATAGTATCATATCCATATGCAATATGACTTTAAGAGTAGAAATTCCAAAGCACTAGAGAGAAAATTTAAGTAGCATGAGAAGATTATAAAGGACATATATTAGAATACTCTACACTAAGCCATCAGGAGAAGTTTAAATCCATAGAATCAAATGTCAAAATTTTGATTATATTCTACATTTTAGTCATGTGCAATGACGGATTTTAATAACCTGAAAGTATTGTGCAATCGATAGACCACAATCATGATTGTACGTCACATAGGAAATATTATAAAAATTACATTATGTATTTTAAGCATGTGCAACTATCGAATGCCAACACTATAGCCAACAACCAATGTGGAGACATAAAAGTATGTTGTAACTAGAAAAGACAAGAAGCAAAGAAGTATAATGATTTAAAACTGGACATATTTATATATAGATAAATCAGAAAAGACAAGAAGCAAAGAAGTATAATGATATTTAAAACTGGACATATTTATATATAGATAAACACATCACCTCATAGATACATGTAAAAAATACATACACACACATTCAAACTAACACATACATATAAGATATCAAATTTGCATGCACATACACATACAAATGCATTACAAACACATATATCTACATAGATCTATATCAAGATGTTCTATGCACCTAGAAAACTAATGCCAAGGCAATAGCGAAATATATTTAGAATGATGCATTTTGTTACACTATATGTCCCTTGTAGGCCAATGGTACACAATGCAAGATAAAGTGTGAAGGATCTACAAAAAATATATGGCACTACCATAAATTCTAGACAATTGTGGATGATTGTGACATTTAGTATTTGTTGCAGTTGAAGATGGAAGTGCACACGGGTGAGATTTGGGCTACTGATTTTGATGAGGCTACAACAAGCTTTTCGTAGATGCCAACAAAACAAATTTATTTGTTGCAATATATGTCTTCTGGTGCAATGACTCCTCAATATGTTATCAACGGTGTTACCTACAGTTCTTTTGTTCTCACTAGCAGATTTTATCAGCTAAGCCAAATCAATGAGATGTTGAGGACCACAGTATGACTCCAGAAGGAGAACATGACTCTAGAAGCAAAAGCACGGGAAAGAGGTAGCAAAAAATGAACCAATTATTGGCATCTGATATGCAGGCACATAGATAACAAGGAAGAACATGGCAATGTTGACACATCTCAAACTTGGAACCATTTTTTCCCTAACACATAGGCTACTCCCAAATGGCTAGAAAAAAAAAAGGTAAAGGACACAGAAATAGCTCAAATATAAATAAGTTAGACTATATATTACAAGGAAATGTAATTGAAAAAAAGAATTTGTGCAGTTCTCTAGATGCACACGACAAAGAGAAAATACAATTCTTAGCAGCAAAAAGGAAACAAGGAACAAATTTATGGGATTGGTGCCCGAGGGTTGTCTAGTAGCCTGGGGAGAGCTAGAGTCCACCAACATTATTGGGGCTGCTCTTTAAAAATCTTAGAGTTGCAATGCTAGTGGGTTACTATGAGATCTATGCCACAACAACACAAGGGATGAATGTTCAATTAAAGTAACAAAGGTTGACGAGCTCTATTCCCAATTTTTGGTTTCAAATTTTCTGTAGAGACATTAAAAATATGAGGGAAAACAAACAATATAAAAATGGCACATTTGGAAAACTCCTTATAGATAATTTTGAAAATAGTCTATATTCTTTCAAAACAACCAACCAAGAACATACATTGTCCATCAGTGCGATCAATGGTTGCATGAATGTTCCATATAACACTTAAAATACAACTTATCATTCCAAGAATTTCCCAACAAAATAAACATAAGGATTAGTATGTATCAATGTTTGCATCTACTATGACATACATACATATCTGCACAAAGGGGAAATACATTGTCCATCATTGTGATCAATGGTAGCATCAATGTTCCACCTAGCACTTAAAATACAACTTATCATTCCAAGAATGTCTGAATATGTATCAATGTTGTTTGCATCTACTATGACATACATGCATATCTGCACATAGGGGAAATAAAGTGAAACACAACAAAACAAGGCACTATTCATCACTCCAATCAATGGTGACATTAATGTTTCATATAACATTTAAAATACAGATTATCATTCCCTACGTGTAGATATGTATGTATCTGTTCTTTTGTGGTGATGGTTGCAACGCAATAAAATAGTTTATCTTATACAGTCTATGTTGTTTTCCATAAGGCATTGCTAATTATTGTTCTCTAGCTTTGGCTATATTGTTTCATTTTTTATAAGGCACTATTGGAAAAATTAATATATTCATGTTCATGGGTTAGTTACTATGAATTATTATGCTTTGTGTGCTTTTACCATCTAGCTCATTATTGAAACTAATATTTTTTCACTTATGACTTGCATTTTGTGGCAATTTACTATGAATTTTACTATTGTCTATGACACTATTGAAGTCAATATTATTTCATTTATGGTTTACGTGTGGTGTGGATTGTTTCTATATTAAGTGAAATAAAGAACATTGGTTTTATTAAGTATCACAATGATGGAGAATGTATGTACTTTCTCAAGTGTTTGGTGATAGCCTATCAGGATTCTTGACACAACATGGTAGGGTGGAGAGCAACCCTTCTTTCGTTTTGTTTCATTTTTTGTGGGGAAAATTATTAGAACTGGGAATTTTTTATTACTTTTTTAACCATCACCCCATGCAAAAAACACAAAAATAATCTCCAACCACCTTCATAGACGATCAAAAATGAGTGATCAAACTTTCACCTTCATAGAAGCTCGCCGATGTGGCATCAACATTAATTGTTGCACATGGTTTTCATGTAGTGGTGATGGTTTTATAGAAGCTTTCCATTGTGGCATCAATATTAATCATTGTATGGTTTCCATGTAATGGTAATGGTTGTAATAACACTTACCATTTTAAACTTAGAAAACATAGCAAAGCTTTGCACAATTTTCAATAACGAATTGTTGGGTGTTGTTCTATGGCTTTACCTGCTATCAAGGTTGTGGGACAAGACATCAAGCTTTTGTAACGGTACAAGTTCAATCACCCTATTCAACACATGTATTAGTATTTGTAACTATTCTTATATATACTTGTGGAGATGTGTGTTTGCATGTATACATCTACATATTCATATACCCAAACATATATGTATGAAATTGAATTTTCTAAGTGCATACAACATGTTCATACAAATGTGTGTAGATATGTGTGTTTGTAATACATTTTTATGTGTATATGCATGGAGGATTTCTTCTGCTAAAGCCACAGGTCAACAACCACCAATTCCTTACCGAGAAGTACATGAACTATTTTCATACTTTGCAACCATCGCCACTACATAGAAACCATACATCAATTAATGTTGATGAAACTCACCATTTTAATTTTTTTGGCCTTCTCTATCAGCTTTCCAAACTATATTAAGTGCAATAAGAAAAATCCGTTTCACCAGTGGTGATAGTGGTGGCCAATGTATCTTCTTACTTGGTTTGTGTTTGGTGGTGATGGTTTTGCATGGATTTATTACTGTGACTTTTTGTCTTTTGTTGGTTTTTCCATCTGGGCTATTTTTGTAAACAATATTTTTTCATTTATGGTCTCCATTTTGTGGTGATGGTTGCAATGTAATAAAATAGTTACTGTTATACAGTTTATGTTGTTTTTCCTTCTTTTGTTGTGTGCCATTTAATTTTCCCTATGTGCATGTATGCATATTTATGGAATTACATGCAGACAACATTCATATGTACAAAAACCTATATATTAAGTGTAATAAAAAAAATCATATCACCATTGAATACACTAGTGGAAAATGTATGCAGGCTTGCTACAAAATAGCATAAACTATTTTACGACTTCGACAAGTTTTAAATGCAAGGTCTGGAAACCTAGAATGAAACATATCAATCAATAAGAGAAATAGGCATGTACCTTTGAGTCATTGTATTATGCAATAATTGAATCATGAAAATATTATTATAAGTATTTAACTAATAATATATTTTTGATTGAACCTTATGCTCCTTATTCTCAAATTCCATGATTAAATCTTTGACTCTGAGCAACTTATTATAACAAGTAAGTATCGTATGAATCATCAAACATTCACACTCAATAACCTCTGGTTTCTCTATATTTTATATTCTCACATCCAATGTATGAGGGTTTCCCCTTATAAAATGATGAATTTATGGTGTTTGGAATTTTGTCCAACTTGAACATCTTTCTCAAAAAGAATAAAAGAAGAAAATCAGGACATGTCCTCAAAACTAAGAAATAATTCTGCTTTATGACCATGGGAAGAAGATCATTCTTCATATATCAATAAATAGTGAAGGTATCAATGAACATTTTAAAATTGTTACTTTGTTGGAGTTAGACATGACATGGGATCCCATTTATTATTGGTTGGTTATTGATTATGGTGAATTTATCATAAATTAGTTGGTGATTCATTGGTGCATAACCATACTATTATATCTTTTAGTTTCTAGGCATGGCTTAGTCAATATGCTCGATTAAATTCAAATGTACTATGCATTAATGTGTTAAATTTTATTGCACCACAATTAGTCGCAATGGAAAAAAATTAACACATTTATTTCTATAACCCATTAGTTTATGCATAAATTTGGATAGTAGGTTTTATTCTAATCAAGCTATTCCCAAAAAAAAATTGAACAAGCCTGCAACACAACACATTTTTTAAAATACTAGATTAGATGGGCATTAGCACAAAAGTAAAATAATTCACAACAACAAACACATGCAAGGGGAGAAAGAAACAATCCCAACAACATATTCTATTAACTTTCCTTGCAACCATTAGCACCACACGAAAAGCGTAAATGAAACAATATTGGTTTCAACAATGCCTTATCAAAAATGAAACAATATAGCCAAAGCTATAGAAAAATAGTTGACAATGCCTAATGGATAACAAAATAAACTCTATAACATGCACTATTTAATTGTGTATAAAAAATGAAACAATATAGCAAAAGATAGAGAAAAACAATCAACAATCCCTTGTGGAAGACAACATAAAATGTATAATATTGCAACCATCACCATAAAACGAAAGCCTTAAATGAAACAATAATGGTTTCAACAACAACCTAGAAGATTATTTGCTAAGCAATACCTTCTCAGAAATAACCATATACACACATACACACCCACACATATATATAAACATTAAAAATAGCAAACAACAATTGTGGAGATATAAGTGTATGTGGCAATCGAACCAGACATGAAGCAAATAACTATATTGATATTAAAAACTAGACATATCTATATATAGATAAATGCATGACCTCAAATATACATGTAGAAAATTCATAAACAAACATACACACTCACACCTTAAATGAAACAATAATGGTTTCAACAACAACCTAGGAAATTATTTTTTCAACAACACCTTATCAGAAAGGAAACAACATAGCCAAAGCTATAGACCAATAGTCAACAATACCTTATGGATAACAACATAAATTCTATAACATTTAGTATTGTATTAAGAATCAAATATGAAACAATATAGCCAAAGCTAGAGAACAACACCCAGCAATTCCCTATGGAAAATAACATAAACTCTAAAACATTAACTATTTTACTGTGTTGCAACCATTCACACAAAATGGAAACCATAAATGAAACAATATAGCCTAACCTAGAGAAAAACAATCAACAATTCCTTATGAAAAACAACATGAAATGCATAACATTAACTATTTTATTGCATTGCAACTATCATCACAAAATAGAAGCCATAAATGAAACAATTTTGGTATCAACAGTGAACTAGATGAGAAAACTTGCAAAACAAAAAAATTCATAGTAGAAAACCTATACAAAACCATCGCCACAAAAGGTTAACCATAAATCAAATAATATTGGTTTCAACAAACTATATAGTATTTTTTCAACAACACCTTAAAGAAAAGGAAACAATATAGCCTAAGGTAGAGAAAAACAATCAACACTACCTTATGGAAAACAACATAAATTGTATAACATTAACCATTTCATTGTGCTGCAACCATCACCACAAAATGGAAGCCATAAATGAAACAATATTAGTTGAAATAGTGACTAGATGGAAAAACCCATAAAACAAAAAAAAACACAGTAACAAACTGATTCATAACCTTCACCACAAAATGTGAACCACAAATGAAATGACCATAAATTGTATAGCATTGCAACAATCACCACAGAAAAAAATCCATAAATGAAACAATAATGGTTTCAACAACAACCTCAAAAAATATTTATTGAACAACACCTTATCAAAAATTACCATATACACGGGTTGGGGCCCTAGCTCGGTTGGCTAAATCTTTCCTGTTGCAGGAGGTTGGTCACAAGGTCTAGTCTCCCCCACCCCCGTGGTACCAGAGGGTGTGTCGTGCCAGTGCCACCGGTCACATTAAAAAAGTTTACCAGGCGCACTACAGTTTATAGGGGGTCATGCTACTCGATTCCTGTAGTCTAAAAAAAAATAAAAAAAATTACAATAAACACACATACATATAAACATTCAAAATAGTGAACAACAATTGTGGAGATATAAGAGTATGAGGTAATTGAACTAGATAGGAATCAAATAACCATATTCATATATAAAATTAGACATATATATATATATATATATATGTATATAGATAAATGCATGACCTCAAAGATACATGTAACAAATTCATATTCAAACATACATACTCACACTTTAAATGAAACAATAATGGTTTCAACAATAACCTAGTAAATTATTTTTTTCAGCAACACCTTATCGAAAAGGAAACAATACAGCGAAAGCTATAGAACAATAGTCAAAAATGTCTTATGGATAACAATATAAAATCTATAACATTTACTATAGTATTTCCAATTGAATATGAAACAATATAGAAAAAGCTAGTGAACAACACTCAACAATACCCTATGGAAAACAACATTAACTCAATAACATTAACTATTTTACTACATTGCAACCATTGACACAAAACAAAAATCATAAATGAAGTAATATAGCCTAAGCTAGAGAACAACAATCAACAATGCCTTATGCAAAACAACATGAACTACATAACTTTAACTATTTTATTGCATTGCAACCATCGCCACAAAACAGAAGCCATAAATGAAACAATATTGGTATCAATAGTGACCCAGATGGGAAAATCTGTAAACCACAAAAATTCATAGTAACTAAACCATACAAAACCATCGCCATAAAAGGTGAACCATAAATCAAACAATATTTGTTTCAACAAACTATATAGTCTTTTTCAACATCACCTTATCGAAAAGGAAACAATATATCCTAAGCTAGAGAACAATAATCAACACTTCCTTATGGAAAACAACAGAAATTGTATGACATTAACTATTTCATTGTGTTGCAACCATCACCACAAAATGAAAACCATAAATGAAACAATATTGGTTTCAGCAGTGACTCAGATAGAAAAACCCACAAAACACACAAACACATAGTAGCAAACCAATTCAAAACCTTCACCACAAAACAAAAGCCTTAAATGAAACAATAATGGTTTCAACAACAACCTCAAAAATTATTTATTGAACAATCCCTTATTGAAAATTACCATATACACACATACAAACCCACACATACATATAAACATTCAAAATAGTGAACAACAATTGTGGAGATATAAGAGTATGAGGTAATTGAACCAGATAGGAAGAAAATAACTATATTGAGATTAAAAATTAGACATATCTATATATAGATAAATGCATGACATCAAAGATACTTGTATCAAATGCATATATAGACATACACACTCACACCTTAAATGAAACAATAATGGTTTCAACAGCAACCTAGGAAATTATTTTTCTCAACAACACCTTATCGAAAAGGAAACAATATAGCCAAAGCTATAGAACAACAATTAACAATGTCTTATGGATACCAATATAAACTCTATAACATTTACTATAGTATTGTGAATTGAATATGAAACAATATAGAAAAGCTAGAGAACAACACTCAATAATGCCCTATGGAAAACAACATAAACTCTAGAGGATGCCTCCTTTGGATTTTTTGTGCAAACTTTCTTCTCCTTTATTTCAAACTTCCCTTCTTATTTGAAGTTATCTTATTGGTTTGTAGATGTATTGGACATATGATTTCTTCCATTTTCAAAACCCAAACTAGATTTCTCTTTTGATGGTTTTTGAGAGTTAATCAACTCATCAAGAATTTCAGAACCTCCTTTCAATTTTAGACCTAAGTTGTCAATTTTCTCTTTTGAGTTTTCAAGATCTTTACTCAAGGATACAATCTCTTCCTCAAGCTTTAAACATTCAAAAAATTTATCATTGAGTTTGGTATTCAAAAAATCCTCAATCCACTTGTCTTCTTCAACTTTGAATTTTAAGTTTGAGACCACATCTTTAGATTCTTTTAATTTTATTTCACATTCATTTCCTCTTATTTGAGCTTTATATTTGTCAATTTATTCTTTTGATTCTTTATCTTTTTCCTTTAGTTTTTCAATCCTCTCTTTTTATTTTTTTGGAATGTACTCATATTTGAAAATTTTTAATCTTGCTTCATCCAGACAAGAGTTCTCCTTCAAAGTAAACTTCGCAATCATCAGGATTGATGTCGCAATGTTTAGGTTACATTGCATCTAAATCTAGTTCTAAAATAAACATGTCATTGATTTTTTAACAGACCCCATATATTCAAGATTATGATCAACCTTAGTTATTAAGCTTCTCAAGGCACTTGGCTTTGATACCAATTGTTGAATACAATGTAGTGCTAAGAGAGGTTGAATCAGCATATACTAAAACTTAACCATTCCCATTTGTAGATTAAACATCACATCACGTAATCTAAAAGAAGATAATAGGAGAAAAAATGCACCACACAAAGAAACCAATATTTTTACATGGAAAATCCAATGAGGAAAAAAAATGGTGAGAATTCACTCATAATAAATAAAGCTCACTGCTTACAAAGATTACAATTTTGCTTAAGACTCACTACCTATGAACTTTTGAACTAAAGTGTATAACCTTAGTGAAATATATAATGGACCTGATGAGACTCATTGTCTCAAAGTAGGATACATGGAATTATAATGAGAAATATGAATATGAACTACTATGAAGAAGCATCCAACATATATTGATGTTGCAATCCCTTTTTCACACAATTAACCCTTCACACCAACCTCACACACTTTATCTTCAACATACTACTCACTCACAACATTCTAAAATTGTGATAGCTTCACAAATGAATTTTATCTTTTGTATATATCCTCTGCAAAAAATAAAAACCTTAATTAGGTTGGAAACAAGATAATCTCTAGATGAAACAAATGATATTGCATGGGTCAACTCCAGAAATGCATCCAAAATAATGGAATCTTAGTTACAGAATAGCCCAAAAATATCATAACATATTTATCAAAGGAAGATTAATTAATTGGGATTAACCATAGATAAAAGAACCAATTTTGTGAGCCTAATATCACAAAAAATACCATTGTTTCGATTTGCATCATCCGGGAGAAACCAAGTGCTGCAAGTATGAGAAAGTTTGGTGGTTTCATCATTAATGTTGTCATTGATGTCAACATAGTTTAGAATGTTGCAGATTTTGCATGTATAGTTGAGATGTTCTTGAGATGTTGTGAGTACATGGAGCTATTCTTATGATATTGTATATTTGTTGAATTGATGGGTTTCCAAGTGCTTTTGAGAAAATTAATAAAGAGAGAAGTTAGAGTTATGCATGTGTTCAGAATATGCTTTTTGTTTCTCCTGTGTTGATCCTCTAGTTGTTTAGATCTGAAGAATTGTTGTTGATGATCTGATTGTAATATATACTAATCTATAACTTCTAGGTTGATGGTATGTGAAATTTGTATTCATCGATGTATGAACTGTTCTTCCAGAGTTGGTTTTCTATGGAATGTGAGAAATGTTTATACTCCATTGTCCTCTGTTATTCTGCTTAAGATCTTGCGGATCTGGAATATGTCTTATAATGTTGTTCTCTTGGTTCTAGCAAAGATGCTTGTGGTTTGGTGATCTAGAAGTTAAGTTTCAGAGTTGTATGTGTTTGCATCATCCAGATAGATTGATGGAAAGAGTTCAGTGTTCAAAGGTTGTTTCACTTACTACAGATGTATCTAAAGGAACCTAAGATGTCTTCTCATGCATATGGAGTGTGTTGCATCATTTTTTTTTTATCTTCTTGTTGGAAAGCATGTACATAAATTTTTATTTGTTCTTTCATTAGGTTTGGTTGACCTAGTGTTTACACTTCATATGAAGAATAAAATTTAATTATGGAAACATGTGGTTCATCCGAGACATTATTTTTGGTCTTGGTTAAGTGTGAAATTGGTCTACTCTCATTCCTTTCCACTACGGGAATTTTGAGTTGCCAACCTAATTTGAATTTATGAAATGAAGCTTATGTGGCCAACCTTGGAGAAAGTTTCTAAGGTTGAAGATGGTATAAATGCAAGTTCAATTGTGAATAATTGAGTGATGCAAAGTAATAAAGTAAGCCACAAATTAAAAGAGAAGAATTGTGTGAAAGTGAGTTGAGGTAGTAGTACTTCATTGTGTTAGATTCCTAAAGGCAGTGAGCTAAAGGTTTCTGCTATGTTGTTCATTATGTTGATTTTACTTTTTGTTATCTGCATTTCATGTTCATAAATAATAATAGAATAGTGTGGTTGTGGAATTGATAAGTTTTGAAGTTTGGAGTTTAAATTTGGTGACAACTAATTCAAACCCCTCTCAATTGTCCCATGCATTTTAACAATTGGTATCAGAGCTTTGGTTCCTTGGTGTAGAGCTTGACCACTTAAGGAAGATCATATGGCTCATAAGTTGGTGATCCCTATGTTCAATGGATCTTATTAGAATGATTGGAAAGTACATTGAGAGGATTTATTATTTCTCTTGGTTTCAAGACTTGGAAGGTTGTTTAGATGAATTATGTATTCCTGATGGGTGGTCTTACTACTACAGATGATATTTTTCCTTATGAGGAGAATGAGAAGGCATGCTATCTTAAGTGCTCTATCTAAAACTATGCAAACTAAGGTTCTTTCTTTGAGAACTACACATGAAGTTTTGAAGAAGTTGAAGAGCTCTATGAAGGAAATGAATGAGTAAAATTGAGAAAGAATATGGCTTGAAAGCACATATATGAGAATCTGAAAATGGAATATGGTGAAGATTTTACAAGCTATTTCCAAAGGGTTGAACTTGCAGAAAATGAAGTTAGGAATCAAGGGGGAAACCTGATCAATGAAGATATAATTGAGAAGAATTTTATCACCCTACCAGAGTGCTACAATGACAAGATCTTAGTGATTGAAGAGATGTATGATCCTAAGAATTATACTAAAGAATAGTTATTTGACACCTTGATAGTATTAGAGATGAGAAAGTTTGTAAAGTAGGAAGAAAAGATAGAGACAAAATTTAAGGAAATAAAGAATGAAGATGAACTGGATATTGATGTTTTCGATGAGTTGGAAGTGAATTTCACCATAAAGTTGAAGAAATGCACTGGAAATTATAAAGGTATGTTGCCCTTTAAATGTTTCAATTGTGGTAATATTGGTCATTATGCTTCAATATGTACGAAGAGAGTTGTACATAAGAAGAACAAGTATTATAAAGATAAGGATATAAAGGATAAGAAATATAAGAATTTGTAGTATGTTAAAGAAGAAGTTAGAATGTCTGATGATGAATTTGAATATGAGGGTGATGATAGTGAATGCCTGTTTTTAGCTTTGGAGAATAAATCTATATCTACTAACCTTGGAAAATATGCAAGGGAGAATGTTTTAGAGAATAAAAAGAGTGAGATGGAAGGTATTTTGGTCACCTCTATTCATGCAAAGCAAGCTAAATATTTCTAGATGATTGACGGTGGATACTCTAATCACACGAGTAGAGATAAAAGTAAGTTTACTAGACTTGAGAAGTATGATGGTGCTTTGGTCATGTTTGGTGATGACTTTGGAGGGAAGATTATTGGAAAAGGTACAATTAGTTTTAATGGAATTCATAGGACTAATAATCTATATTATGTAAATGGTTTGAGGCATAACCTTTAGAGTATCGAAAAAATGTGTAGCAATGGTTTTAAACTTGTGTTTAAGAATAATACCTGTGAAATCAAAGAAAGATCTGGAGATATGATTGTTGTTGGAAGGAGAACACATTGAAACATCTATCAAATTAAAGGAGTTGATGGTCAATGCCTTGTATCTAAAGTCAATGAAAGTTGGTTATGGCACTAAAGAACAGGACACATTAACTTTGATAATCTAGTTAGGATAAGGTCAAGAGATGTTGTCCAAGGTCTGCCTAGAATCACAAAGCTTGCTAATACTATTTGTAGAAGTTTTTAGTTGGGGAAACAAACAAGAAGAATTTTTAAGGGAAAGGAACAATCTACTACCAGAATGTTGGGGTTAATTCATACTAACCTCTATGGTCTGACTAGAATAGGAAGCATAAATGGTGACATGTATTTTATACTCCTTATTGATGATTATTCTTGAATGACATGGGTTGCTTTTTTTAGAGAAAAGACTCAGGCTCTAAATAGGTTTAAAGTGTTCAAAGAAAGAGTGGAAAATGAAGTATATCTTAGAATGAAATTTTTGAGATCTAATAGAGGAGGAGAATTCACTTCTAGTGAATTTAATACATTTTATGAAGAGCATGACATAGAAAGATAGTTTTCTGCTTCGAGAACCCCTTAGTAGAATGGAGTTGTTGAAAAGAAAAACTAGATAGTACAAGAATCTGCAAGAACCTTGATGAAAGAATCAAGTTTAATGGATGTGTAATGGAGAGAGGTGATACACACTATTGTTTATGTTCTTAATGCAGTTAAAATTAGAGGAAACAACACAAAGACTCCTTTTGAGTTATGGAATGGTAAGAATCCTACCGTGGAGTACTTTAAGGTAATTGGAAGCAAATATTACATTAAAAGAGATGATTAAAATCTTGGAAAGTGTGATGCTAGTTGTGATGAAGGAATTTGTCTTGGGTACTCTACTACTACCAAACCATACAGATGCTTCAATAAAATATTGAGGAAGATTATTGAGAATGATAATGTGACAGTTGATGAGGACATGCACAAATTTATTGAGATAAGTGAAGTAGAACATGATGATCCTATTTGTGGACAAGTACTTGAAGAGAAAAAGGAGAAGGAAGAAGAAGAAGACAAAGAAGAAGAAAAATAGATTGAAGAAGAAGAATAGATTGAAGAAGAAGAAGAAGAAGAAAATGAACTAGAACTTGTTTCTAAGACTCCGAAGTATGTATAGAAGAATCATCCAGAGGAACAAATAATTGGGGATAAGGGTGAAGGTGTGAAGACTAGAAGTAAACTAGTAGCTAAGGTAAATTTGTGTTTACTCTCTAAAATAGAACCTAATTCTATGATTGAAGCATGTGAATATGAGAGTTGGATGAGAGCTATGAAAGAAGAGTTGCAGCAAATAGAAAAGAATAAAAAATGGGAATTAGCTCCTAGACCTATGGATAAGAATATAATTGGTTCAAAATGGGTGTTCTAGAATAAGTTGAATGAAAATGGCGAAGTTATAAGAAATAAAGCAAGACTTGTATGCAAGGGATATTCACAAGTTTAAGGAATAGATTTTGAAGAAATATTTTCCCTTGTGGCTAGAATGGAAGCTATTAGGAAATTTTAGGCATTTTCTACATACAAGGATTTCAAAGTATATCAGATGGATGTCAAGTTAGCATTTTTGAATGGAGAATTGGAGGAAGAAGTATATATGGAACAACCTAAAGGATTTCAGTTATCTAACAAATCAGATGTGGTTTGTGAGTTGAAGAAGGCATAGTATGGACTAAAGCAGCCTCCTAGAGCTTGGTATGCAAGACTGGATAGATACCTGAAAAAGAAAGGGTTCAACAAAGGATCTGCTGACAACAATCTTTACATAAAAGTGCAAGGTAAGAAAATGTTGATAGTAGTACTACATGTTGATGATATCATATTTGGTGGAAATGAAGGCATTTGTAAAAGATTTGTAGAAGAAATGCAAAAAGAATTTGAGATGTCAATGATTGGTGAGTTGAATTTCTTTCTTAGTCTTCAAGTAAATAAAATTGGTAAGGGGATATTAATTTCATAATCTAAGTATGTGAAAGAGTTGTTGAAGAAGTTTGGAATGGATGATTCCAAACTGATTAGTACTCCTATGGTAACTAGATGTAAGTTGAGAAAATATGATGAATCTGCTAAAACTAATCAGAGAAAATACAAATCTATGATTGGTGGGTTGTTGTATCTTACTACTACCAGACCAGATATTATGCATGTAATATGTTTAGTTGCTAGATTTCAAGAAGATCCTAGAGAGGCAAATGTTACAAAAGTAAAGAGTATATTTAGATATCTTAAAGGCATACCAGATTATTGCTTATGGTATCTTAAGGGTGTTTATTTCACCTTGAGTGCTTATACCGATGCAAATTGGGCTAGTTGTGTGGATGATCAAAAGAGTACCAGTGGAGGTGTTTTCCATCTTGGTGGAATATTGGTTTCAAGGTTGAGTTTAAGAAACAAGACTTGGTTTCTTTATCCACTACAAAAGTATAAAGTATTGCTACAACATCCTGTTGCACACAGGTTTTGTGGATGAAACAAAATCTGAAATATTTTGGAGTGATATGTGATGACCCTATTCCTATCTTCTATAACAATACAAGTGCTATAAACATTTCAAAGAATCCAATGATACATTCAAGAACAAAACACATATCTATCAGATATCATTTCCTAAGAGAAAAGGTGTTGGAGAACGAAGTTAGAATGGAGTATGTGACAACAAAGGAACAAATTGCATATATATCTTCTAAGGCTCTTCCAAAGGATAATTTTTTTTATCTTAGGGACAGGTTGTGGGTCATTATCCCTCTAAACTAGGTGCACATGAAGCTACATAAGTCTAGTGAATTCACAAATTATTCATTTATCTAGACTGATGAATGGGTCTACTCTGCAGGGGGACTAGAAATTTTTTTCATTGTTTTAGTGTGAGTTAAATGGGTGTACTCCTAAGGGGAGTAATTAGAGTTTTTAATATTTTCCATTTATGAAAAAGGGTGATCCCACAATAGTGGTTTACAATTTTTCACCAAACTAGACACTGATTTTTTTTTTTAACTAAATCTTCACATTTGGGCACCTATAGCGATTAAACCGTGAGGAATTTGAAGATGATGTAAACTAGAGTCTTGTCACATTTTGTCTGTAGATTCTAAAAATATTTTTTTCCAAATTTTTGGAATTAGATTGCACTTCTTTTTCCATCTCCAATAAAAATTGGTTTTTTCAAAAAAATATTTATAAAAAGTAACGCACAGCATATAACGCATAACTTTTTTCCTTGAAAGATAAAATTCTAATTCTTTCGAATTTAGATTTGTAACTTCAATATCTAGTTCTTCCACTTAGTTAGATAGTTTTTTATTGAATATTTTTTCTTTAATCAAGTTTCAAATTCAAATCAATTACAATTCAGACATAACGCGACCATATAATGCATAACTTTTACTATATGTATCAATTTTTTTTTTTGTTTGATCAAGGACTCCAATATCAGGTGCACTCATTTTTTTTATTTTTTTTTGATAATCTTCTATTTTGCCACATGTGGAGAACAAAGAGTTTTGTTTTCAGTGAAATACCTATATTTAAAAAAACTTAAAAAACAAATAGATAATATAATCAAAACATATTAAAATTATATTCATTGGATAGCTCATTTTTAGGGGAAACCTGATACCAGTTGGGTTTCTAGGATCTCCCCCATTTTCATTCTCAAATCAAGCTTCGAAGTACAAAATTTTGAGCAATTTTGGTGCTTGAGAGGATGTGGATGAAAATAAGTGGGTTCAGTCGTATATGGGTTCAATCGAACCCATTTAAAATACAATAAAAAAATCAATTTGAATGGGGTTCGATCGAACATTCTAAACATGTTCAGTTGAACCCCCTCTATTAAAAATTAATTTTTAATATTAATATAAATATAAATAATATTATTTTTAAATTATG
>VDFB02281492.1:646986335-646999120 GCA_007258455.2 Sequoia sempervirens
AGAGGGGGTAGGAAGGAGAGACTTGAGAGAAAGGGGGGGAGTGGGAGAGAGATAAAGGGTAGGGTTTAATGGCTTAGGGTAGAGGGGAGAGAGGGAGAGGTTGTGGGAGGAAGACAATTGAGAGAGAGAGAGGGGGGGAGTTGGAGAGAGTTAAAGGGTAGGGGTTGTACAAGGGTTTAGTGTTTAAGGGTTTAGGGTAGGGGGGAGAGAGGGAGAGGGGGTAGGAGGGAGAGACTTGAGAGAGAGGAGGGAGTGGGAGAGAGATAAATGGTATGGTTTAATGGTTAAGGGTAGAGGGTAGAGAGGGAGAGGGGGTGGGAGGGAGAGACTGGAGAGAGAGTTGGGGGGAGTGGGAGAGAGATAAAGGGTAGGGGGTGTACAAGGGTTTAGGGTTTAAGGGTTAAGGGTAGAGGGGAGAGAGGGAGAGGGGGTAGGAGGGAGTGACTTGAGATAGAGAGAGGGGGGAGTGGGAGAGAGATAAAGGGTAGGGTTAAAGGGTTAAGGGTAGATGAGAGAGAGGAAGAGTGGGTAGGAGGTAGAGACTTTCAAGAGAGAGGGGGGGGAGTAGGAGAAAGATAGAGGGTAGGGGGTACAATGGTTTAGGGTTTAAGGGTTAGGGTTTATTTTTTAATTTGTATTGATTTATGTTTTATATATGTGTACAATAATTTTATCATTAGATAATACTTAATTTTAAAATTTACATATTTTCCCATGGAACAATTTGATGGAACAAATTATATAAGTTGTATATAAGTGTATATAAGATTCTTGAACTTAAGAATTTCATAAAACAAATATAAGTTGTATATAATTGTAATTTAGCCAAAATTATTTTAAAAAACTTTAGTACATTTCAAATAAGGATTGAAAGCATATATGTGGGTTTACATCCAGCCAAAAAAAGTGAGAGATGATGCTATCAAAGATTCTTGAACTTAAGAATTTTCCATGGAACAAATATGTGCATATAATTGTAATTTAGGAAAAATGATTTTAAAAAAATTCACTACGTTTCAAATAAGGATTGAAAGGATATACATGGGTTTACATGCAACCAAAATAAGTGACAGATGATGCTATGAAATATTCTTGAACTTAATAATTTGCCATGGAGCAAATATGTACATATAATTGTAATTTACAAAAAATGATTTACAACTATGTACAAGTTACTATAAGTTCTCATTTGAACATGTATAGGGTTACAAGTGAACTTGAAAACCATGGATATAATCTAAGTCAAAGATTTTGGTTCAGCCCACTCTTCAATAACATGTAGAATTTTTTGATGATCATCACTATCTAGTCTCCATTTTCTTTGGCCACGTGCATGTGGAACTGCATGAAGATGTAGAGTGGTAGCAATTATTAAGTGACTATATTGATATACCTTGTTATCAGGTTGATAGTAAAAAAAATGAATCCCATGCTAAACAACTTTGACTTGTTTTAGATATGTCCCTCGCACTACAACAAAACTTGCATGGCAAACATGAACCTAAGGTAAGACATATGAATGTGTGCAACATTTTTGTACTCAAGGTTTGTACAGTATATATTTAATGTTTATAATGTAATGTACACATGTGAATACAATGTATATAAAATTTTAAATTAAAGTTCTCACATGTGGGAAATGACATTCCATCACTTGTTTCAGGTTCTGCTAGCTTATTGCTCTCTTTTGTGCAATGCAATAAATAATAGCTAACACCTTCAATGTTTCCAGGCTCTTCTATGATTGCAAAAACATCTCATGTACACCAAATTTACACAAAAATAATCTAAAAAAATTAGAAATGTCTCTAAAGATCATTAACTAGATATCTATAATATTTAAATTATTGAAAACTTACACATGTGTACCTTTTCTAACCAATCCTAATATATGCTCATAATCAATTGAAATCAAAGGAATGTATTCAAATCTTTCTTCCTCATTTTCATCATATGTTTCTGAAATAACTAGTGGCACCATATCCCATTTACCAACATATCCAAGTTCTTAATTGTTGCATGCATAATCAAAGTTTCCCTCAATGTATTCAGTGCACAAACAAGAATAATCTGTTGTGTCTAATATCCATCCATGGAGACTATCTGAACTCCTAACACAATGCAAAGATCTTGATTTTTCTACCCTCTTGCATCCATGCATCAATCTTCTATCCACACCTAGATACATATGTACAACAAAAAACTTATGTGAACAAATATGTATATATATATATTTTAAATTTAAATAAATTCAAAATTTTGATTTAATGTAATTTATACATACCCGATATCTCCCAAAACACTCTATGTGGAATGTGTCAGTTTGTTCTTGAAGATGTGTTGACCACATTTGATGCAAAGTGTTTCTTGCACCATTCAACAACATCATGTGCATTATCTAAATGATCTTTTGGATAACTCATTTGATGCTTTCTTAAAGCTCGTTTGATGCAAGCTCAAGCTCCATCATGCTCACCCTTTCCATGCCCACTCTCTAAAAAACTCCAAACATGTGGTATTTTGTAGATTTTATGATATCTAAAAATTGCATAGAATGGCCATGAAGATTTGAATTGTGCCGCACATCCATCTAACCATACAAAATTATTTTCAAATTTTACACCCCTACTTCTCAAATTCTCAAAAAATATTGTAAAGCAATGTTGGACAAAAAGTGTGTCATGCTCTTTATCATCACTAATATAAAAGTGATATTCTTTCTTAATGGATCATTCTTTATCTGTACTCTCAACACCATCAAATTCTGATTGTGCATTTCGATAACACACATGAACCATAATAGTGATTTGCTTTGAAAAGTAATACTCTGATTGAATCTCCTTTTGATGTACAAAGGATTAATTTTCTACAAATTCAACTACTGATAGAACTGTTCCATGTGGGAAAGTATCTCTCAATTTTTGGAATTGTTGTGCTTTCCACTTAGCAAAAAAGGAATGATGTATGTATGGTCGTATACATTTTCAAAAATCTTCCATAAATTTTCCAATGAGAATCTCCTCTTCTACATAGTTCAACCTTGTTGATTCTTTCCCAAATTTTTTTTGCAACTTTACATACTTGTACCTGTGTCAGTAAAATATGTGAATAACTAATAAAACACACTTGATCAATGAAACATTACATCAAAGAGAATCCAAATAACAATCTATAAAAAATTGAAACAAATAAACTCTCTAAAAATAATACTTACCTCTTGCAATTTGTTGTCTTTGTTAGGTCAATATCCTTAATTCTTGAAGGAAATTTAGCCAAATTTCCACATGTCTAACAAATTCATTTTATGAATTTTATTTGAGGTCCATTTTCATGATCACATAATATAGACTTTATGAACAAACTTTCCTGTTTAGGAGGTGCATTTTGGAACCCACATCTTTCTTCTCTCATCTTTCGAAACACTTGATAGTAGAGATCAAATTCAATATGATAACGACAACAAGAAGTTTCAAAAAACTTGTTTATCTTCACATAATATGGCTTTAACCTTTGAAACATTGTTTTCCCAATCTTTATATGAGGATATGCATTACAAAAGTTCATATACATCTCAAATTGTGTTATGTCTAGCCAATGTTCGATATGATTTTCATAAATACTAGGTCCAATCCTATGTCTCATAACATCTCTATTATTTGATGATGGACGAGTCTGATCATTCTAAAAACCTGAGACCAAGCTACTAACAACATCTTCAATCCTGTCAGAATGAGGAGCTCTACACATAATTTCTCAATTTCCTTCTAAACTCTCATCCAAAAACTCTCTTTTTCTCATATTTTATCAATGTGGTTCTACTATAACCAATTTTAGTTGAAAGTGCATACATTTTTATTTTTCTTTCTATATCTTGATGTACAATAGATGTCAACATCACCCTTCTTGTAGTGGCCTTATCCACTGACCGAGATCCTTTCCTAATGGAATCTAAACCCTTTTTAACATTTTGAACAATATCCTTTTGTAATCCCATGTGTTTCTACTTATTTGATGCCGAATGTACACCCAACAATTGTAATGACTCTTTGAGCTCATCACGAAGAAGTAAACATGATAACAATTGGGTTTTTTCAAGTGTATGAAGATGATTGAAATGATGATTGATCATTCCATTTACAGATTTAGTCATTGACCTTTTTCTCTTATTATAAGGCTAGTTGGCATAATATTTTAGTTTCTCGATATCCATTTCAAGTAAATGATCTAAATTTTTATGAGAAATTTCTTTCCTCACCTTCTCATCTAGTTTTATATTCTCATCCATACCAGTAGAAGGAAGTGATCTTGACCCCTCTCCAACATGCATTGTTTGAACTTGTGCCTCCTCCCTATCTTCAAGGACCATGCATTCTTGAGCAGATTCATTTGATCCAATGTCTAGATTTGGCTCAACTTGAGCATGAAAACTTCCCGCTTGTTGATCCCTTCCTACATGTCACAAAATATTTTGCAAACAAAAGTGAGAGATGATGTTATATAAGTGAAGTTTATGTATGCAAGCAAAAAAATTGATAAAACATGATGCTATAAGTGAGAGAAGTTTGTGCTAGTTTTATATGCTCATCCATACCAATAGAAGGAAGTGATCTTGACCCCTCTCCAACAAGAATTGTTTGAACTTGGGTCTCTTCCCTAACTTCAAGGTCCATGTGTTCTTCAACTGATTCATTTGATCCAAAATCTAGATTTGGCTCGACTCCAGCTTGAGGAATCCTTAGAGCATAAAACATAAAAATAATTTGAGAACATTGAAGTGATGAAAATAAAAGACCAAAGACACAAAACACAAACATTGAAAGAAAAAGAATTGGCTTAAGGAATTGGAGTCAAGGATCATATAAACATTGAAACTTGCATGAACAAGATGACTTGAGGACATTTAAAAGTATTTATAGTCATTTAAGTGCAACGATGGTTAGAAACCTTCAAAAAAAATGTGATAAGACATAATTTAAAGAATAATCCTACCACGCCCCTGACCAGCATATGGTGGAATGTCCAAGTAGTTAACTTTGAGGCCCATATGGACCTCAACATACAACTGTTGAACAAAATACAATGGAATCTGGTCATTGTTTGGGTATAGACCATGTGCTGTGAGAAATAATGGGTAGATCAATGAGGCCATAGCATGATCGACACATCTAGTGACCTGGTATCCCCTAACCTTACGCACATTTTGATAAAATGGAAAATAAGCGGCTTTTATTATTTCTTTGGTGACACTATCCTATATTTGTTTAAGGGGAACGTCACCATGTACTTCTTCTCACATGCGGGAAAGAATAGTAGTCACTCTATCTAGGGAATATGCACTAGTCCTCTCAAGTTCATCTTTTAGTTTTTCTAGACTATGCAATATTAACATGCATGGTTCACTATATATCCCCAAGTTTGCACCCTATGCTAATGAATCTCTCAATTTTTTAATCTCATTACTGGTATTTGCAAAAAAATAATCTGGCACAGGTGGAACATGATCTACATTTTCCATGTTATATATATATATATATATATATATATATATATATATATATATATATATATATATATATATATATATATATATATATATATATATATATATATATATATATATATAAAAGAGCAATAAGACTTTGGTAAATAATATATCTAGATAGAGGGAATACAAATCTAAAATAGTTGTAATAATTCATCTACTCATCAATAATATTTTCATACCATTAACAATTTAAAAAGAATTGGAAGACAACAATAATCTATAACATAGCATCCTTAAATGGTTCAAATTTTAAATGAAATGATGAAAGAAAGAATAAGAATACAAAGATTAGTATAAAATTATTTGAAAATAATTGGGGATAAAAATATTTAATCTAATAGTTGTTAACATAAATGAACTTAAAAATAGGATTATGAAAGTGAAAAAAATGTTCTATTGCCTTCGTTGAACCTAAATTTATCTAGTTAAGATATGTCTAAAATTAAGAATTTAGACTAGAATATCAATATTCCATAAGAATCTCATAAAGAGGATGAATTTAATGGAAGATAATATCAAATTCTCCATATGAGGATGAATTTTATCATTAAAATATGAGTGAATCATCTCAATTATATAGCCAAGAACATCAAAAAATTATATATTGGAAAGCAAAATAATTAGACATTTATCATATTTTTATATGTATAAAGTTTAGATACCATCAAACTATTTAAACTTATAGACTGCATAAAGCTATAAAATGAATCTTTAAAAATAATTTATTAAGAATAAAATCTAATAATGTTTGACTTCGTATTGCATACTTGTTATAAATATATCACTAATCCAACCATACATTTTATATATGTTAAAAAATATATATTTTTTGTGCCCATAATTTTTCACTATATCTTGACATGGATCTCCTTCAACTAGATCAATTAAAAATTATTTGTAATGTTGGAGGAAAATGGACTTAATATCATTAGAGATGTCATGGAGCTACCTCTCTTGATCAACAATAGATATTATCCACTCACGAGAATGTAAATATGTTCGAGATAACTAAAAAATAATTTGTATCCCTTATATCCTTTCATCCAATGTAGCCTATCTCTTAATTGAGATCCTCTACCACAATTAAGTTCAAATCTTCTAAGTTTTATTTCAACGGAAGCAACCACTCATTTTAGAAAAGTTATTAGTAAGTGCTAAAGCCAAAACAAGTTTTTCTTTCTATTTGGATCCATATATTTTTTCCACTCTAGATCTCTTTCTAGCTATATTCTTATTGTAAGATCATAGTAAGGTAGTGCAATAGATTTAATCGCATCATTCCACAATTGTATCCACTTACCATTTTGATGAGGTCTAGGAATATCAACCAAAGGGATATTAGGGAAGCAAGGTGATCAATTTGATTGAGGTGGGAAGTGTTAAGCTTGAAGGATAGATTATTAGGTATGAGGAATAAGAAGTTTGAAAAGCTTAAAGAATTGGGAGGTGATATGTGAGATAGGTTTAATAGAATCTACTTAAATAAGGGTGTATTGTGGAGAGGGGACAATGGAAAGAGAAATAACTAAGTTTTAATCTATCAATACAACTAAGTTTCCCTTAGTTCACCATCTCTTTAGTTGGTCCAAGTGAACTAGTGATCATATAAGAATATTTTTTTTTCTAAAATGGGATCTAAACCCCTCATGGTATTTCTAGTTAGGATGTAGGAATTCAATTATTTTTTAGAGAGTTTATGAGAACTAAACCAACTTGTATCTTGGTTTTTTCCACCATATCATATTCACCTCCTTGTATCCATTTAGTCATAGGGAGGGCATAAAAATCCATTCCCACAATTTAACTTGAGATGAGGAGTAATTAGGGATACAATAAAGAAAAAATGAATAGGTATTCCTTGGATTAGTAATAAGCACTAAGCACAATTGTTGTTGGTATCCACTCCTCAATAGATGATAAACTTAGCCAAGTATTGGGAAAGGTGGGTCAACCTTGCATCCTAATATTTTGATTTATTATTTTGTCCTCATATTAGGAAATGAGGCATCTCACTTTGTGTTGGTAGTTATTTCTCATTTGTTGAATGCTTCAAGGGAGGTGTCTAAGATGTTCTAAATGCATATAATATTATTATAGATTTATAAGATTAAACCCTCTTATGACATATTCTTATGACATTTAAGAGCATGACTATAGAATATTTACAGTAAAGTATTTACCAACATTATGAAAAATCATAAGAAATATTTTAAGAAATAGCAACTATGTCAAGGAAAAAGATGTGGAAATTTACAAGAACTTTTTTTTTAAGCAAAAGTGGGAGACCACTTATAATTTTATTTATATATCATATTTTACATATAGCTGGTTCAGGCGAACATACTGGCAGGAAAGAACCAGCAAGAAAACCCCCAGTTGTAGTCTGAGTAACAAATTTTACAAAAATATCAAAAGGACCAGTGAGGTACTAGTACAAATGACCAATTGTTTGATTACAATGTTACAAAAGCACATTGGTTGAATACATCAGTACATATGCACATTCTCTTATGCACCAAAAATACCCAAAATAAGACATCATACTAGATATACCCGTGACCTGAATACATAACACAGTGGAGATTACAAAACCTTACTAAACATATAAGACTGATAAGCTAGGAATCCACTTTCAAAAAGATGAAGATTTTCTACCAACATGCTAAAAGCCATTAACCGAGCTTTCTTTTGTTTCCACTTGTTTACCTTTGTGTTGGCAATCATGCTCAAATGAAGGTTTTGATTTGTTAATATTAGGCACACAACGATAACATAATTTATTTTTGGATGAAGATGGAAGTTGCAAATCATGAATGCAAACATGAATTCTCAAGAAAGAAATGTCATGATATTTTATTTTTAAATCATCAATCTCCTCCATGGAAATGCCAAATCTGTATCTATTTAGAACTTGGTAGAGATGTGAAGAAGTGTCATGAATTGCGGATAATAACATGCCTTGGAATATGTGAACATAGGTCTCTTCTTATGAAACAAAACCTTCTTTGAATAATTAACATTAGAAATTAATATAGTTTGGCGAGCATATTGTATAATCACACTAGAAATCAACAATGGAAGATTGAGAGTCTCAACTAAGAATTCCACCTTATAGATAACATTCATACTAGAAGCCAACAACTAAAGACCAAATTTCATAAATAAAGTTCATGTGTTATATATCACGCCTTTGAGGGGTCCACAAGTACCATGAGCCTTTTGAAATCCTTCTCCATCTAAATGCATCCATTCCAAGACCATTGGGAGGTGGGTATACAATATGAGCCAAGTATTAATTTCTAATGTTAATTATTGAAATAAGGTATATAAATTATTCGAGCATTTTAATTCTCATACAAAGTTACATCTTAGTCAATTTCTCAATGTATGAGTTCCATATATTTGTAAATTTTTCTTAATATAAAAACATATTTTATTTCATTAAAATTAACCTATCTATTCCATGTTACAAAGGATGCTCTTTTTTTAAATTATAAGTATATAACTCAAAATTAATTAGTAATTTTCAAGATAGAGTACACACAATTTATTTAGTTAAAATTAAATAATATTCTTATTTCCTTGTGAGAGTTATGTAGAATGGTAGTTTGATGTCTCGAAAATATTTCTTTCATATATACTAATTTTTTATCATTACATTATGAGTGAATCATCTCAATTATATATCCAAGCACATCAAAAATTTATAGAGTGCAAAGAAAAATAATGACACATTTATCATATTTTTGTAAGGTGTTCAAAAAGACTAAAAGTTTCCCTAGAAATACCTAATTAAGGAATAAAAAAATGGAAAGTGTCTACCTCATTGTATGTTGACCTTTTCCATATAAAAAGCTCATGGAAATGCTAAATGAGTTGATATAAGAATTTTTAAGAATGAAGGAAAAATTCATAACACTAATCCTAAAAGCAACAAGAAAGGAAATGAATAAAATCTTCCTAGAACTTATTTTGAAAGAAACTTTAAAAGGTTCTAAATCCCCTTCACACCCCTTTCTAAATGAAGATAAAATAAATAAGTTACCAAATATTTCATAGATTTTAAGGTGGTGATTTCAATATGATTTGAGAATAAATAAGATAAATTAGATGAAATCAAGTTTTATTGTAAAGGTGATGAATTTTGGGGGAATAAGATGAAAATAATTGGGTAAGTGCACCAAGATGGTCGCACTTTTGTGGCCACAAAAGTGAAAAATGAGACAAAACGCGTTCGCGTTATAACGCGAACGCGTTTTGTCTTTTTAAAAGCAAAAAAAAAGTAACATTCTTCATTTCTGTTTTTACTATTTTCTATTTCTGCCCGCGGCCAAGAACCCTGCACTATGCACTCGCGTTGTTGAGGAGGTGACTACTTCACATTTGATCAACTTGAGTTCAATTTTCTTCACAAATATGGCACCCCGACGACGAAAAGATGCAAGAGGTAAGTTTTGTTTGGTATTTGTAATGAATTTTTTGTTTTAAATTGATTTTGTTTGTTTTAGTTTAGAAATGAATGATTTTTTTTTAATTTGTAGGAAATCCTCAACAAGAGGAGGAAAATCCTCAACCAAATCAACCTCAACAAAATCAACCTCAGCCCCACCATTCTCTCAATACCCTCCGGCACTCAAGAAAATTTGAGGAGTGAAATTGAAAAAAGAAGTTGAGGATCTTATTAGTAGGTTGAGTGATCAAAATTCTTCAACCACAGAAAGGATACATCTAGCAGATTCATTGAAGGATTTGTTAAAAAATGTGGATGCAATTACCCAACAAATATCTGGATGGCAAAATAGGAGGCAAACATCGAGGGCATATTATGCAGATAAATTATCATATAAACAAGTTAAATATTTAAAGATTACTAAAGGCGATTTGTGCTCTCTATTCACTGACCCTAGAACAAATCAAAATCTCACCCTCAATGCAAAGAGGTTTCCTATCCATTGGTGCCACCACGTAGAGATTAGGAACCGTTTTTATGACAGATGGTATATGGTCTTTGATTACCCACCGTGCAATAACTATGAAGTCCCCCAATATTTTCTTAGGAAATTATACTGTGAGTTTGTATTGAACCAAATCCTGAATTATTTTGATATGAGGGAGTTTCAGGGGAGAGGTGGGGGTCAGCATAGGATAGGCTCAGTGCATAGCCGGATCCTACACGACGAGAGCGACCTCGCTAGGCCGCCTCGTGAGGCGGATGTGATGCGGTAGTTGCAAAGGAGAGTGTTGATGTAGAGACTTTGCAGGCGATCACATCCTTGACTTGGAGTGTCATCCACCACACTAGCCCCATTATACAGCGCAATCAGGGGAGTCTTCAGGTGGTGGCCTTCGAGGCCATGTGTGTCGATCTTGCGGAGCCACTTGTTCATATGACCCTACCGGCCCTCAGGAGGGTGCTACATAGGATCCATATACTTCTACGCAGCCTGATCCGTATGCATCTACGGGGATGGAGAGGGCGGCTGACATTCTACATGATGCATATGGTATTGACAGTCAGGTAAAATTGAATGTGTTCATTGAATTTAGTTTATTAAATTTTAATTGTCAAATGCAAGATTAACTAATTTAGTTTTATTATTTTAATAAAATTGTAGGGTCACAGTGTTGACCCTGGGTACACCAGTCAATCTACTTATTTATGCAGTACACCTATCAGTGGGGTATGTAAAGTTAGTAAACAATTATAAATTGATTACATATGTTAATAGCATTTTTTTACGAATGGTATTTTAATATGTGATTTTGGATGTTGAACAGGGTGTTGTTGGAGGTTTCAAGGAAACACCTTTGAGTGCAAGTAGATTTGATCAAACTTTCACTGAGGTAATATAGAATAAATAGAACTTAAAGTTAATGAATTCTAAGTTTAATCTAAATTTGTGTATATATATAGTCATAAGAGTATATGGGTTCACTAGGTTATTATTTGAAATCTTTTAAGAATGGTCCTACCATGATTGTTTGTCTTAGAATTCCTACACTAGCAAGCTATATATAATAAAAATTTAACATGGAACTGACAAAGGTAGAGCTACATTCTATCCATCCTATATAATTTTTTGTGATGTCAACGTAACCAAGAATAAGATGATGGATGTCCTACATGATGTCAATGTAACCAAAAATAAAATTTCTATCCTCGACCCTATCTATCAGCCAAGACTCCTTCAATATCTCCTAGACGCTTGGAGATGCTTAAGACTAGGTCAAAATACCTATATTCTCTTCATTTGTTGCATAGCTCATCAAGTTTCCCTATATGTTCTCTAACTAATCATGATTGCATGGAAAGAAGTTATAATTACTCATTAAACTCTCAACTATTGGAGCCTCCTCAAACTTTCCCATAGGACGTGGAAAATGCTTAGAAATGATTAAATTCCCTAATAGGGTGTGGGAGATCTTTTAGGAAAACATTTGACACTAATTTGATCCATTGAATTCTTCTTCATTCTTATATATTCCTCAAATATACCTTGCAATACCCTATCATACCTAAATCTACTACATTCATGTCCTTGTTAGCTAGCATGTAGGTGATATAGTATGGTCCATGAATTTTTATGTCTTCTTTTTCATTTTTCTACTCTGTCCTCTTTTATCTCACTACTACATCCTCACATAAAAAGAAAAGAAAAACATTACTTCTTTTCTCATCTAAGGCCCCTAAGGTTTTAAACCCCTTAGATGCAAGGATTCAAAGCACATCAACCATGTGGTACAAATGACTAAATCCCAAAGATGATTTGTAGCAATGAAAGAGTTTGGAAGGTAGAGAGAGCTACACTGGTGACTCAAGAGAAACTTCAGCTTTCAAAAACAAAGCCAATTAGGCTAGCAGACATGTGGATCAGGACAACATTTGGTGGAAGAGGAAGAAAGATGACTAGAAGTCTGGAGGCCCACCATACTGGATTTTGATATTCAACCATGAGAGCAAAAGAGAGTTGATATCATGTATCAAAACATTAAGCATGCATTCTTCCAGCCAATGGATAAGGAGATGATTACTTTTCTTCATTTTCATTTGCATAACCATATCACGGCGTGGGAACCATGAAGACCAAGGATGTCCAGTTTTATGTGGAAGTAATGGATGTGGTCCAAACTTTAGGAGGGGTAAGAAGGTCAATGTATGATCTTGATGAATGATAGAAGAGGGGTTGGTCAGACAAACCAGGGGCACCTAGTCATGAGTAGGGACCTATAGGTTAGATTG
>VDFB02281492.1:646999220-647031116 GCA_007258455.2 Sequoia sempervirens
ATTAAACGCTTGTCATATTTTAAGATATGCAATAAATGTTTGAAAATGGAATTAACCTTTTGAGGATGACAGTGATTAAATTGAGGTCTCCTTTTACCATGAAAAGATTGAATATTCTTTCTTTGGCCTATCATTATGATTTTTAAGTTTCCTCACTTGAGTTAAATATAATAGTCAAGTGTTTATACCAAAGATGATAGAGAAAAAAATAATGAAAAGGAGAATATGATGGTGATCAATGACAAGTCAGTGGCACATTTGACAATCGAAAGAGTAGAGGAATGCATAGTGAACATCATGGTACAACTAATGATATAAATTAAGCCACATGGTTGATGTGCTTTGAATCCTTGCATCTAAAGGAAATGGATAGTGAACATCATGTGTTACCTTGTTACTACATGAAGGAGGAGGCTCCATCTCTCCATTTGGTGTGTAAACAAAGTGGAAGTTTGCTAACTATCAAGTGAAGGCTTAAAACCCTAGTTTTTGCTCCATTTCATGTTTGAGCTTTGTACGGACAGTGGAAGGCTGGGACCTCAAGAATCTTTGAGGGTTGTCCATGTGAACCAAGAACCTTGGAAAAAGAGTGGGAAGTCCTTTTCAGATTTGTGAGTTCTAACCTATTTTGTAGGTGAAGGAGACCTAATAGGGGCTCTCAAGGGCTACTAGCCTTTCAAACCCTAGCTAAAGGATTGGTGTGAGCTTATGGGTTGAAGTCTTGGAGGTTGTTCAAACACCTTTGGAGGACAGTTTGAAGCATTTTAAGACTTATCACTACCCCTGCAAGAGTTGATGGAGTGTTGAGGAAGATTGGTCTTTAGTATAGTGTAAAGGCTAAGGAAGAGTTGTGGCAATGAACCAAGGTGGACTTGGTGGTTGGAGTTTGTAATAGAAGAGGGTTTGGTCAGACAAACCAGGGGCACCTAGTCATGAGTAGGGACCTATAGGTTAGATTGGTGAAGCAAAGCACCAAGGAGGTCTTACAAGGAAAGGCCTAGAGCAGGAATCAGTGATTGATTCCTCCAACCCTCTCTCCTATCGATTGCATCGAGCAAGCAAAAAATATTTGCATTGATCTTGTATGTCGATGAAAGAGTCTTATGGTTCTAGCATCATGGTGACAAATGCCGAGTTGGCTAAGAGGGTTGAAGAAATAGACGCACATTACCAGGTATTGAGAGAAAAGTTAGACCAACTTGAGCAAGTGCTAATCAATGTTGGCGCGGGGTTTGATGGAAGAATAGCAAAAGAAGAAGAGGTTGCAAAGGATGATAGAATCCCCTCGGGAATCCGACCTCTATATTGAAGGAGGATCCCTTCTTGAAATCATTGAAGGCTTTATGGAAAAAACACTTGAAGGAGTACCATTGTTTAGTGGAAAGATGGAGGCTGATTTAGTTATGGATTGGATAGAGGGAATGGAAAACCATTTTGAGTGTGATGGAGTCACTGGCCAATAAAAGGTAAAAGGTGGCTAAATCAAGACTAAGAGGTTCTACCTTAACTTGGTGGAAATTCATTTAGATAGAGAGGGAGAAGGAAGGCAACCTATCTCTACTTGGAAGGAATGGTTGCCAAGGTGAAAGGAAGCATACCTACCTAAAGATCATGAAATTTAGCTGTATTAAGAGGAGACAGAGTTTGAGGCAAAGAGATCAGAGATGAGTTCCTATAATCGAGGGAGTTTCAAAGACTTTGTACGAGGTCCAATGTCACATAGGATGAAAGTATCAAGGTGGCAAGGTATCTCAATGGTTTCAAGGGGAACATTCAAGAGGAGATGGTTCTCTTAAGCCCCAAAACAGTGCACCAATGTTATCAATTGGCATTAAAGATTGAAGAGAGGAGTAAGAGGAAGCAAGATCAGACTTCTAAGGGCAAAGGAAAAGGAAGAGATCAAAGAGGACAAACATGGTGGCTACTTCAAGGTAGAGGCAATGACCAAAGAAACCAAGGAGAGTCAAAACTCATAGAGCATGGAGGTGAAACATCTACAAGAGGTGGGATAACTCAAGTAGATAGACCTCAAGGAGGTTCAAATAGAGGAAGAGGAGTAGGCGCAGAGCCTTTCCTTGTATGTACCTGCTCTAGGCCTTTCCTTGTAAGACCTCCTTGGTGCTTTGTTTCACCAATCTAACCTATAGGTCCCTACTCATGACTAGGTGCCCTTGGTTTGTCTGACCAACCCCTCTTCTATCATTCATCAAGATCATACATTGACCTTCTTGCCCCTCCTAAAGTTTGGACTACATCCATTACCTCCACATAAAACTGGACATCCTTGGTCTTCATGGTTCCCACGCCGTGATATGGTTATGCAAATGAAAATGAAGAAAAGTAATCATCTCCTTATCCATTGGCTGGAAGAATGCATGCTTAATGTTTTGATACATGATATCAACTCTCTCTTTTGCTCTCATGGTTGAATATCAAAATCCAGTATGGTGGGCCTCGAGAGTTCTAGTCATCTTTCTTCCTCTTCCACCAAATGTTGTCCTGATCCACATGTCTACTAGCCTAATTGGCTTTGTTTTTGAAAGCTGAAGTTTCTCTTGAGTCACCAGTGTAGCTCTCTCTACCTTTCCAAACTCTTTCATTGCTACAAATCGTCTTTGGGATTTAGTCATTTGTACCACATGGTTGATGTGCTTTGAATCCTTGCATCTAAGGGGTTTAAAACCTTAGGGGCCTTAGATGAGAAAAAGAAGTAATGTTTTCTTTTCTTTTTATGTGAGGACGTAGTAGTGAGATAAAAGAGGATTGTATAGAAAAATGAAAAAAGAAGACATTAAAATTCATGGACCATACTATATCACCTACATGCTAGCTAACAAGGACATGAATGTAGTAGATTTAGGTATGATAGGGGTATTGCAAGGTATATTTGAGGAATATATAAGAATGAAGAAGAATTCAATGGATCAAATTAGTGTCAAATGTTTTCCTAAAAGATCTCCCACACCCTATTAAGGAATTTAATCATTTCTAAGCATTTTCCATGTCCTATGGGAAAGTTTGAGGAGGCTCCAATAGTTGAGAGTTTAATGAGTAATTATGACTTCTTTCCATGCAATCATGATTAGTTAGAGAACATATAGGGAAACTTGATGAGCTATGCAACAAATGAAGAGAATATAGGGTATTTTGACCTAGTCTTAAGCATCTCCAAGTGTCTAGGAGATATTGAAGGAGTCTTGGCTGATAGATAGGGTCGAGGATAGAAATTTTATTTTTGGTTACATTGACATCATGTAGGACATCCATCGTCTTATTCTTGGTTACGCTGACATCACAAAAAAATATATAGGATAGAGTAGAATGTAGCTCTACCTTTGTCAGTTCCATGTTAAATTTTATTATATATATTTACAGTGTAGGAATTCTAAGACAAACAATCAAGTGGTAGGACCATTCTAAAAGATTTCAAATAATAACTCTAGTAACCACATATACCTTATGACTATATATACACAAATTTAGATTAAACTTAGAATTCATTAACTTTAAGTTCTATTTTATTCTATATTACCTGAAAGTTTGATCAAATCTACTTGCACTCGTAGGTGTTTCCTTGAAACCTCCAACAACACCCCTCGCTCAACATCCAAAATCACATATTAAAATACCATTCGTAAAACAATGCTATTAACACATGTAATAAATTTATAATTATTTACTAACTTTACATACCCCACTAATAGGTGTACTGCAAAAATAAGTAGATTGACTAGTGTACCCAGGGTCAACACTGTGACCCTACAATTTTTTTAAAATAATAAAACTAAATTAGTTAATCTTGCATTTCACAATCAAAATTTAATAAACTAAATTCAATGAACATGTTCAATTTTACCTCGATCACAATACCATATGCATCATGCAGAATGTCACTTCCATCCCCGTAGATGCATACAGATTAGGCTGCATAGAAGCATATGGATCCTGCGTAGCACCCTCTTGAGGGCTGGTAGGGTCATACAAACAAGTGGCTCAGCAAGATCAACACACATGGCCTCGAAGGCCACCACCTAAAGACTCCCCTGGATTGCGCTGTATAATGGGGCTAGTGTGGTGGATGACACTCTGAGTCAAGGATGTGATCACCTGCAAAGTCTCTACATCGTACCTTTGCACCACCGGCATCTAACTGGCTTCAATGGTAAGCCTAGCGAGGTCGCCTCGTAGGATCCCTCATTGCGGCACTGTGCCTATCCCTCGCGGTCAGGACTTCCACCTAAACTCCTTCCTATATCAAAATAATCTGTGGATTTGGTTCAATACAAACCTCACGATAATTTCCTAAGAAAATATTGGGGGACTTCACAGTTATTGCACGGTGGGTAACCAAAGACCATATACCATCTGTCATAAAAACGGTTCATAATCTCTACGTGGTGGCACCAATGGATAGGAAACCTCTTTGCATTGAGGGTGAGATTTTGATTTGTTCTAGGGTCAGTGAATAGAGAGCACAAATCGCCTTTAGTAATCTTTAAATCTTTAACTTGTTTATGTGATAATTTATCTGCATAATATGCCCTTGATGTTTGCCTCCTATTTTGCCATCCAGATATTTGTTGGGTAATTGCATCCACATTTTTTAACAAATCCTTCAAATTTGAATTCATAGATGTATCCTTCGTGGTTGGAAGAATTTTATCACTCAACCTACTAATAAGATCCTCAACTTCTTTTTATTGTTTTCAATTTCACTCCCTCAAATTTCTCTTTGAGCCGTGGAGGGTATTGAGAGAATGGTGGAAGTGTTGATTTTGTTGTTGAGGTTGATTTTGTTGAGGTTGATTTGGTTGAGGATTTTCCTCCTCTTGTTGAGGATTTCCTACAAATTAAAAAAAAATCATTCATTTCTAAACTAAAACAAACAAAATCAATTTAAAACAAAAAAAATCATTACAAATACCAAACAAAACTTACCTCTTGCATCTCTTCGTCGTCGGGGTGCCATATTTGTGAAGAAAATTGAACTCAAGTTGATCAAATGTGAAGAAGTCACCTCCTCAACAACGCGAGCGCGTAGTGCAGGGTTTTTGGCCGCGGGCAGAAATGAAAACCAGTAAAAAACAAATGAAGAATGTTCACTTTTTTTTTTGCTTTTAAAAAGACAAAACGCGTTCGCATTATAACGCGAATGCGTTTTGGGTCATTTTTCACTTTTGTGGCCACAAAAGTGCGACCATCTTGGTGCACTTACCCGTGAATAAAAATAAATTTTTTTTTTTATTAATTATAGTGTTTTAGTAGTGTTAATTAGTTATTTTAATGACCTAACTCTAATCCTAAGTCATACCCTAACTCTAATTCTATCCCTAACCCTAATCATAATCCTATCCCTAACTCTAAACCTAATAATAAATTTCAAACCATTATCTTAATCCTAGACCTATCTCTAACCCTAACTCTGATCATAACACTATCCATAACTATAAACCTAATTTTAATCACTAAATTTTAAATAAATAACATATTTAATAAATGTTGTATTATGAATTACTATAAATAAAATAAATATAGTATATACTAAAAATCATTAAAAGTTAGATATTACATGTTGGCAATGTTTATTCTCTTATTATTAATATAAAATTGTTATATATTTAAACAATTATTTAATACTGTAAGTTCTTTATTTTAATTTAATATATATATTAAAAACTAAGATACATTATATTAAATTATCAGATTTGATTTGTAGTAGACACAAGTGCAACTATATATCTTCATTCAAATCAATAATTGTTAAATATTAACAAATCTATGATTATAGATGGTATGATTTTTTCAAAGTCTGTGAATGATAGAGTAAACACTTCTAGATTGAACTATGTATGCTATTTTGAATTGACATTCGAACCACATGAAATGATTCACTGTAGGAAGAGGGTAATGAAGAATATGGTTGTAGATATGACCTTAAGAAGAGTTAACTGGTAGGAGAGGGTAGAGAGGGAGGAGATTGGAAAATGAAGTAAAAGTGAAAAATAGGCGACAAAATGATGAAGACATAATAGAAGAATGAATAATATAGTAATATGATATAACACAAATAAATGGATCAAAAAAGTTAAAGTTAAATGTCTCAAACAATGAATAAATAACTCTAATGAACTTACCCTAACCTTAACTCAATGATTCATCATAGGAAGAGGATCATGAAGAATATGATTGCAGAAATGACCTTAAGAGGAGTTAAGTGGTGGGAGAGGGTAGGGAGGGAAGAGATTGAAAAAAGAAGTAAAAGTGAAAATAGGCAAAAAATGATGAAGACATAACAGAAGAATGAATAATATAATAATTTATAATATAACACAATTAAATGGATCAAAAAAGGTTAAAATGAACAATAGAGGAATGGGTGCTTTATAACCTAGGTCACAAAACACCACTATTCTCCTATTATCATTCAAGGATGGTCCTAGGGTTATGAATTGGATTGACTATCAACTTCAAAGGTAAGTCAATTCTCAACAAAGAAGACAAAGGAATGGTTATTTTAGGCTTTGAGGGGTTCACCACCAAGAAAAATATTGGAAAATAAAAATAAGCATTCAACTCACAAAATCTAGTAATCCAAGCTAAATGATGAATGTAAATGATGAAATTATGTAATAGAAATTTGGGATATGTGTACCTAGGAAGTCTGTAAATGTGACAAGGATTCTTGAAATGCAAAGAATCTAACAAAATGTGCTATGGAGGACTAAGATTCCCTTACTATTGTCTTAGTCCATTTGCTATTTTTTGGGGAAAATGTGGAATCTTCAGATGCTAGAACCGGATCTGAAAGAATATCTGTATAATACCTTTAGGAGGTCTAAGACACCCTAGGTGGTAACTTAGCCTCATTTTCAATTTTTGAAATCTCTAAATGTGGTCCTAAGGCTTAGTGTTTTCACTTCCTTCTTCTCGGATCTTAGGTCCTAAAACTTCTAGATTTAGCCTGTAGGTGAGTTTTCGTGAAGATGACAATTTTGCAATGCAACTTTGCAACATGACAACTTTGCACTTCAAATGATCTTCAAGTCTTCAACCTAAATCTGCAATCACAAACACATAAGAAGGAAAAACTTGTTGATTGCTAGTGAATGGGGTTTTGCCTTGGTCAAACCCCTTTTTGGTAATTAAGCCTTGAAATGAAATAGAATAAAGGAGGTAAATGATGAATGAACAACAAAAAATGCTACAAATCACAAAACCCTTATGATAGAATGTTGCAAATATGCTTGAGAGGGCTGCAATGGATGTGGATCTTGAATCTTTCTTGAATAGGATATATCTTGAATGCAATGCTAGCTTGAATCATAGAAACCTGCATCACAATTGTTAGCTCCAAAACAAACATGATGCATACAATCGTTGATATGATGCTTGAATCTTGTTGATGACTCCAAATGCTTGTGAATTATTCTTGAATGCTCTACAATGCTCTCTTAAAATTGCTAGAATTCTTGGATATCTTATTAGGTGAAAATGAAAGAAGGAACCTTGTATTTATACTTATACATGCTTAATACCTCAAAATTACACAACAAGCTGACATATGAATTCATTAATTAAAGGAGGCTAAATCTTGCCAGAATTTGAAATTAAATCCCAAAAATACCTTAAGGGGGACTAAGATGCCCTAGGTGGTGTCTTAGTCCCAAGGCATGAAACTTGGGGCATAGACACCAAAAAGGGGCCTAGAAGATGCCTCAAAATCAAAGTCCCAAGACCTTTAGGGGACAAAGATGCCCTAGGTGGCATCTTAGTCTTGACCCAAAAATCAAGGACACTTAGAAAAAATGATTAAATTATCACTTATCCATTGATGCTTTTTGGGATTAGCCATAATAGATGTAGTTCATGAGGCTTGTGGATGAAAAATAAGAAAAATTAAGACATAAATAAGGATAAAAAAAGCAAGGTGGGCCCAAACAAGTGTGAAAATGCAAGGGTATCCATTTTCCAACACTACATAAAATATGAGAATTATAAAGATGAATTATATAAAAATTAAAAGAAATGGAGGAATATATAAAGGAAAATATACTAAAACTTAAAACAATAATAATTTAACCAAAGAAAAAAGAAAAAAGATGAGATTATATATAAAATATAAATTGGAAAATTAAATAAATGATTCAATTAAAATAAAAAATAGATGGTTAAAATACAATAGATTATAATATATATATATAGATAACCTATCATATATATTAATATAAATGTATACTATAAATATATTACCTACACAATGTATCGATTAACTTAATTACCTACAAAATATTACCTTCAATAACATAAGATATAAATATAAATAATATATATAAATTCTACATTAATATAGGTTATATATATATATTGTAGTGTCAAAAAATGTCATGTACATTTTCACACTTGATTTGGCAATAATTAATGATAAATTGGACTTAATATCACCTTGATCTAGTGTTGTAATGTGTTGTACACATTTAAATTGGATTTAGGGCCCTTCTAAGCTAAATAGACCTAATTTTTCCTTTTAATTCAATGTGGTAAAATGTATTTATTTACACTTTCACATTGGATGTTGGGCCCCCTTACATTTATGACCTTACTGTAGGCCCCTATGACCCTGTAATATTCATCCCAAGGCATATTTTAATCAAAAACCTAGCAATATCAATATTTTAGCTTAATTTAAACACCCCCCAACATCTTAGCAAGCAAAATAGCCCCTATGGGACACATTTTCCACTTTGGGCGAATGAGTCCCATCCAGATGGGACTCCCATTTGGCCTATTTTTGAGGTTTTGAGTGAGAAATTTGGGTTTTAAGTTCAAATTTCTTCTATATGTCAACCTTGGGGATCTAATTAACAGTAATTTGAGTGCATTGCCTATATAGACAAGCTTTCAAATTTCATTATTTCATAAAGCATTCATATTATCAAGTCAAGATCATCTAGAGAGCATTCAAGATCATTTTTAAGGAATTTAAGGGTATAATTCTTCATCAATTGTTGCAAAAATTCAAGATCCATCATCATGTAAGGCATATCAAGGATCAAGAATGTTATTGAGCTAGTGTTCTAAAGTAGCATTGAAGATCCAATATCAAGCATTATTCTACACCTATTGTCAAAGATCAAGATGTGCATTCTTCAGGGGCATTTCATGTTGAGTTGTAGATTTACAAGACACCATTATAGGTATCATTGTTCATGTTTCATGTCCTTGTTTCATTGCTTCATCATTTCGTTTAATTACCTAAAAGGGGTTTGACCAAGGAAAACCCCTATTCACTAATAATCAACAATTTTCTTCTCCCTACATGTGCAATTGCAGATCTAGGTTTCTTAGAGCTTGAAAGATCATTAAAGATTAGGTTGCAATATTTTTGAAGTTGTCTCCCCATTTCCAAGGTCATAATCCTTACTAAAAGGTCATCTACAACCCTAAAATTAGAGTTTTGAATCCAGAAACATGGAAAACTAGATTGATTAGACTAATAATAGTAGATTAAGACCTTTAAGTTCCCACTATACGTATTTTTAAAGATCTTTGCATATTCAGATACCCTATTCCCCTAAACCTAGTACTGTGTAGAATTCTAGAACTAGGACTAATTTTCCCAAAATGGTGAATGAGTACCAGTAGGCCAAAATTTTAGGATTTACAAAATTTCCAATCTCCATTCAAGTCACTACAAATTTCCAGGTGCGCGCATTCTATTTTGTAACTTTTTGTTTTGTTTTACATACTTTTCTAGGTCATTTCATATGCCATTGCATCAAACTAGGGTTTAGCATTGCATCTTGCATTGCATTAGTATTTCCAAGTTCTTACTTGGTGGTGAGCCCCTCTTGTAATCTAAAATCATATCCTAGGATACCTCATGTCAGATCTCTCCCTCCATTCTTTATTAGATTGAGATCTCTATGGTGTCCTTGAGTGTAGCAAGTGTGAAATATGAACCCTATCCTCGTGTTTATACCTCAAAGGTGGGGAGTACTATTTTTGTGACTACATATATAAATTAATATTATCTATATTAAAATAGGTTGTATATTATATATCATAAAGACCTAAAATAATATAGGTTATCTTAAATATACCTATATATTATATGTTATCATTTTTTTGGAGAACTTATATATAAAAATTAATATAAAATATTTATGATTAAAAAAATTATTACATGTCAAAAACTATGGCTGCCATTCATCAGCAACATCAAAATTCCTAAGTTTCATATCACAAGTCTACTTGAAAGCTCCAAAATAGAAGATATGGTCAAATGTAGACTCAAAGATTTGATGGATCTAAATCTAAACAAAGTTGTGGTGCAATTTTTGAGCAAACTAATCCTAAAGGATAAGCATTTCTAGCATCTTATAGGATGTTGTTCATGTGCACTAAAAATTTGGTAGAATATGAAGTATTGACAAGAGGAATCTTCCTCTCACATCAAAAGAATTTAAAATATATGCAGCTACATGGAGATTTCCATCTATTAATTCGATAACTTAGAAGTCAATATGGCTACCATGAAAAAATATTGGTGTTAAGAGGAATGGAATATTGGATTTGATTGAATATTTTAATACTTTTAATATTAAATTGATACCTAAAAGAAAGAATTGGAGTGTTGATACTTCATAATTTGTTACAAGTACTCTAGAACCTTTAATATAATCTAGGTTGAAAACATTTTTAGTATAATTAGTGCCTATCCTTCTAGTCCTAGACAACATAAAAAAACTCTAGGTATATTCAAAAATGAAAAGAAAATTCTAAAGCTTATTACAAATTATGTGGTTCTTTGAGGCACACATTATGAATTTGAAAACTAATAAAATATTAAGAGGAATGGTAGCATTGGAAAGGATTTATGATAAATATTACTTTGCAAAGAAAATAAGGGTATCTCCTAATTAAAAATTTGGGAAATATGATACATGTAAATTATGATATGAACCATAGGTGGGAGGTGTACTTATACGAAAGGCATGAATCCAAGAAGAGAAAGATGGTATAGTTAAGGCTTTGAAATATTATAAAGAGGTGATACTTAAGGGATGTGAAAATGTAAAACCTTATGAAACCTCCTTTATTAGTCACATCATCCCAATGAAACTATGTGTAAAGCCTTTTCTATAGAACCAATGTCAAAGAAATGCACTATTAGAGATTTGCATATAAAAAGAGTTATGAAAAGCTATTATTTTTTAGAATTTTTTTTTTTTATAATTTAACTTGGGTGACTAATTTGGTACATGTATGGAAGAATAATGGAGAAAATAGGCATGTTTATACCTCAAAAAGTTTACTAGGCTTCTAAAAAAGATAATTATCAACTATGTTCTCTTGATGAAGTTTTACAAATTATGAACATACCATAGATGATGTCCTTTTTCAATGGATATTTTTGATCTAACCAATTGATAGTGAAACATGAAGATAAGTTTAAGACTAGTCTTACTACTAAATGTGGTACATTTACATATAGAATGATGCCCTTTCATTTGATCAATATTGGAGAGACATTTTAGAGAGACATGCAAATTTTTTTCAAAGGTTTGGTTAGAAAATACATTATCATATATATAGATGAATTGACTATATTTTCTAACAATAGAGGGGATCAACATATTTGATTCAAGAAAAAACCTTGAAATCTATAAAGAATTAGATGTTTCCTTCAACCCTAAGAAATGCATTTTTTGAGTGACAAAACAGAGATTTTCTAGGCCACATGACCTCTAAGAAAGGGATCTCCATTGACTTGGATAGAATTCAAGCAATCTTTAAGTTGTCTTTGCTAGGGAGTAAGAAAGAATTTGAATAAATTTAGTAAATTTAATCTCATTAGAAATTTAATCACTGATTTTATTGAGATTATTCATTATTTGAATAGTATTCATAAAAAAGATACTAAGATTGAATGAACTATTGATTGAAAGTTGGTATTTTCTCCAATAAAGGATTCAATCGCTAATGTTCATATTTTAATCAACACAAATTAAATATGACCCTTGTATATCTTATCTCTTTCTTCTCAATGTTCATGACTCCTAGAAGCTAACATAGAATATAGCGAAACTAGAGAACAAAGGATTATTTCCCTCATGAGTTCATTCAAGAATATAGAAGTAAGGTTCTCTAATTTAAAGAAAAAAGAATATGCACTAGTAAGATCTATTAAGAAGTTCAAACATTATATTTTAAGATGTATTTTTTTTCCATTGTTCCTAATACAATGGTCCAGTAAATGTTAATGCAAAATGGGTTATAGAAAAGGTGATGGAAATTGATGGGAAATTTACAAGAATTTGATTTAGAAATTCAACCTATGAAACTGGTTAGAGGTTAAAGCCTTTCTAATTCCTTGGTTGAAAGAGATGCATATCCTTTCTATTGGAAATATGTGCCTCAAAATATACAGGCTGAAACCTCCATTAGAGACAAGTCGGTGTGACATCTTCATTGTCTAGCCGACTAGCAGCTTGATTCATTCTGGTTTGTACAGGTCGCTATGACCTTGCAAATGTCTTACCGAAAGGTTGCATTGTGGAGTCTATCGCTGTGACATAGTGTATTCATTATGACCTCATAGCGCTCGGGAGACCTTTGGCTGACAGGCCATTCAATCGTATTTCGGAGAGACTCTTGGCGACCATGGGCTTTAGGATAGCTAAGGGTTCTCGCTAAGAAGTCCCAGCAAATGATGAAGGTCACGTCGACAGGGAAACATTCATACGTTCTTTGGAGTAACTCAAAAGTGGTCGAATAATTTTCTTAACGACTAAAGGTTGTCTTGCCGATAGCCGATGGCTATCGGGGTAACTCAAGGATCCTAGGAAGACATCTCAGTGAACGTTGAAGGTCTCACCAATAGGAACATCTTTTGAAGTCTTCGGTGTAGCTCTTGGCGAATGTTTGTCATCGGTGGAACACAGAGGTCACAGTAAGAAGTCCCAGTGACTTTGATGAGTCTTGCCGATGATGAAGAGTCTTCAAGGTAACATATGGAGATCAGTATGTTCTCTCAGTGAAGGGAAATGTCTTAGCGATGGGTGAACATTTTAGGGTAACCTTTATGTCTTGGAGAAACATCTTGGCGATATCGATATGTCTTGCTAACTATCCTTTGGAGCTCGATATGACTTGTGTCTTCGGTATACCTTTGGTGACTCGCTATGATCTCCTAGTGAATGTGATAGGTCTGGGTGACTGCTTGGTGACTCAGTGTAACTCATGGAGCTCAATAGAATGTCTTAGCAATAACAGAGTCTCTTGGTGACATCGATATGAAGTCTATGTGGCATTGGTGAGACACTATTAGTGTCTCACCGTGATGCCAGTACATTGTGAATTCTGTTGACCGAGTAAGACCATCCTATGTGGAGTCTTGTGGACAAATAGGAGGAGCCAAATGGGAACAGTTGGAAGATAGTCAGTTACGACTGTTCTATGAGGAAGTTCTATAGACAAAGTTCGACATGGATATACTCTGTGATTACAATTTGTAATCGGTTGGTTGTTGAGTGATTGTATCAATGGATGAATTCTGTGGACTGTAATGTGAAGATTCCAGTACAAGAATGTTAATGGTGAATGTTGTTGTATAGTGACACCAGAAAGATAAGTATGGAATTTGTATGTAATTTCATTACTGTAATACAAAGTGATTTCTGTTGGTGAGGTGGGTTTTTCTCCCGTAAAGGTTTTCCCACGTATATCTGGTGTTCATGTGTGATTGTCAAATACTCTATTTTTGTTGTCTGTTTCTTAGTGCATCTTATTTGCACTGTAATTGTAAATTTTAAAGTGTATCTACATTCTTTCCTAAGGTATTGACGTTAGGAGAATTTTTTTCTGCATCTGATTTTCCTTACAAGTGGTATTAGAGCCTGGCTAGTTGTGTTATCCTTGTGGGTATGTTGGGTTTTTTGTGTCAATTCTATTCAGTGGGAGTCTTGTAGAGTTTTTCAATTTCTAATTACAGATTAAGATGGCTAGTACATCTGGAAATTTTGAAATAGAGAAATTCAATGGCAGTAACTTTGAGTTGTGGAAACTCAAGATGGAGGATCTTCTTGTTGACTATGATCTTTTGATTGTTGTGGCTGGAGTGAAACCTATAGGAATGAAGCAAGAAGGTTGGGACCTTGCAGATAGGAAGTCTAAGGGGTTGATAAGGCTCTGTTTGGTAGACTCAGTGCTTCTGAATGTGCATGAGGAGAATACTGCATCTTCCTTGTGGAAGATACTGGCGTCTATTTATCAGGGGAAGTCCTTGGTGAATAAACTATTCCTGAGGAAGAAACTATACTCTTTGAGAATGCAAGGAGGGTCTATAGCTGATCATTTGAATGCATTTAACATGCTACTTGCTCAATTGACATCTATTGGTGTGAATACTGAAGAAGAGGATCAATGTACGCTTCTATTGTGTTCTTTGCCAGACTCATGGGATCATCTGGTGATGGCGATTGGGAGTACAACATCTAGTTTCAAGATGGAAGATGTTGTTGCATCTTTTCTTTCAAAAGATATGAGAAGGAAATATTTTGAGATGGTGAAGGAAGCTCTTGATGTCAGAGGAAGACCGAAAGAGAAGAGTAAGAAGGACAAGAAATCAAAATTGAAATCAGAGGGGAGATCAAAGTCTCCTGGAAAGAAGTCCAAGGTGAAGTGCTGGAACTGTGGGCAACCTGATCATGTCTGAAAGGATTGTAAAGAGGAGAAAAAGAAGAAGAAGGGTTCTTCCGATAATGGTTCTTCTCATAGTGATGGTGATGCCTTCATTGCAGCCTGGGCTACACAGGCATCAGATGATGCCTGGCTGATTGATTCTGGAGCATCGTTCCACATGACATATCACAGAGAATGGTTCACAAAGTATGAAGAATATTATGGTAGAAAGGTGTACCTAGCAAGTGATTCAAATTTGGATATTGTTGGTCGTGGAAGAGTCAGGATACAATTCCCTGATGGAAAAGTAAAGGGAATCAATAATGTTATGCACATACCAGGTCTAGCTCAAAATCTATTGTCTGTAAGTATGTTGAACGATATTGGTGTACAAGTTACATTCTCTGGAAATAGCTGCAAGATGACTAGAGGTTCAATAGTGCTGGCTAGAGGTGCTCGAATTGGTACCTTGTACAAGCTAGATGCACAGGCTATTCAATGTAACAATGCCTCTGGAAAGTCACTGAAAGCTGCTCGTGGAGGTAAAGAGGGAAATATCCCTAATTTTGTAAACTCTATGGAAGTAAAACTTCCTGCAGAGAAGACTATGCTTTGACATCATAGGTTAGGCCACATAGGAGAAAAAGGTTTTAAAACCTTGAAGAATAAAAACCTGGTTGAGGGGCTAGAAGATTGTAATCTTGAATTTGAATTTTGTGAACATTGCATATATGGAAAGCAGCACCATGTTTCATTTTACTCCAGTCCTCATAAATCTTCTGGTTTATTAGACTATATTCATTCAGATGTGTTTGGTCTAGTAGATGTTCCTTCTTTGTCTAAATCAAGATACTATGTGTCGTTCATTGATGATTAGTCAAGAAGAGCATTTGTTTATTTTTTGAAAAGTAAATCAGAAGTGTTCAGTCAATTTAAGGAATTTAAGAATCTTGTTGAAAATCAGGTAGAAAAATAAAATGCTTAAGGACTGATAATGGCGGTGAATTATGTTCTGATGAATTTGAAAGATACTGTAAAGACCATGTAATCAAAATACATAAGACTACACCTTATACTCCACAACAGAATGGAGTTGTTGAAAGGTTCAATAGGATAGTGATGGAGAGAGCACGAAGTATGCTCAGTAGTGTTGGCTTAGAGGAGAAATTATAGGCTGAGGTTGTATCTACTACATGTTATTTAATTAATCGGTCTCCAAATTCTGTCTTGTTGAGAAAACACCTCTGGAAGAGTGGTCTGGTAAGAAGCCCTCACTTAGACATGTTCATGTTTTTGTTGTGAGGCATATGCTCATGTGTCAGATGTGAAAAGATCTAAATTGGAGAACAAGGTTGTCAAATGTATTTTCATAGGCTATAGCACTATCATAAAAGGATACAAGCTTTGGAAGCCTGATACAGAGAAGGTTGTATATAGCAGAAGTGTAATCTTTCGTGAGCTAAAACTTTCCTCTTTGGATCTACAATCAGAGACAAAGTTAGATAACAATAAGGATGTAGCAATAATTCCTCCTACACCTGAGAAAGAGGAATTGAAAACTCAAAATGTACCTAAAACTGAGGAGAGCTCGAGTAGTTCTAAAAGTTCTAAAGAAAAAGAACCTCAGCCTCAGCAAGTGAGGAGGTCAACCCAAGAAAGAAAACAACCAGATAGGTATGGGTTCTCATTGATTGATTCTACTTGTTCCTATGCTTTGATTTCTAGTACTGATGAGCCTAGGATTGTGAAAGAGGCATTTAAAATTTTTGATTCAAATTCTTGGTTGGAAGCCATGGAAGAAGAGATGGCATCTTTAGATAAGAATGAAACCTGGAGTCTGGTTCCCTTGCCTAAAGGCAAAAAGACTATTGGCTGCAAATGGGTATTTAAGAAAAAGATTGGTCTGGATGGCAGTGTAGAAAAGTACAAGGCAAGACTAGTTGCAAAGGGTTATTCCCAGTTAGAGGGAATCAATTATGGGGAAATATTTTCTCCTATAGCAAAGCTGACATCTATTAGATTTTTTTTGTCACTTGCAGCAGCATATGACTTAGAGGTGGAATAGATGGATGTGAAGACAACAATTCTTCATGGTGATCTTGAAGAAGAAATCTATATGTCCCAGCCTAAGCACTTTGTTGAGAAAGGTAAAGAAAAACTTGTATGCAAATTAAAGAAGTCTCTTTATGGGTTAAAGCAGTTAGCTAGAATGTGGTACCAGAAATTTGATACATTTGTATTATCTTTCGGATTTGTGAGATCAAAATCTGATCACTGTGTATATTATAAAGCTAAAAGTGATCAAGTATTATTTATTGCTCTCTATGTTGATGATATGATGTTCATAGGTAATAGCAAGCTAATGATTTTTGATCTTAAGTCTCAGTTGTCTACTAAGTTTGAAATGAAGGACCTTGGTGTAGCAAGGTATATTCTGGGGATAGAGATAACTAGGGATGGGAAGAATAGAAGGCTTTGGCTCAGTCAAAGTAAGTATATCAGGACTATTCTTGAGAGATTTTGTAAGAATGATTGCAAGTAGTTAGTTGTTCCAGTCATGTAGGGAATGAAGCTATTTGTTGAGGACTATCCAAAATCTCCTACTGAGATGGAGGACATGACTAGTGTACCCTATGTCAGTGCAGTAGGTAGTCTTATGTATGTAATGGTCTGTATAAGGCCAGACATTTCCCAAGAAGTGGGAGTTCTTAGTCGATTTATGGCTAATCTAGGAAGAATGCATTGTGATGTTGTGAAGAGAGTGTTTAGATATTTGAAGGGTACTTCAAATTTCACTTTGTGTTACCATGGGAATTCGGTTGAATCACAGAGGACTCTCAACATTCGTGGTTATGTAGATTCTGATTGGGCAGGGGACATTGACAGTAGGAGATCCACCAGTGGATACATATTCATGATGAATGGTGGTGCAGTGAGTTGGATGAGCAAGCAGAAGGCTGTAGTCACTTTGTGCACTATAGAGGCTAAATACATGGCAGCTACTCATACTCGTAAAGAAGTAGTTTTGTTGAAACGTTTGTGTTCTAACATTAGTTTTGATGTAGGTGAAATAACTATTTTATGTGATAGTCAGAGTGAAATTTTTCTAGCAAAGAAACCTACTTTCCATGCTAGAATGAAACATATTGATGTACAGTACCACTTTGTACGAGATATGGTTGAGGATGGAAAGGTCAATTTGGAAAATGTTGATACTCTGGAGAATGTTGAAAATTCATTGACGAAGCCAGTGACCACAGATAAGTTTAGGTGGTGTGCCAGTTCAATGGGCCTTAGTGCCCATGATTTTCAATAAGTTATGATGTGCTCTAGAGGTGCCTGTATGATCTTCGTCAAGTGGGAGATTGTTGGAAATATGTGCCTCAAACTATACAGTCTGAAACCTCCATTAGAGACAAGTCAGTGTGACATCTTCATTGTCTGGCCAACTAGTAGCTTGATTCATTTTGGTTTGTATAGGTCATTGTGACCTTGCAAATGTCTTGCTGAAAGGTTGCATTGTGAAGTCTATTGTTGTGACATAGTGTATTTGTTATGACCTCATAGTGCTCAGGAGACCTCTGGCTGACAGGCCATTCAATCGTATTTCAGGGAGACTCTTGGTGACCATGGGCTTTGGGATAGCTAAGGGTTCTTGCTAAGAAGTCCCAGTGAACAAAGAAGGTCATGTTGACAGGGAAACATTCATACATTCTTCGGAGTAACTCAAAAGTGGTCAGAGAAATGGCTTAGCGACTAAAGGTTGTCTTGCTGATAGTCGATGGCTATTGGTGTTACTCAAAGATCTTGGGAAGACATCTCAGTGAACGTTGAAGGTCTCACCAACAAGAACATCTTTTGAAGTCTTTGGTGTAGCTCTTGGCAAATGTTTGTCATTGATGGAACACGGAGGTCTCGGTAAGAAGTCCCAATGACTTTGATGAGTCTTGCCAATGATGAAGAGTCTTGCTGATGATGAAGAGTCTTTGGGGTAACATATGGAGATCAGTATGTTCTCTCAGTGAATGTCTTGGCAATGGGTGAAAACTTTGGGGTAACCTTTATGTCTCAGAGAAACCTCTTGGCGATATCATTATGTCTTGTTGACTATCCTTTGGAGCTCGATATGACTTGTGTCTTCAGTATACATTTGGTGACTCGCTATGATCTCCTGGCGAATGCGATAGGTCTGGGCGACTGCTTGGTGACTCGGTGTAACTCATGGAGCTCGATAGAACATCTTAGCGATAACAAAGTCTCTTGGCGACATTGATATGAAGTCTGTGTGGCATTGGTGAGACACTGTTAGTGTCTCACTAAGATGCTAGTACATTGTGAATTCTATTGACCAAGTAAGACCATCCTATGTGGAGTCTCATGGATGAATACGAGGAGCCAAATGGGAACAGTGGAATACAGTCAGTTGCGACGGTTCTATGAGGAAGTTCTACAGACATAGTTCGACATGGATATACTCTGTGATTACAGTTTGTAATCGGTTGGTTGAATCAACAAATTGTTGAGTGATTGTATCAATGGATGAATTCTGTGGACTGTAATGTGAAGATTCCTGTACAAGAATGTTAATGGTGAATGCTGTTGTATAATGACACTAGAAAGATAAGTCTAGAATTTGTATGTAATTTCATTACTGTAATACAAAGTGATTTCTCTTGGTTTGGTGGTTTTTTCTCCCGTAAGGGTTTTCCCACGTATATCTAGTGTTCATGTGTGATTGTCAAATACTCTATGTCTATTGTCTATTTCTTAGTGCATCTTAATTGGACTGTAATTGTAAATTTTAAAGTGTATCTACATTCTTTCTTGAGGTATTAACATTAGGAGAATTTTTTTCCTTATCTATTTTTCCTTACACTTTCTACCAATAATTTATAGTGGACAACATTATAGATGATATTTGATACAAAGATACTATCTTCTATTTACTTCAAAATAAGTGTCTAGAGGGATTAAATATAATAAAGTGGAGTACTAATAATACATAATAATAGGTACATAATCAAATTTTGTGTTCTCTACAAGAAAAATAATGAGGGAATAAACTTGAGATGATTAGATAAGTCAAAAAAACTTTAATTTTTTTATTCCATGATAAGTATGTGTGGCAAAAAAAAAAGTATTCCTTTTCCTTGCTTCATTTGGGGAATAATTAATGACAAATTGGACTTGATGTTGCCTTGATCTAGTGTTTTGATGAGTTTTACACATCCACATTAGGTTTTGGGCAATTTTAAGCTAAATAAACTTAACCTAAATCCTTAATTCAGTGTTGTAAAATGTATTTATTTACACCTTCACATTAAATTTAGGAGTCTTGTAAACTAAGTGGACCTAATCTAGTGTTGTAATGTGCTTTACATATTCACATGATATTTAGGACTCTTTTAGGCTAAATAGACCCAATTTTTCCTTAATTTAATGTTATAAAGTGAATTTACTTATGCTTTCACATTGGATTTTGGGCCCTCTTGCATTTGTGACCTTTATATCATCATTAATAGGCTGCTATGACCCCATATTGTGTATCCCAAGGTATATTTAAATAAAAAACTAAAAATATCAACAAACAAGCTTAATTTATAGACTCCCCAACACTTTAGCGATTAAAATAGGCCCTATGGGACCCATTTTAGACTATTTTCAAAGTTTGAGTATGAGAAAATTTATTTTAAGTTCAAATTTCTTCTATGACAACCTTGGGGATCTAATAAACATTCATTTGAGTGGATTTCCTATATAAACAAGCTTTCACATCATTATTTCACTAATCATTCATTTTATCAAGTCAAGCACTCAAGGGTTAAACATTCCAAGACTTTACAAGATCATCAAAATAGCATTCAAGATCATTTGTAAGGTATTCAAGGGAAAAATTCTTCATCAATTGTTGCAACAATTCAAGATCCATCATCATGTCAAGGATATCAGGCATCAAGCATGTTATTTACCTAGTGTTGTGATGTAGCATTGAAGATCCAAAATCAAGCATTGTTCTACTCCTATTGTTAAGATCAAGATCTACATCCTTCAAGGCCATTCCATGTTGATTTGTAGACATATAAGATATCATTTACAAGGAATCATTCAGGGTATCATTTTCCATGATTAATTTTATTTGTTTCATGTTTCATGCCTTCATTTCATTGTCTCATCATTTGGTTTAATTACCTACAAGGGGTTTGATCAAGGTAAACCCCTATTACCTGACAATCAACACTTTTTCTCTCTCTCTCTTTATGTGATTGCAGATCTAGGTGCTTTTAAGACTTGAGGATCATTAAAGATTAGGTTGGAAGGGTGGAGAGAGTCATCAATTTTTCACAAGGTTGTTATCATCATCAAAAGCCACTTATATTTCTAAAAATTAGGGTTTTTGATCTAGAAACAAAGGGGAATAGAAAGAGCAGACATTGAAGACTATATTCTGACATTGAAGTTCTAGAAAATCCAAACTAGACTTATTCACCATGAATGAGTCCCTCTGTAGGTTTTTTTCATAATTTTTTGTAGATTCAAATAGCCTTTTGTTAGAAACCTACTTGTGTGCAAAAATATAGAATTGGGATTTATTTGCCTAGAATGGTGAATAAGTCCCACTAAGTCAAAAAGTTATAATTTTCAGCATTTCAAAGTTCCTTTGAGTCATCATCAAATTCCTTGGTGCACACATTTCATTTGACAACTTGTTATCCTACTTTATATGCATTTTTAAGTCATTTAGTTCAAGTTTGCATCATATTAGGGTTTTCATTTCATCTTGCATTTCATTGTCATTTCCAAGTTCTTACTTGGTAGTGAACCCTTCATTAGTTTACATTCAACCCCTAGGACAACCCTATTGCAAGATCTCTTTCTTTTTCATTGAGATCTCTAGGGTTACCCTTTAATGTAGGAAAATTTGACTGATTTAATCCACAGTTCCCATGAAACACCTACAAGCAATTACCTATCACAATAGAGAAGATTAAGAGCGAGATTGTGCCAATAATCTAAAAATTATTATTGATGCAAATAACCTAGATTATGTGAACAACTGCTAGCTGATTATGCTACCGCAGAGAATTAAAAAATAACTACAATGAATCAATCCTTATGAAAAGGATGAAATCGAACCCTAGATTAGGGTTAGATTATAACATGACAAGTGTCCTCATAGGAATGAATGAGACAACATTTTCTAATATTAGAGGCTTTAACCATGCAAAAAAAAACTAATTAATCAAAGAAAATAATGAAATAAAAGCACTCCTAAGTTTAACTTAAGTGTACTAAAGCATAAAGTGACCCAATTAATTAATGATTAATTAATTAATTAGGTGATTACTTTATTACTCTAACACCCCCCCTTAAGATGAATTAGGGAAAAACTAAACTATGATGAAGAAATGATTGAATGGATGCATGAATGAGTCCTACCCTATGGCCGATGAGGTACACATGTACAACATATTGATCTCTCACAAAAGGGGAAAGGGAGAAAATCACATGGGAATAAAACTCCCCTCAAAAAGAGAGAATATAAAAGAATGTAATGCACTAGTAGAAGAAGGATAGATGGTGGATGACATGATACCCCCAAAAAATAACTTCTACCACATAAGTACATATACAATGGTCTCCATAGGAGAGATATAAAGAGACTAGAAGTCCCCCCCCACAATGAAGAAACTCATGTCACAATGGTGGATGCATGATGTAGAATCCAAAAAGAAATCTTGAAGCAAAAAATAATATTCTTCCCCTTGGGAAGAAACAGGTCCAAAGGATGATGTTAAAGAAACCCTATGAAGAGTGATGAACCAATATGTCTCAAGATGTATGCCTCTAAAAATTGCTCACGTATCTACATGTCGAAAAGCGATGATGGCAATCCAAGATCCTATGAAGATTGATGTAGAATAAGCTACAAAGGCGATGAAGATGGTTGGCCAACAATGGTAATGTGGCTGTAAACAAAGAGGAGATGAATTTCCTCAAATTAATCCTCCAGATCTGCAATATAGGACTCTACAAACAAGGATGATATGTCTGTGAGATATGAATCCCAAGTAGCTATGTCTGGAAGATGTATGATGTCCTACTGCATTGAATTAATAGAGGCCAAGGATGTGGCAATGTTAAACTAATCAAGAACAACAAAAGATGATGTAGTCTCAATCTAAAGAGTGGGAACATGTATGGATGTCTATTAACCATCAAAACATGCAAGACTTGTGATATACTCAAGCTCCTCTAAAGTATCATCATCAAAGGGTATGCAATCTGTATCTACAAGAGGGATGAGATAATTTGCAGTAGGATCCTCTTGGTATGGAGAGATATGAGGGTCTCCACAGATCTCCCAAGGTCATGTCCAAATTATGTGGGGACATTCAATGTCTGATACAACATACATAGTGTCAAGATCAACACTAGAACATATAACCCCTAAAATATGATCTATGATGTTGCCCCATGTTGAAATACTCCCTGGTGTGTCTGGTGTAGGTATGATTCCATACAAATGAAAAACATCAAGAAACCTGAGATATTTTGGAATACCATTTCGTCAAGACTTACAATGTCAATTTTTTTATTTTATTTTTCAAAAAAACCTAATATATATATTTTTTGATTGCAGGATAAAAATAATTTTAAAAACCCAGAATATTTTTTATCAATGGAGAGAATTTCAAAAAAAAGAATAACCCTGTACTTGTTGTGCACACAAATCAATGTTCCCAGATCTGTACATATCTACGTCTCTGTAAAAAAAATTATTTTCTTGCAACTGTTCAGATTTGAGCAAAACGACAAGCTATCTTAAGGTTTTCGGCTGCTTCAGACATGATGGCAAGGCCCTTTTTGCTCCAGGATGAACCAAAAAATTTATCAAGGTCAAATCCCTTTAGTAATTGAATAGGGGATTGCAGATTTGGGCTCTGATACCATGTAACACCTATCACAATAGAGAAGATCAAGAGCAAGATTGTGCTCAATAACCTGAGAATTGTTATTGATGTAAATAACCTAGATTGTGTCAACAGCTACTGGTTGATTATCCTGACGTAGAGAATTAAAAAATAATTACAATGAATCAATCTTTATGAAAATGATGAAAGCTAACTCTACATTAGGGTTAGATTAGAACATGACAAGTGTCCTGATAGGAATGAATGATACAACATGTTCTAATATTAGAGGCTTTAATCATTCAAAAAACAACTAATTAATTAAAGAAAATAATGAAATAAAAGAACTCTTAAGTTTAGCTTAAGTGTAATAAAGCATAAAGTGACCTAATTAATTAATGATTAAGTAATTAATTAGGTGATGACTTTATTACTCTAAAATTTAATGTAGTAGGTTGAAAGTGGGTATGTTCTATGTCCTAAGTCATATGATTGCATTCAAACCCCATTTTTCATATGCCACATTTTGGTGAACCTACATTTATAATACCTTTTTTTCTAATTTCAAGCCCATCATCATCCTAGATCTAGCTTGCATTGAATTTGCATTAGTTAATTGGGATCTAGGGTTTCTAAAAGTTTGTATTAGTGAAAGTGAAAATTTTGAAAAAAATCCCTACTGGGACTCATTCACCACCTTATGTGAATCATTCCTAGTGCCCATATAAAAATTCCTTTTACAACATTTAATACCTTGTTTCTACACATTTTTTTGCTGCCATTAGTAATCTATTTTAGTTGGTTGATTTTTTGTTACATGAATTCCACTAAAACTTTCTTAAATTGGTTGATTTCATGCATCCCTTCATTCCAAATTTTCATTTACAATATTTCATTTTCTAGTTGTGACATAATGCAATCAATAAATTACCTTGTTTGAAATTTGAAAATTGCATCTACACATTCCATTCTAGGCCTTTACATTTCATTTTAAGTTTGTATAGATTATTATTTATAAATGTTATTTTTAATCTTTTGCAAGTTTTCAAAGAAAAATTTAGTCAATAGCATGTTAATCACCCATTAAATGCATTCTAGGTAATTATGAGAGTCTCTTAGTGCAAAAGAGTGGAAATTTTGATGCTTTCATTAAACCTACATCCCCTCTTATCTATCCTATTTGTGGGAATGATGTGATAAAAGAAGATACAAGCATGGACATTCATGACAATCATAGTTGTTTTTCTCTTGATAGCTCTCCATTTAGTAACAAAGGTATTTTTGTGAAAAAAGATAGAATCATTGAGAAGTATGAAGGATTTTTTTTCCCTTCTCCTCATTCCCCTTGGGAAGATAGAATAACAATAGAACATGAAATAATTTCCAGCACTTTACTTAGATTACATTCCTATCCCAACACTTCCACTACTTGTGAGAATGCTACAATTGTGAATGACCATGAAAATGACATTTGTGAGGACATTTTGTTAAGAGATCTAATGATGGAGAGATTTGATAATCATGGTAGATAAACATGATAATCATAGAGATATTATGGTAGATAACCATGATAATCACATTTTGTCTTCTTCTAATATCCTTCATAGTAATGAAGATGATAGTTTTGTGTTAGAAGATATACTTGAAAGTCATGACAAACTCATTTCTCCCTTTCCTAATGCTCCTACCATTTGGTGAGATCTATTTGAGAGAAAAGATCTAATCAAATTGGAAAGTATGATTCTCCTTCTCTTTATGGGTATGTACAAGATCATCATGGAAAAAATAGGCTCTTAAGTGGCATAAAATTTAGAAAAATCAGAGTTAGGAAACTTGACGTAAAAATTTGAATAAGTTATCTATATTATTTCAAAAAATATGTAAGAATAGAATTTGTAGCAAATTGAATGTACTTTCTAAACTACTAGGTTTATATATATATATATATATATATATATATATATATATATGGTGAAAATTTGAATTTTCAATGCAATAGAACTTAAATTTTAAGGAAAAAATAAGTAGGTGTATGTCCGACCACCCTAACCAGAATAAAATGATAATATTTTTTTATAATATTTTAGATATAAGTAGAGGACTCATGTCCTGATGTGATGCATATTTTTTTCCAAGTTTATTTAATAATTCATTATGAATTTTTTATTACAACTTTTGAAAAATATAAAAAAATCATATGTCTAAGTACCTTAACTTGGTCAAAACTTCATGAAATTCATTTTTTTAATACTATAGTATGTGAAGAATAGGATGTGACACATGTTTCAGATTCAAAAAATGTGATTCCATTTGAAAGCTATAGATGTTTTTCAATCAACCTATCAATCAAGACTTTAGTCATAATTCAAATAGAAAATGAATAATAATTATTTATTAAATTCAAAGTAAAAAATAATTTATATTGGTGGAAAGCTAGGAATTTCCTTTAAAAACCCTTTTCGTTTCATCAATTTTGGGTAAAAAATGTCTTTAGTCACATACCCTACACATACCCATCATATCGCCACTTTTTGGCCCATCATGATCCTGCACATACCTTGATGCCTCACCTAGTTGTGATGAAGCTACTTTACAAAACCTAACCATGGAATGGGATGAATATTTTTTTTATTACTCCCATAAAAGCTCCCCTACTAGGGTAGATAGTAGGGCACAAGAGAATAAGACCTTAGCAAACAAGAATAAAATCATGGAAAATGAGGATAATCACATTTATCTTTCTCATGATATCTCTCTTAGTTGTGAAGAAGAAAGAAATGAGATTCACGAGAATCTATTTTTCTCTCTCCCCTATGGAAGAAATTATGGAAAAAGAGAATTCCATCATTGATAAACAAGACGATACAACCATTGATAACTCCCTTACATGATGAAGTCATTTTAGAAGAACCAAGCTTTGAATGTCATGAACATCTAGCTTGCATTTCTCATAAAAACTCTCCTCCTAAGGAGAATATGATGGTGCAAGAAAATGACAACATTTTGGCTCCCTTAGATAATGATAAAAAGGTGATTCTAGATTTCCCTTTATTAGAAATGCATCAAACCAAGACCATTGAGTTTATGAATGCACAAGTGTCCATTAGATTTGCCTCGATTAATGGAACTCCTACATATCTCATGGGACATCCTAAGAATCCTCTAATTCTCTATCCACCATCACACAAACCTCAAACTCAAAACAAACTCGAACTTATCATTTACTAACCTAAGAATAATGTGTCACAGCAGCTGAGCCATAATACCGATGCTCATAAATATAACACTAGAAACAATCCACAGCCAAGACAAACACCTTCAACATCCCTCCCCTTGCCTAATTATATATTACCTAGTCCTCCTTATTTTCCTTTGAATAGTGGAAAAGAGTATGATCTTGTTTAACAAATTAAGAACACTCCTACAAATATATCCCTATGGGACCTAATTCAAAATTCAACTAATTATCACACAATGCTTCAAACAGCCTTGCAACAAGCTGTGATCCCCTCTAGTGCAAATTCGAATGACATATCAGTATTGATCCAAGGAATAAATGCTAACATTTTTTTCCACCTAAGTGAACTCCCCCCTTTGGAAGTGCAAAACTAAAACTAAGCTTTCATAATATTAGCTTGATATAAAAGAACATGGATAAAGAAAACCCTTTTTGACAATGGCTCAAATCTTAATGTATGTAGTGTAACCCTTTTAGATAGGTTTGGCATGGATAAATAAAAAATTCAACTTGATTCTTTATCTATTAAGGGATTTGACAATGTAGGAAAACAAGCACTTGGTGTGATCACTTTATCTATTACAACTACAAATGCCACATTAGAAACACTGATCTATGGTGTGCCTCATGATCTTTCATATAATATCCTTCTAGGTAGACCATGGATTCATGCAATGAATGTGATGCCTTCTACTCTTCACTATAAATTGAAATCATCTACAGCAACAAAGTATACACACTCAAAGCTTACCCTAAGCCAAACAATTGTTTGAACACTAAGAAAAAGAAAAAAACATTTGAAAATATTAACACCAACTATGCTAGTCGAACGCGTGCAACAAAATAGAAATAAAAACACATTGAGGAAGTCATGAAGCTATTGGAAGATGATTGGTGTTCCTTATAATTTGAAACAAACATTCATAGGAGAATATAAGATCATAAATAAATACTCTAAAATTGGAAAAGAAAAAGTGGTAATGTCAACACAAAATTTGGAAGACCCTTCGAAAGCATCCACCTTAACCTCTTCAAAAGAAAAGAGAACATACATAACAAAATTTGATGAAACCGATTATCAACAACCTCTGAATCCTAAAGAAATGAAAAATATTTATGGAAGAGGTTATGAGCTTATAAAACAACCTTGTTACAATGGAAAAGGATGTGGTGCTAGAGAACAAGGTATCTATAACCCTATAGAGCCTCACATGCAAGAAAAGACTAGTGGTCTTGGTTATTGTCCTTTGAAAGACATAAACAAGCCTTCACTCAATATCAACACTATTAGAAAAGATACTTCTAAGCCAACTTTTACATTAGTGCATCCTGAACTAATAGACACTAGTGGTCTTGATTGTTATCCTTTGAATGAAACAAAAGAAATAAAGAAATGTTCACTAAATATCAATGTCATCTCACAAAACACTAATGAGTTGAATTTTTTAGATTTTACACCCTCTTGTAAAGGGGAGAACAAACTCTCGCAATCTAAAGAGTCTTGTGTAGGTATGACACCTTATACTAAGCAAGAAATATCTTTGTTGTAAAATAAAGAAACATATTCTTTGGATCAAGAAGGTATCTTCTCAAGACTCCTCCAAGATTTTCTGATATCTTTCCCTCCAAGAACATGAGAGAAATTTTACTACAAGAGTTCATTTTACGCATATCACAGAGTTCATGGTCATACTAATAATGAATTTAAGGCTTTAAGTAACAAAATTTAACATCTTAGGGAATTTGGTGCTCTTCCTTGTGCCGAAGCACCTAATTCCTCTTACTGATACTTACTTTCATCCTATTCGGCTAATCCTTGTTCTGCACTAAGTGGGGGTAGCGGTTAGGTAGCCTTGTCCTCGTATGTCACTTGTCATAGTCTCTTTTGGCTAGTTGATCACCTTTCATGTACATATAAGAGCAAGCTTGGGATTTGGACATGCCTTAAGTTGACTTGCATGTGACATGCTCATCCATGATGTAGTTTGATTTAGAAACATATGACTTGGCATAGGGCTTTCCGAATAAGCTCTCACATCTTCTACTTTAAGGAAATTTATCACAACAATGATGTTAGCAACCACTTTAAAGTGGGGGAATACATCAACACTCATGTTTCATTGTGTGATTTTCTCCTTTTCTTTGTGGTATCATTGGGTTTGATTTCATCCGAGTGCATGATATTTCTTTGACTTTCCCTCTCTTGGAGACATTAGGCATGATGTTACCTAAGAAGAGACCTTGCACAAATTAAGAAAAATACCTTACACTATTTTCCATTCACAACATCAGTTATATGGCCACCTTGCATAACACACTTTTGCATGCCTATGGAGCCATCTTGTCTATTCATGAGCTCCAACCATATGAATTTTTTCTTGTCTCATGAATCTCAAAGATCATTTTTGCATGGAACCTTCTGAAAGTTATTAGGAGGTATAACTTTGGTATGGTTTGATGGGAAGTTGATTTGGGGCATGAATTTCCCTTAGCCACTCACATGTGTGTGATCACATATTGGTCGTAGTTGTCTCACCTTTTGGATTACTTACCTAATGGATAGCCAAGAGTTTTATTGCTTCTGAGTGAGCATGCATTTTTTTATAAACCACCTTGATTTGATCCACATCGTGTTGGAAAAATGGTCGAAGCTTCATCCACCTCATTATTATTTTTACTTTTTTTTCTTTGTTATTGTTATTGGCATTGCATGTTTGTGAATCTTATTTCGTTGCATATCATAAACCTTGTGTGTGTCCTTTTCCTGCTTATGCTAGTTTGAGTAAGGATCTTGGATCCTAGGGGCTTGACCGCCTCCTTGGTCTCTATTATCTTAGACCATCCACATCAGCACACTTGGACCCCTCTTGAATATCTACATTAGTGTGAGTTTGAAGCAAGTTCATCCTCTCACTAAATCTGGGGCTAAATGTGGTAACGAAAAAGGTGCTCCTTTTCGTTGCTTGATTTGGGGAATAATTAATAACAAATTGCACTTAATATTGCCTTGGTCTAGTGTTGTGATGAGTTTTACACATCCACATTAGGTTTTGGGCCCTTTTAAGCTAAATAAACTTAACCTTTCCTTAATTTAGTGTTGTATAGTGTATTTATTTACACCTTCACATTAAATTTAGGAGGCTTGTAAACTAAGTGTACCTAGTCTAGTGTTGTAATGTGTTTTACACATTCACATGATATTTAGGACCCTTCTAAGGTAAATAGACTCAATTTTTCCTTAATTTAATGTTGTAAAGTGAATTTGTTTACACTTTCACATTGGATTTTGGGCCTTATTGCATTAATGACTTGTATATCATCATTAATAGTTCCTTATGACCCCATATTATGCATCCTAAGGCATATTTAAATAAAAAACCTGACAATATCAACAAATAAGATTAATTTACACACTCCCCAACACTCGTAGAATTTAGCAAATAAATGACTAGGTGACTAAATCTTTTAGTCATAAGAAATAAAAATGACTAAATTCTACTCATATTTTACAACTAGGCTATAAAGGAGTAAATAAATGACTAATTTGGTCATTTACTAAAAAATTATTTAGTCACAAAAATAAAAAAGACTAAAGAATTAGTCTTCAAATCTAAAGTAGATAAAAAAATTCAAACACAATTCAGCTACTTATTGGCACAATGTATTCATGCGCAAGATGTATTGGCACAATTTTTCACTTTCATTTTAGATTCATTTATCTCACTCAAACTCACTTTGTTCGCCTGACCTTGCTTCATTCGTTAGCCTGGCATGAGTTGTTTTGATTAGTTATAGCAGCTACTTGTATGGGTGATAAGGATTCAGAGAGGACCTGAAGATTTTTGAAAGGTGGGCAAGGGCAAGGAATTCAGAGTTTGCTACTATGAATTTGAACATTCTAAGGCCCTCTATAGAAAAATTGGATTTGGGGACACCCTCTAACATGAATTCAGAGGTAATTTGAAACCCTCATTACATTAAACAAAAATTCAAAATGCTCATTATAATCTACTACTTTTAATAATGTTCTTTTACAATCTTGCCACTATTCTCCTTCATAATGTGTTTGAGCTAAATATAATAAAATTTGGCTGTCAGTTCCAAATTAGAATTTCCTCAAACATTTTTGATATATTTTCACTACAAATGCAAATAGTCCTTGTGCAAAGTAAACATGTGCTATATTTTCCCTCACATGTAGGATCTGAACAAAGATGTTTTTTGATGCAACTTCTTATAGCTATATAAAAATTTCCTTTGCAATATCAAATTAACCCCTTTCAACTAGCACACCAGTTGCCTCATTTGTAGAAAAACATTTCCTAGTCTCTATGCCACACTTTACAATACAGTTCTCTAGCCTTCTCAAGATGTGGTGCCTCCACCTTTCGATCCCTCCTCTCATTGTAAAAATTTGTGAAATAATTCCAATTTCCAAGTGAAATGCCAACATAAGAATTCTTTGCATCTGATTCACTTTGTGTAGCTTTAATTATTTCTTTTCTTTAAGCCAACCATCTATTTTTAGTTCCATTTTTTGAAGCATACATAAAGAATTTTATGAGTTTTTATCCACCTTAAGTGCATTCCCAATCAATTCTAGGCTTAGTTGGATCTCATTCTGAGCCTGAGGCATGGCTACAAGATGTAGATATGTATCTGCATAATCAAGAAACTTGAACAGTATTAACCTATATAAAAGATTTTCTTTTTTAGTATCATGTAGTTGTTCAAACAACCTAACAAGATTAAATAGTTTCATGAGTTTATCCCATGGTAACTCAAGTGAAACACCACCTTCTTCTAGTCAATGGAAGAACTTAAAGAGTAGAGGAAAAGTTGTAGAATTAGCACAGAGGCTTTTATTTATGAATTCAACACAAATGAAATTTCCTAATGCCTCCATAAAATTTTGTTGAGCCAACTCTAGTTCATCACACTCAAAATGAAGAACCCTAATGTTGTTTAATAATTGAATGGGTACTTCTTCTCTGCTCTTCTTTAGAAGAGACTTTGGCATCTTAAGAGAAACTAAGGCTACACTGGGTTTTGATGATATTAATA